>JAYESA010000019.1:93040273-93407773 GCA_036927795.1 Iris macrosiphon | reverse complement strand
CGAATTTGTCTCCGTAACTTTTCATGATTTGTAATTTGATTATAGACTTTAGATGATTTTGAGATATTGTATTAGATTTATCTTTTCTTATTCATATCTCTCCTTAGAATATTGTGATTGAGTATATATTGTTTATTAGTTGAATTTGTATTGATCTTGAGGTCTAGACTGCGTTCTACTGTTGATACTGCGGCATAGGCTGAACGTACCCATGTACTCGTGTTTCGATCATCCAGACGAGGATTGTGAACCATTTTTATGGTGGCCTAGATCCCCCCCCCCCCCCCCCCCCCCCCTCTCTCTCTCTCTCTCTCTCTCTATATATATATATATATATATATATATAATGTTGTAATTAGAAGTTGTGACACTTGTAACAAGGGCCAAACTAGTCCCAGTCCAATTCAATTGGAATTACTGGTTCCGACTTACTTGTACAGGATAAAGTATGATTTTCCTGCAGGTACGACTGCTAGTGCAAACTTAGAAAATATGGACAACCCACTTTCAACATAGAGGGGAGCAAAATTGTACTAATAGCACTACATCACTTGGAGCTTTCTGAAGTCTTTAGATTTAAAGTGTGTATTATATCGGCTATAAGGGGGTTTTGCTCCACTCTGAACATAATGCACCTTGCCTACTTATATCTCGAGTCTAGACAGATTCTAGTAGGATTTATGACATTGCCATCTTCTATGCTTTTGGTATTAGAGTTACTTTGGTGACAACAATGAGATGTGAGAGTATATATTAGGTGTTGGTGAAATTTACATAATAACTTCAGCAAGCTACAAATTAACTTTTAATAATTGGTTATCAATATAAAGTAGGTTATCTTTACTACCACTTTTGACAATTATCATTACTATCAGAGGATTTTTGATAAGCGAAATGTTATATAACTAGAAATTATATATCTCAAAAATTAAATTTTTTGAAAATTATATTTTGAACATACAAATATTCACCAAAAAAAAGGATAAAAAACTAAAATAAAATAAAATAAAAATCTAAAAAAAAAAAGAACAGAAATCAAATATAAAATAAAATAAATTTGATAAATGATAAATGATTTAAAATGAAAAATTAAATAGACTAGAAAAAAAAATTACCTGGACACAAAAAAAACTATTATTAAGAGAAATGATTTCCATATTTTGTGAAAAAAATGTTTATTCCGCTATTCGTAATTTTTGAAAATAAATTATTTAACATAAATCAAACATGGAAATATGTTTCGTACAAATGCTCCCTTAGTAAAAAATTAGATACAAATAAATTAGGAAGCAAAAAAAAAAAAAAAAAAACTGCTAAAGAGTCTGCAATAACTTAGTTTGTGAATCAAATGGTGCAAGAAAAATCTCGTCATACAACTGATTATGGTATTGGTACCACGAAAATCTACAATAGTGAATAAATGATAACAAGATCACATAAATTAAAGTTCAACTAAAAAAATACATAAGTATAACTTCGAAAGATGTCTCATGTCTCGTTAAGTTTACTGTTGTTCAGAACCTTAGAGATTATTTCAAGGCATATTCATGTCTTTGATTTTTTTTTCTCTTTCGCACTATTTATGAGATAAGAAAATTCTATTAACAAAATTCTAGAACCTTGATAAATATTCTTTGATGGTATATTTTACGGTTTCAGAACTAAAACTGGAATCATGTTTGTCACTCTATATTCCCATGCCATAGACGAAATCAAACAACACAACAAAATACAAGTACATTATCATTTGCATAGAGAATGAATGAAACTATAGTAGGGGTGGGGGGTTGAATATAGTCAGTGTCACTAATTACCAAATAAAACTAGGAGAGTGACAAAGTTAATTACCAACTACTAATTATGCAAGCAATAAAAATAAGCATACAGAATAAAAGAATAAAGCTTGCAAGTAAGTAAAGCAAATAAGATCAACCAGAGAACATCAAGAATTTTTATAATAGTTTTTTCTTGGAGCACTAATCTAGTCCCGCGAACTCTTGCTCGAAGTTGAATCCACTATCAAGTGAAACAAAAGCTTTGACCCGAAGACTTGCCACTTCTTACAACTAGTTCTTTGATCCGAAGAGCACGCTGACTTCACACTTCTTGAAAGGAAGACGATCTTGAAAATTTTCAAGCTTTGTACAACTCGAACAACTTCTACCCGATTCGAACTTGGCACTTAGAAAACTCGAAAGTTGTTGCTTTGGAGATGGAGAAGATGATTGCTCAGATAGAGAGATATGAAAGTGAAAGTGAATTGATTGAAAATGAAGATTGATGGTGTAGAAGCATACAAAATTCGAGTCCATGCGCCAGAAGATATGCCCTCAAAGCCTGCCTTAGTCATGCTGCAGAGAAGCTATACGGCCAAGGGACTCGTCTAGATCCCCAAAGCAAGTCTGCAAGTGCATCCATGCGGCCAGACTACAAGCCACATACATATAAGATATATGCATCAAGCTATCCATGAGATAAGTTCTCTATGCGTCAAGCTATTTATGCGTCAAGCTCTCCATGAGGACTAGACTTCATACGTCCCATGGGTCTCTGGCCACATGCGTCCCAGACTCCATGTGCCCAATGCGTCCCAGATTCTATGCGTCCTATGCGGCCTCGACTCTATGCGTCCCCGTCCTCATAAAGCCAGAGTATTCATCAAACCAAGGACAGATGAGAGCATGTATGCAGCAACAACCCTATACGACAGTCAGTTTGCAAAATTATGTCGTTACAACCAAAAAGATCTTCACACAATCAGTGCTGACTACGTGTCCAGTTGACCAAGTCACGCACACAACGGGTTGAGAATAACGCCGAGATTTTATCAACTGCATATCCCAACCGAGGCTACGTGGCAGTCCACCCGTGATATGCGTCTACCCGTGATATGCGTCCACAGTTGCAACCATCAGCATGATGGCTATAAATAGAAGGAACTTGGACGTTCCTACACTACTAGAAAAAGTGGGATTAGCGACTTATTTTAGTAACGTCAAAGGAAATGTCGCTAATAATATATAAATTAGTGACTCCATGTAAAAACGTTGCTAGAAGTCGCTAAATGGCGACATTTAGCGACGTTTAGCAACTTTTATTAAGATTTTAAAAGACAAGTCGCTATAAAGTCAATTAAGGTCGCTAAACGTCGCTAATATATCTAAGTTAGCGACGTTTAGCGACGTATATAGCGACATTTATATTAAAAATATTTAGCAACGTGTTTAGACGTCGCTAAAATTTAATTTAGCGACATTTTTATTGGACGTCGCTAAACGTCGCTAAAATTTGGTTAATTAGGGCTCGGTTTCGTTTTTCCCCGTCTGTCAAAATTTTAAAAACAAAAAATTTCCCCCGCCCCCCGCTCCGTCGATCAGCTCTCCACCGTGGCTACTCCGGCATCCCCCTCCTCCTCCTCGAGCTCTAGGTAAACCCTAACTCTCTCTCTCTCTCTCTCTCTCTCACAGGACACACATGTGACACTGACACAGACACGACACACACACACAGACACTGACATGACAAACACACACACACACACAGACACAGACACAGACACTGATCAGGACCTAGGGTTAGGGTTAGGTTTTTTGACCTGGGGTTAGGGTTAGGGTTAGGGTTAGGGCCGACTGGCCCGAGTCGACGAGCGATGGTGATTCATGTGCGACGATAGCATCGACGAGGACATGGTTGGTACTCGAGTCTTGAGAATTGGAGGATGAATAAGGATTTGCTTTCTTCTTGAGGTAGGAGTTCCAGTGATTCTTTATTTCATTGTCGGTCCTTCCTGGTAGGTGTGTTGCTATCTATGACCACCTGTATCATCACATCATCAGAAAGAACTGTCAAGAAATTAACATCATGACAAATAAAGCTCCAAGAGTGAGTTATGATTGTTCAAAATAAAAAGGTGGAAATAATCTCTATTTGAATCGCTGATTGCTCCAAGGCAAGGCAAGGCACGGCAGGGCACGATACTGCACTGCACTGCACTGCACTGTACTGCTTGATTGTATCTCATTTTTTGGTTGAACGTTCAATATAATTGGAACCCGAATCATGAGTTATTGGTAATTGGATTGGTTAGAGTGTACGTGAGAGTGTTATTGAAGTATGCAGGGAGGGTATATCAAAGTTGAGGGTATCATAGTGGTGTCCTATGTTAGCAGCAAATGAGTGAGGAGATGGTATATACTGATACAAGTGTATCAGTGAGCGCGCGTGACTCAAGTTGGATTTTAGATGTACAATAATGAATATGTGAGGGGCTCGGGTTTGAGTGCCCACAAGCACATAGATTGAGGTACACATGTAAGCATGGCAAGTAGAGGTAACAGCAGCAGTGAGCACTGCTTACTAGCAGTGAGTAGGGGGAGACTTGAGACACATCAGCCCAATGTGCATTGGAGAATGCTGAGGTAAGTCAGTGAGCTAGGAGTGTGGTTGGGGGCAGCTACAGTTCTGTAGTATGGCACACTATCTGTAATGTGTTGACTGCACACTTATAGTGTAGTTCATAGTGCTATAGGGTTGGGGGCAGCTACAGTTTTGAAAAATGAAAGTATGTATTATATCAGTTATGATTTTTATAGTACGGTTAAGTTATGAAGTTAGGTGATAAACCACTGTATGTAATAATTTATATGATACATAATGTCATATTTGCAGAAGTATCTACAAATGGATATGAATTACTATCTGCGTCATCATTCATGGATGTACAATCGTCATCCTGATAACATGTACGGTGTGCGAGATGAATTCATTGAGGGTGTACAGCAGTTCCTGTAGTTCGCCAAGGCGTTCCCTTAGTACATGGACGATACCAAAATTAAGTGTCCGTGTGTGAGATATCGCAACAGAAAATATCATCCAAAAGTGGAAGTCATATATCATTTGTACTCGAAGGGCTTCATGCTGAATTACTATCAGTGGACTGCGCACGGAGAACTTGTGTCTCTAGCATCAGAGTCGGAGCCTTATGTGGAGCCGTATATGAATTTCCACGACCACAATGCTTACGACGACGGGTGGGTGAACATGGTTTATGATGCGGCGGGGCCTAATTTCAATCCGGACAATTATGATGTGGCGATACCTAGTTACAATCTGGACAATTATAATGCAGCTTAGGAGGCACCGAATGTCGATACTACAAAGTTTATGGAGTTGCTGGAGAATACAAGGACTCCACTATATCCTGGTTGTGAGGATCATTCACCGTTGGAGGTGGTTATAAGATTATTGAGCATCAAGTCCGATTTTAACATGTTGCAAGAATGCTATAATCGGCTGATCGATTTGATTATAGAGATCTTGCCCGAGGGTGTAAAGTTGCCTAAAGACTTCTATCGATCTAAGAGGATGGTGAGATCGCTCTGGATGGGATACGAGAAAATTGATGCATGTCGCGACGGGTGCATGTTGTACTACAAAGACGATAAGGATAAAGATGCATGCAGATTATGTGGTGCTGATCGCTACAAGACCACTGTTAGAGAAAAGTTTGTCGGTGCAAGGAAGGCTACCGATTCGATGCACTACTTGCCTTTGACGCCGTGGTTGTAGCAATTGTTTATGGTTAAGGAGACTGCAAAAAATATGAGTTGGCGCAAGCAAAAACAGATCGAAGGAGTATTGGATCATCCATCCGATAGAGAAGCATAGAAGCACTTTGATCGAGAGTATCCAGATTTTGCTTCGGATCTGCGTAATTTCAGATTGGGGCTCTCCTCTAACGGTTTTACCCTATTCGGACTTTTGGGATCCCAGTATTCGTGTTGGCCTGTGATCGTCACTCCGTACAATCTACCGCCTTGGATGTGCATGAAGACTCCGTATATATTCCTAACCATTATTATCCCGGGTCCGAACAATCCGAAGAGGAACATCGATGTGTATTTACAGCCTTTGATAGATGAGTTGAATCAACTGTGGGAAGTAGGTGCCAACACGTACGATATTTCTAGAAAGCGGAATTTTAAGATGAGGATAGCACTTATGTGGACCATCAATGACTTTTCGGCCTATAGAATATTATCGGGATGGAGCACCCTTGGTCGTCTCTCATGTCCGTATTGCATGGACCGTACTAAGGCTTTCCGTTTGAAACACGGAGGCAAACCGTGCTTCTTCGATTCTCATCGACAATTTCTGCCGAAGGATCATCCGTACCGGAGGAACCGAAATACTTTTCGTATGGGAGTTGTGGAGAAGGCCAATCTACCGCCAAGGTGGCCCGAATACCCGATATGAGAAGAGTTAAAAGATTTACCAAGTACTATCGAAGAGCCTGCTAAGGGGTACAAGTGTGACGGATTTGGTCGCACCCATAACTGGACAAAGAGGAGTATATTCTGGGATCTGCCATATAGGAGCACCAATCTGATTAGACATAACCTTAATGTCATGCATATCGAGAAGAATATATTTGATAACATAATTAATACTGTAATGGAGGTAAAGGGGAAGATAAAAGATAATTCGAAGGCCAGGTTAGACTTAGAAGAAATATGTAGACGTCCTGCATTGCATTTGATAGAAGAGGGGAATGGAAAGTTAAAGCAACCTAAGTCAGTTTTCTCACTGGAGAAAGAGGATAAAGAAAGACTTTGTAGGTGGATTCAGGGTCTAAAGTTTCCAGACGGGTACATGTCGAACTTGAGAAGATGCGTCGACCTCAAGGAGAACAAACTGGCGGGTATGAAGATCCACGATTGTCACGTATTCATGGAGAGGTTAATTCCGATTGCATTTCAGGAATTCTTACCGCAAGTCGTTTGGGATCCATTGATAGAGCTCAGCATATTCTTCAGAGATCTTTGTTGTACTAAGTTGCTCGTCGATCGTCTAGAAAAGCAAGAGAAGGATATTGCGATAATACTATGTAAGCTCGAGAAGGTGTTTTCTCCTGGATTCTTCAACTCTATGGAGCATTTGCTAATTCATCTTTCCTATGAGGCACGTGTTGGTGGTCCTGTCGGTTATTGATGGATATACCCCTTCGAGCGGCATCTGAATCACCTGAAGAGAAAGGTAAAAAATAAGGCACGGGTTGAGGGCTCTATTTGTGAAGCTTATGTTCTCGAGGAGATTATAAACTTTTGCTTGATGTATTTTAATCCGTATGTTGCTACTAATAGAACAAAATATCCGAGAAACGATGACGCATATCAGGAATCTAATCATGTAATACTCAAAGTATTCAATGCGTCCGGAAAGCCTTCAAAAAAAATAAAGAAGAGATATTTGAATGATGATGAGCTAAGGGCTGCTTAGTTGTATATATTACTCAATTGCGACGAGGATGAAGTGGAGAAGCTAGAGGGGTAAGTAATTAATACATCTACGTTTACATCATCTCAATATAATAGTATAAAATACTATTATGCTACTAATCAACAGTTGCTTTATTATTTTTCAGCACATATAATGATGAGTTGAGGTCGGTTAGACCCTACATAACAGACGAAAAAGTAGAACAAGAAATAAGATGCCATTTTTCTTCTTGGTTGAGCGTATATGTAAGATGCTTGGTAATTACTTTTGAATTATGCTCTTGCAAAACAAATAACTTACTATCGCTACTTTGTTATTTAGGTCGATCGTCTAATAACACCCGAGACTGAATCTATTAGAACTCTAGCCAAGGGACCAATTACTGCCGTTAAAATATGGCCAAGTTTCTGTGTGAATGGGTTCAGGTTCAAGTCAACAAATGCTCCTATCAGAGACAGCTTTCTGGATCTTGATTCCACGTAAAACAGTTGTTTGTGTATCAAATCTTCGAACTACAAAGACGTCGATCTATGCAATAGTTTTTTTGGCATCTTACGAGAGATTGTGGAGTTGACATATAATTATGACACAGAACTTGCTAATATCGTGCTATTCAAGTGTGAATGGTTCGATCCGATTCAAGATCAAGGTTAGAAAATTGACAAGCATGGCCTTGTGGAAATAAACTACAAGCGTAGATATCAAGGCTACGAACCATTTATCCTATCAAGTCAGTCTCAGCTCGTGTACTTTACAACTTATCCTAGACTGAGGACAGCGAGGTCGGACTGGTGGGCAGTATGCAAGACTAAAGCTAGAAATACCTTTGACATTAACGAAATAGCTTATCAGAAGGACGATCTACCTCTTGTAACAAATATTGTAGATGTGGACTCAATGGAAGTTACTTATTACACGAGTAATAATGTAAACTCCCTCACCCAAAATAGGTATTTTGTGTATATTTTATATTATTATATTTATTATAGATATTGAATTTATTTAGAGTATTCTCTTAGTTAATTAGAAAATAATTTTTTTTAGTATATTTACTTATATAAATATTTATTTAGAATTATTTTTAGGCTATTTTAGATTATTGGAATTTTTTCCATAATTTTTAGTTAATTAAAAACTAGTAACACTAATTTTTTAGGACTTTAAAGAATTTATTTTATATTCAAACTTAATTAAAAATATCCCAAAATTTTATTTTAGGTTCTAAATAGTCAATTATATTTTCTAGAATTTTCTGGAAATTTTCTGAATACTTTTAGTATTTATTGGGAGTTATTTAGACTAATAACTAATTTTTAGGACTTGTAGAAATTATTGCGCAATTCCAGGAATATAGAATGGAACCACGTTATTTTTTAGGGTTTATAATATTATTATATATTTTTTTGAAATTATTTTAGAATTTTTGGAATAATGTTAGTATTTATTTTTAGTTAAATGGATAAAACTAATATTTAGAGCTTCTCCTAATTATAGTAGTAAATTTATGAATATAAAATTGTCCCAAATATTTTTATAGGGTTTATAGGTTCAAAATATATTTTATGTAATTTTTTCAGATTTTTATGATAATTTTAATATTTATTTGGAGTTATTTAGATTTAAAATAACTTAAATAATGTTTTGATAAAGGTAAATCAAAAATAAATAATATAAATAAAACCATCCAATCAGATTCTGACACGTGTCAGCCTATAAATATCCATTCAGCCGCAGGTACATCCCTATATATATATATATATATATATTATTATAATCCTAATTATTCTATTATTTTAGAGAGAGAGATTTTGGAGAATTGCCATCTAGGGTTCCTTCATCTTCCACAAGCCATTGCGCATAGCTCCGGACTCCAAACGAGGCCTAGTTTCTTGCGTTAGAAAGATATTAAGGTTATCTCTCTGTTTATATAATTTATTTTACGAAATTATGAGTATTAAATTCTAGAAAATTTGTAGAGCACAGCATGTCTAAAAATAAATGTGTTTCAATATTTTCGCGATTTCGGGAGAACCAGGAATCAGAATCATGAACCGTTTAAAGTTTTGGAAAGCTAATGTCGAGATCATTAACATATAATTTTCCCAAAATTTAATTCGAATTATTTACATACTGTTAATTCTGTAGAACTTTTAGGTTAGAATTTAACCATCGGTGCACAATACAAAATTTGTATGTGCCATAATTCTCAAACGAATTTGAATTCGGACGAGCCGTAAATTCCAGCATACTTTTGATGCTAAAATCTATAGGAAATCATGCATGAAAGTTGAGTTTGTGTCGATTGACTTATTGGTCAACAGATTGTCTCGATTTGCGTGCCATGAGTCTCGAGTTGATAAAATTCAGTCTCTTTGGACAAAATTTAGGAATTAACATAAAAATCAGAATAATAAGATTAAAATAGGATTTTAGAGTAATTATTCCAGAATTAAATAAATTAAAATAAATTATCTTTTGACGTGATAAATTTATAATACATAGGCTATTTGGACTGTGACTTGGACTCTGATTCATACCAGCAGCAGGACCCTAGGCAAGATACCTTGCCAAATTATTTACAGTATTTTGCATGCTTAGTATATTTCTGTATATTTATTGCATTTCTGTTTATTCTTGCATGTGTAGTTTTCTTTCAGTCATTACTATGTATTAGATATGTTGACACACACATGGCACTTAGTATCATAGAGGACAATCATTAGGCGTATGGGCTTTTAACCACTCTGGTAACACCGTAGTCACTAGCACGCACTATGGTGGGTCGTGTCCGATGGTCGCTACCCAGAGGTATGTCGATTGATGGAGTCCGAGGGTCGCTACCCCAGAGGTATGTCGGCTGATGATGTCCACTGACGAGCGCATGAGGTGTGAGGATTAGATCGAGTAGCCTACCCTTGCCCATACGTCAAAAAGTTGTCCTCATTTGCATTCATATAGATAGTCTTGTATAGCGTACTTATCTATTTTTAAATAATATGCATGTTTACTGTATTCAAATTGGCTCATATTTTTTGTATCTTGTTACGTCCCTCTGAGGACCTGGTCCTCTGCCAGGTGTATCTGTTCTTGAATAATTGCAGGAACGCAGATTTGGATGATTACTTGTATTGTAAGGATGTCTTCTCTTCGAGCCCATGGACGTTAGCTGGTATTCCTATATTGTATTTGCTCTTATATTCGAGTTGGTAGTGGATTTGTTTTCATCCAACTATCATCCTTAGATATTTCTTATTGAGAACTAGTTATATAGATGCTGGTTATTCATTTATATTGATTTTTGTGGATGAGATTTAGATCGTACCCTGTGACTTGTGATACATTTTATACCACTCATGGATTATATATTCATATTACAGCGTACGTATGATTTGGTTTCCATATATTGGAGTTGCCATATCCATGCGGTTGGCATGCTTACGTGTTCTTAGTCCTATATATTTTGGGACTGGGGCATGACATATTTTTGTGGTGGCCCATGCAGGTCAAGAGCATATTGTCTCGGTTACGTTACTGTACCGAACAAGCCTGCACCTAGGACTAGAGTATAGAATCTCATCCACAATTGACTATGATTCATCTTTCTCCTCTCTGTTCTATTCGAACAATTGTATCCTGCTTGATTTCTGTACTTCCCTAATAAGTTCCTTGAGTATATATAGCCTTCTGCTAGAATATAGGAACCCATGTTATTAGGATGATAATTAGAGTAGCACACCTATTAAGAATACAACGAGAATATAGACACACCACTAAGTTTAAAATATCTAGTGAACCTAGAATTCCTTATCTTTAGATTGTTATACCATTACCCCTTGATGTATTAAGAAGACTTGAGAGTAGTATAGACACTATTAGAGATAGTTAGAAGTTTTACCATAATGTTTGACCCTAGTATTGAGGAACCAATGGAGAACCAATATTGAACATTAGGACTGAACCTAACCTTCATAATTGGATAGTATTGGAGAACTATAAAACTTAGATCATTGTCTTATTATTAGTAGACAGCACCTTAGGAAGCCTAGAGGAATGTAATTAACACTTTTTCCTTGATCATACCTCGAACATAGCAACTAGCATACCACTCCCCCTTAGAAAACCATGATGCTATCTAGAGCCCTCTATTTTAATTTTATATGTTGTTCCTGTGCGGCCTTAACGTTCGCTAATTGTGCGACGACTAAAAATTACGTTCTTCTTTTTTTCCTCTTTCAACTCGTGCCATCTGACACTTCTGATTATAGACCAAGTGATTTTATTCTATTTCAGGATATATATAGCTTGCTAGGATTTTGGTTGTTACTCTTAAAATTTTGAATTATGTGATTGGTAATTAGAACTTGATAGTTTAAGTTATTATGGTAGATTATGACCTAATGATTACCCCTTAGTTTTAAGTCGCGTAACTTGTACCCCACCTCGATATAAGTTATATCCCCTTTTCCCTTAAGGCTAGTAACTCTTCTATCCTTACTATTGACACTTGTTCTATAAGCACTATGACTATGACAAAGACGACCATGACCTATGTAATATAAGAGGATACCCTAATAAGTACCAAGACCCCTTCTCGTAGACCTTAACAAGAGTTTCTACGATATCCTTAAGACAATCACAGTCACAGTACTAGTTTAATTATTTTAAGTTGGGTAGTATATCTCACAACCTAGTATCACATAGTCCACTTGACCCATCAAGGTAGTGTAACTGAATGACATTAATTGCATGCTAGCAAAAGACGATAGTATTTATTCAGACGATAAAATTTAGAGGTCCTTGCCCCTATTTGGTCGACTAGCGACTTAGACAAGGAAGTTGTATGATAACTGTAGAGATTGTAGAGTCTTTTATTATTGTTGCTTAGTTATTTTTGTTTTGTGAACTTGAATTAATTTGTACCTTCTTTCATCATCATCTAGCGTACTTATATTTGCTGCACTACCTTGACTTATGCTGCTATTATAGCCTAGTTTTGCAAGCTTACTCTTTTATCGAGCTTGATCATGAGATATGTATTATTGGGGACGCCTACTAATACATTGTCTAATCAGAATCAGTGTATTATGGTCTGATCAACCATAGTGCGCTTGATTCGCCCTTCGCAATGATGCTTTACATGGATTGAGATATATAGTTGACTAGTAGACACCTGTACTTGCCCTCTAGATATGTCTGACCGGATCGTATCGGCTACATAACTGTACTAATACGAGCATATGAATAGGAATTACCAAAATAGGATTTCAATCCATAACTACTTTAATAATTCCCATTTGAATTCTTTAAACGCCTTGATCCTGATACTTCTATTCTATTACCTCGCCCTTGAACTCTTTATTATTGATCTCCGTCTTCCCTTATTTCGGAAAGACGAAATCTCATACTTGGTATAAGTTTGATACACAGAGAGTACTAGATATACCTCGTAGGCCGATCATATACTTGAGAATTATTCTTTTGTAATTAAGGACATATCATATATGATATAATCGGCATTGAAGTTTTGAGGATTGAATGACATGAGTAAATAAATTAAGAAATATTTTTCTTAAAGTATATAGCCTTCTATGATAGATGGATAAATTCTAAGTTGGGTAGCAGTGCATTGTCAACTCGAGAGGAATATCTTTTAGATTATGATCGAGTAAGATTAGATTGGGAGATTCAAGTCATTTTAATTTTGAGAAATTTTAAAAGAAGGATTAAGATAATGAGGAGTTAACAAATTTTAAAATTTTGATATTGCGGACCAAATATTTATACTTTGAGCACATGATTTAAATTTTGAATATTGAAGGATAAATTATCGATTTAAATTTTGAGGATAAATATAGAATTTTAGACTTGAACAATTGGTGAATTAGATTTAAATTTTATAATTTGATGATTTGAATTAAAAGTTCAATTTTGATTGTTGGGTCACCTATTTGAAATATTGAGGATGTAAATTGAGTTTAAATATTTGAAGAGTACAAAATTCTTAAGTTGAGAATAGGAATAAGATTTGATTAGAATTTTTTATTGTTCAAAGTCTAGAGGAGATTATGATAGTTGGAAATTGTGATATAAATTTTGATGTGGGATGTCATATAGACTTGAGTTAGATTTGGATGTTGATTATTTAAAAATCGAGAAGAGATTACGACAGGTTGAATTTTGATTTAAACAGTGGTTATCTTAATTTTGAAGTGATCGCGATAGATTTGAATAGATTTTGTTATTTAAATTTTAGGAAGAGATTGCGATTGACGTACCTTATGTACGAATGTGAAGGATTTAACAAATTATGCCTTATTTTAATTTCGAGGACGAAATTATTTTAAGTTGGGTAGATTGTTAACTCCCTCACCCAAAATAGATATTTTGTGTATATTTTATATTATTATATTTATTATAGATGTTGAATTTATTTAGAGTATTCTCTTAGTTAATTAGAAAATAATTTTTTTAGTATATTTACTTATATAAATATTTATTTAGAATTATTTTTAGGCTATTTTAGATTAGTAGAATTTTTTCATAATTTTTAGTTAATTAAAAACTAGTAACACTAATTTTTTAGGACTTTGAAGAATTTATTTTATGTTCAAACTTAATTAAAAATATCCCAAAATTTTATTTTAGGTTCTAAATAGTCAATTATATTTTCTAGATTCTGGGAATTTTCTGAATACTTTTAGTATTTATTGGGAGTTATTTAGACTAATAACTAATTTTTAGGACTTGTAAAATTTATTGTGCAATCCCAGGAATATAGAATGGAACCACATTATTTTCTAGGGTTTATAATATTGTTATATATTTTTTTGGAATTATTTCAGAATTTTTGAAATAATGTTAGTATTTATTTTTAGTTAAATGGATAAAACTAATGTTTAGAGCTTCTCCTAATTATAGTAGTAAACTTATGAATATAAATTGTCCCAAATATTTTTATAGGGTTTATAGGTTCAAAATATATTTTATGTAATTTTTTCAGATTTTTATGATTATTTTTAATATTTATTTGGAGTTATTTAAATTTAAAACGACTTAAATAATATTTTGATAAAGGCAAATAAAAAATAAATAATATAAATAAAACCATCCAATCAGATTCTGATACGTGTTAGCCTATAAATATCCATTCAGCCGCAGGTACATCCCTATATATATATATATATATATATATATATATATATATATATATTATAATCCTAATTATCCCATTATTTTAGAGAGAGAGATTTTGGAGAATTACCATCTAGGGTTCCTTCATCTTCCACAAGCCATTGCGCATAGCTCCGGACTCCAAACGAGACCTAGTTTCTTGCGTTAGAAAGATATTGAGGTTAACTCTCTGTTTATATAATTTATTTTACGAAATTATGAGTATTAAATTCTGGAAAATTCGTAGAGTACAGCATGTCCGAAAATAAACGTGTTTCAATATTTTCGCGATTCCGGGAGAACTAGAAATCAGAATCATGAACCGTTTAAAGTTTTGGTAAGATAATGTCGAGATCATTGACATATAATTTTCCTAGAATTTAATTCGAATTATTTACATACTGTTAATTCTGTAGAACTTCTAGGTTAGAATTTAACCATCGGTGCACAATACAAAATTTGTATGTACCATAATTTCCAAACGAATTTGAATTCGGACGAGCCATAAATTCCAGCATATTTTTGACACTGAAATCTACAGGAAATCATGTATGAAAGTTGAGTTTATTTCGGTTGACTTATTGGTCAACAGATCGTCTTGATTTGCGTGCCATGAGTCTCGAGTTGATAAAATTCAGTTTCTTTGGACAAAATTTAGGAATTAACATAAAAATTAGAATAATAAGATTAAAATAGGATTTTAGAGTAATTATTCCAGAATTAAATAAATTAAAATAAATTATCTTTTGACGTGATAAATTTGTAATACATAGGCTATTTGGACTGTGACTTGGACTCTGATTCATACCAACAGCAGGACCCCAGGCAAGATACCTTGCCAAATTATTTACAGTATTTTGCATGCTTAGTATATTTCTATATATTTATTGCATTTCTGTTTATTCTTTCATGTGTAGTTTTCTTTCAGTCATTACTATGTATTAGATATGTTGACACACACATGGCACTTAGTATCATAGAGGACAATCATTAGGCGTATGGGCTTTTAACCACTCTGGTAACACCGTAGTCACTAGCACGCACTATGGTGGGTCGTGTCCGATGGTCGCTACTCCAGAGGTATGTCGATTGATGGAGTCCGAGGATCGCTACCCCAGAGGTATGTCGGCTGATGATGTCCACTGACGAGCGCATGAGGTGTGAGGATTAGATCGAGTAGCCTACCCTTGCCCATACGTCGAAAAGTTATCCTCATTTGCATTCATATAGATAGTCTTGTACAGCATAATTATCTATTTTCAAATAATATGCATGTTTACTGTATTCAAATTGGCTCGTATTTTCTGTATCTTATTACGTCCCTCTGAGGACCTGGTCCTCTGCCAGGTATATCTGTTCTTGAATAATTGTAGGAGCGCAGATTTGGATGATTACTTGTGTTGTAAGGATGTCTTCTCTTCGAGCCCATGGTCGTTAGCTGGTATTCCTATATTGTATTTGCTCTTATATTCGAGTTGGTAGTGGATTTGTTTCCATCCAACTATCATCCTTAGATATTTTTTATTGAGAACTAGTTATATAGATGCTGGTTATTCATTTATATTAATTTTCGTGGATGAGATTTAGATCGTACCCTGTGACTTGTGATACATTTTATACCACTTGTGGATTATATATTCATATTACAGCATACGTATGGTTTGGTTTCCATATATTGGAGTTGCCATATCCATGCGGCTGGCATGCTTACGTATTTTTAGTCTTATGTATTTTAGGACTGGGGCATGACAAATAATGTAGAAGATATAGAATTATCCGAAGAGGAAGACGAAGATGAAGACAAAGTAGATGAAAGTGAAGACGAGGAGGAGGAAGAGGGAGAGGAGGACGAGGAAGGCGAACAAGATGAATTTTCTTAAGATGATTGAAAATAAAATATTTTGCCTGTAAAATGTAACTATATTTTGACTGTAGAATGTACTATTTTAATGAATATATGTATTATATTTTGACTGTAGAATGCTTTGAGATATGCATCATATTTTGACTGTAGAATGTACTATATATTTATGTTTTTCTATATTCATCATATATTGTTATCAGGTATGACAGGATGACGCGGAGGATTCGGCCGGTCCTGAGGTAGACAGAGTGCTCCTCCGGTACTGCCTACTGTTGGTTCCGGATCGTCGTCGCCCAGTACTCCAGTATATCGATCACTCACATCTCCGACTGTTGGGACGAGTAGTTCCAGGCGTGATAGTACTCCCTCGTCCAGCGTTTCTCCTGCTGACGGAACCATAGGGACAAATGAGCATGTCGAGGAGGTCGTGCCCACGTTGTCCCAGCATCAGCAAGATCCTCCATACGCAACTCCGGAGGAGACGAGGACAGAGATTTGGGCCGACGGTACAAAGTAAGTCAATTAGATGATTTAGCATAATATATATCGTGTATTTCTTTATTAATTGTATATTGACTTTTTTGATCAAAATAATTATCTCTGTATAGATATCGTCCATCGTCGGTTCAGAGACGCCTGGGCCAATTTCTGAGGAACAACTACGGTAGCCCTTGGATCAACTACTCTGAGGCTCCGGAGGAGAGGAAGGCATTCTAGTTTGCGCACTTCCAGGTAAAAGTATATTAAATAAATCCTCTAATTTATGCATATTATATAACTTATCCGTGATACTCACTTACTAAATTATTTATTGTAGCAAACGTATTTCTATTCTCCGCACCGGACCGAGTTGATCGAGCGGCTCTTTTCTACCGTTGCCGCCAAGCTTATCCGAGATGCTCTGGATGACCAGAAGGCTCGTGATCGTGCTGAAAAACTGATCCAAAGTTGGATCACGCTTGAGCAGTGGACTACGATGAGGGCTAGATTCGACAATCCGAGCTACAAGGAAAGGTGTGAGAAAGCCAAGGCGGCTAGGCGGAATGCTGCCAAGTGGTGTGGTAGCTCGATTTCGATGATGAAATATTTTCGTCGTTTGGTATATTTTTTCTTTTAAAATATATTATTTTAATATAAGTACCATAAAATGGTAGTAGAAAAAAATGTTTAAGTTTAGTACTAAATAATATATTTTTAACAGGTACAGGGGGGTGAGGATGCAAACATGGTGACCGTCTTCTTAGCCACCCATCGCAAGGACAGAAATTTTATTGATGAGAGGGCCTCGCAGACCTATGTAAGTATTACTTTACTTTATGTTAATTTTAATATAACTTAGGCAATTATTGAGTTTCTAAACCTTTCTAGGCCGAGTATCTTAGGCTGCATGAGCGGGCGACTGCTAGTGCACCTACACCTGGAGAGGTTGGTACTCTCTCGCAGCCTGCTCCAGCTCCGTCGGCGGACGACCTGTGGGTGACAGCAGTTGGTGGTCTCCAGAGGGGTACGTACTACGGTACGGGATCCTATGACGCCCTGGTTGTGACGCAGTCATCTAGGGCCTCACCGACAACTGCGCATTCCACACAACCCTTGCAGTCGTCGGCCAGAGTCCAGGAGGCCGTTGACCGTCAGATTGCGTCTCTCCGTGACGAGTTGCTGTAAAGGATAGAGGAGCAGCCCCGGTCCCAGTCGCAGGCAGACGATCCGACGCTCATCGCACAATTTGATATGCTCGACCGCAGCATCACGGAACTCCGGAATTTGATAAATGATATTAGAGTCTTGACAGACCGTAACATCACCGAGCTGCAGGCATCACAGCTATCGATAGGCGAGAGGCTGACGATGATGCAAGATTCAATGGTTCATAGCAGTACGAGGTTGTTATCTACCATGGATTTTTACAACTAGCGACTCGCAGACTTGGAGCGGGTACGGCCTCCTGGTGCGCCTACATCGACACAGACTCCACCAACGTCATTATCTTCTCCATCGACATCGGTGTCGATTCTACGGGAGCAGTATGAGCTGTTCTTATCCTTCATGCGTGCCGGTGGTCAGCCTCCTGCAGATCCGCAGTAGTATAGCTAGTTGTTAGATATTTGTATTTTTTTATTATTTAGGATGAGATTGTATGGATATATATTTATCGTATTCTTTACGATAAGATTTGCTGGATGCTTTCTTTTCTTCAAATTTTATTATATTATTCATATTAAATATGTTATTTTATCGGTGTTGAGTGTTTAACCCAAAGGGGTTGGCAAACCCAGAAATTCAACGGAGGGTTGCTCCGGGTCTATTTGTACAAATTATGATTTAGTAAACTGCAGGAATAATAGTTTGGAAACAATTCAGTATTCTTTATTTTTATTTTTTCTGTAAAATTAGCGAAGTTTAGCGACGTTTAGCGACGTTAATAAATGTCACTAAATACGTCGCTAATTAGCGACGTTAATACACGTCGCTAAACGTTGCTAAATATGTTGCTAAAAACGTCGATGTAAGTCATAAATTGCTGACATGGCAGTATTGCCAGGTCATTAAAGACGTCGATGTAACGTCGCTATATAAGTCGCTAATTAGCGACGTTTAGCGACATTAATAAACATCGCTAATTAGTGACACTCCGTCGCTAAACGTCGCTAATTTAGCGACACATTTAAGTCGCTAAACAATGTCGGCATAGCGAAGTTTTGCGACATTTTTTCTTTCAGCGACGTTCTTTGTTCTGACTTCTTTAAAACGTCGCTAATTACGTCGCTAAAAGTGATTAGCGATATTTTTTGGTCATTTAGCGACATTTTTAATGAATCTAATTTGACTTTTTCTAGTAGTACTAGGCCCTTTTTTTAGAGACCACGGACGAGAGAACACATGCGGCCTTGACTCTATGCGTCCTCGTTCTTATGAAGCCAGAGTGTCTATCAGACCAAGGGCGGATGAGAGCATATATGCGGTCTCGACTATATACGTCATCGTCCTCATAAAGCCAAAAGTGTCTATCAGACTAAGCATGAATAAGAGCACATATGTGGCCAAGACGTTATGCGTCCTCGTCCTCATGAAATCAAAGTGTCCATCAGACCAAGGCCAGAAGATAGCATATATGCGGCCTCGACTCTATGCGTACTCGTCCTCATGAAGCCAAAAGTGCCCATCAGACCAAGGGCAGACGACAGAACATATGCGGCAAAGTCGTTATGCGTCCTCGTCCTCATGAAGCCAAAGTGTCCATCAGACCAAGGCCGGACGAGAGCACATATGCGCCTCAACTCTATGTGTCCTTGTCCACATAAAGCCAAAAGTGTCCATCAGACCAAGGGCGGACAAGAGCACTATACGACCAAGACGTTATGCATCCTCGTCCTCATGAAGCCAATCCATCAGACCAAGGGCGGACAAGAGCACACATGCGGCCTAAACTCTATGTGTCATCGTCCTCATAAAACCAAAGTGTCCATCAGACCAAGGACGAACGAGAGCACATATGCGACCTCGACTCTATGCGTCATCGTCATTAACTTAATAAGGCCGAAGTGTCCATTCGAACAAGAACAAAAGAGAATAGATATACGGTCAGGAGGACTATGCGGCCAAGAAGTTATGCGGCATTCAAACTTGCAAGATCTTTTTCGTTGTAACCGAAGAGATCCTCACACAATTAGTGCAGACCACGTGTCCAGCTGACCAGGTCGCGCACATAATGGGTCAATAACGACTATACCCCATTTACTGAGATTGTATCAACCGCATATCCCAACCAAGCCTACGTGACAGCACGTCCGTAGTATGCGGCCCAGTTACAACCGTATTCTGTTGAAGGAGCCCTCTTGCGTCCACCAAACAGAGGCTTATGTGGCATCTATAGCTGTCACGACCCGCACCTGGTGTAGGAATGTAAGTCGAAAACAATGCCCAGCCTACGTCGCAGCATCGGCGGTAGAACGCTGTCTTGGTCAACTATACTATCTAATTATCTCATTATAAAGCATAAACCTCCAATAATATCTCAACTCCAAGATGAGAGTATAATCAACTTAGTTCAACACAATACTCAATCACATTACTATGGCACGAGAAGATATCAAAGTTTAACATAACTATGCAGTTAATATAACAACAACAAATAGAAATAATACCAAACACAAATATATGCCGAAAATAAATCCGGTACCAAAATGCTAAAGAGAACTAACTATGCTAACTAGTGAATCCGGCTAAATCTCTCGACAGTCACTCCATAACTAGTGGGACCAAGACTGCACCATCTATAGGCTGAGGTCCGTAGTATGTCGGACACCAATCTCCCGGATCCTCTGAAAAATATTTTCCAGTCAGGAATGGAGCAAAGTACAACCCAATAGCAGTTCCAATTAATTGACAAAAACTATAAAGTAGTAGAATAGAAGATGCTATCTACGATGAGGATATAACTGATAATCAAGAATAATGAAAGAATAGGCAATACTAATAACAGAATATAATCAATGCGTACAAGAATAAAGAAATGAACTATAATGTCAGAATAGAACAAGGTAATCAATGAACTGAATAATGGAATCTATAATAACTATGTGATTTGAGGTACTAACTAAATATGTGATCGGCCTGGGAGATTCAATGATTACACTAAAGAGCTAACTCAACCATACGTGAATTGCATGGTTAGTTAGTAGCCAATGATTACACTACTAGCCGATAGTTTCTTGATCACATATTTAATTGGTATTTCCTCCGCCCCGACTGATATGATGGATCGAATCATGACACGTCACTAGCCAATGTATCCAATGTTTAATCTACAATATTCAATGTTATCCAATACCAATAAGGACAGTATCTGATACCATCTCCATAATCAAGGTAACATCCCATGACTGACGATCCAATAACAATACCAATCCGTGTATCATCGTGTCAAGAATTATAAGTAATATTTCTAAATACTTGAATTATAGTGGTAATCAAATAATAGAAACTATCAGAGAATGTACTCGCCTGTGGTCCAGAACAAATGATGAAAAATGATGTCCGAACTGGTGTCACAAACCTATATATGAAATATTGCATTAATACAAGTTTTGGGGAAGAGAAATAAATTAAACTAGTCAATTTCTAGGTCATAAAACTATTTCTAAGTCAAAAGTCAAACTAGGTCAACTCTAAGTCAACCATGGTCAACTATAGTCAAATTATGGTCAACTATCTATTTCTAGGTTGCATGAGTCTAACTCAAAGATATTGGGCTCACACATTATGAATCTAGGCCATACAAGCTACATCTTAGGATACTAAGATACCGTATCTCAGGATACGCAAACAAGGGATAAATATAACACATATGTACATATCAAACAATATTATATATATAAAATCCTAATTACAAATGCTAAAAGGACACCTTGGTTTCGAACCAACTTGGTATCGCAATACTAAACCTCTATCTTGATATCCAAACCCAATACCTTGATTATCCTCCAATACCTTGATACTTACCTTGGCATCTCAAGGTAAATTTAAAATCTTATTTATACTAACTATCCAACAATAATTATAAACTACTATGCATTTAATATTTATATAATACTATATACCTTATTTTAGTCACCTTAATACCAACCCATAATTAGTTTACAACTATCCTATTACTTATGCCAATACCTACTACTCATACCTTGGTGTATCTTGATACTTACCTTGGTATCTCAAGATAATTGCCAAAATCTCATATATATACTAACTACCCATCAATAATTACATATATCAATCCAATATAACTCTAGTATGTACTAATAGAATAATATTAACTATCAACTACACACTAACTATTAATACATATATACGTACATACATACCTACAAATATATAATATATATAAAGATACTGACTATTAATACATATATACGTACATACATACCTACAAATATATAATATATATAAAGATACTCATAACAATTGATAACTAAAATATACTAACTATTCTAATAAATTTATATGCTATAACTAAATATATACATATATAGTATACTATAATACAAATATCAATTAGGAACATATTTATATATATATTAATTACCATATATATATATACATATATATATATATATATATATATACATATATATATATATATATATATATATATATATATATATATATATATATTAATATCTCATATATTAAAAATGCCAAACTGTCGCTAAATACCCTGTCCACTGTCACAGAAAGCTGCTGTGTATATAGATACACTGCAGTTTTGTGACAGTTTCCTGCTCTGTCACTAAAAACTGTCGTTGAAGCTTCTGATACTCTGCTGATACACTGTTGTTTCAACGACAGTTTTTTGCAACTGTTGCTGACTGCTGTCGCTGAAAAGCTGCTATTATTTGCATTTGTTGCTGCTGTTGCGATACTTCTGGCTCGCTGCTGTCGCTGAAAATATATGTATATATATATATATATATATATATATATATATATATATATATATATATATACAATATATATATAAATACATATATATAACCCACCATATATATTTATACAATATATATTTAAATACATAATATAACCCACAATACATATTTATACAATATATATATAAAACTATATATAACTATACATACACTTATACATAGTAAATTGTATAAAATACCACATAGTAACATACACACACACATATAGTAATATGTATATATAACTATACATATATGTATACATATATATAATCATACAATAATATAAATACATAACAATATATAATATAACTATATATATAACCACATATAAATAAATTTACTATATTATATATACATATGCTACCACTTATAAATATATATCTACATACATACATACATATATATATATATATATATATATATATATATATATATATATATATATATATAATCATATAATCATATAATAACTATAAATAATCTAACTACTTAATTAAACATACACATATATTATATAAAACATATACATATATTTACATCCCTAACATATATTATAACATATATTATAACATATATATTAATGCATGTAGAAGAAAGCTACATAATATATATTCTATTAATACATATATAATACATAGATCTTTGATACAATAAACACTATAATAAATATACATAATATATATATAATATATATAGATAAATACACAATTATAATTCAAGAATTAAAGCATAATTAATTAGATCTACACATAAACACACAATAATTGGAGAGTATCATACTGTATCCCACTAGATCTAGGATACGCATGCGACACGAGTCCACCACACATCCAATTGCACCCCGAAGGACACAAACAAATCACATATAATATTTATGAACAACACAAAGTGTCAAATGTAGATCTATGTGTCCGTGTCAAAATACGACATGTACAAAGTCCCGTGTCGGAGGGAAAACCCCCAAAATAACATGTATCACCAAATTGTTAGGATACGACCTACACGTACCCAATTGTGGATACGACACTAGCCCCAAATACATAAACATATGCCAAATTGATCTATAGTATCAATTGACATACACAACAAAAGTCATTTTCGGAATTCCCCCAAAATTGACACAAAAAGTACCATAACTTTCTCTATAGGTCTCCTATGAACACAAAACCAAATCCTATGGGTAGTATATATATATGGGTTAATTATTCATGATTAAATCTCAGATTTATAAGCTATTTTAAGGGAAAAAACTGAATTATACCTATTGGAAGATGGATTCCCAATGAAACCTCCAAAATTGGTGAAATTAGCTTCAAACTTGTAGATCCTTGCTCCTCTTTGTAGATCCTTGCTTCCGCCTTCTAGATCCTTACTCTTCTAGTCTCCAAGGAAATAGGTAGAAATTTGGTAGAGATTTGATAAAATTTGGTTGAGGGAAATTCTAGATCTAGATTTGGAATAAAAAATAAAGAGAGAGAAAGTTTTCATCCCCTTTATATAGGCCTCACTTGCCCCCTCCCTCAAGCTACTATGTAAAATCTAAAATACCCCTTGGGGCCTCTCATGAAGAAATTAATTAAGGAGGGAAGCTTATAGTACAATGGTTTAATTAATTTAATTATCCTCCTAATTAATGGGCTTTCTAGTTGGGCTTAATTCTAACAATTAATACATGTTGGTCCATGAGTCTAAACTAAACTAGTTAGGTCCACTAACACAAGTCCAAAAAATAAATCTAACATGCTAATAATAAATAAATAATACAATAAATAAATATTTAACATGCACAATATTCAATTAATTATGAAATGACCAAAATATCCTTTTCTAGAAAATACGGTAGTGACAATAGCCCATCAGCCTGATGGCTATAAATATCAAGGGTAGCATATCCCACAAAGCAGGGGGAAGAGAGGGCAATGAGAATAGGAGAGAGAACAGAAAAGCGCTTCCTCGCTCCCGCATTAGACCGTCAACGGAGTAAAAGAGTCACTGCAGCACTCGATCTCCATCGTCACATCCCAGAATTAATTTTTTTTACTTAGATTGTCAGTCTATGACCTCTTTGTACTTTCTTTAGTTTATTGTTAAAATAATCTTAATTTAATGGTGAACAAGGTGGTGACTCTGCTGGGGACATCCTTCTCCTCTGATGAGAAGGTGGTGATACAGTCTGATACGGCCAAGCTGGGTTCAACCCAGAGGATGTTGGTAGTACTCTTCGACCAGCAAGCCTATAAGAAAATGCTCTCTGAGGGCGACGCTTCTCCAAAACAGGACATGGATTACGAAGGCCATTGTGCCTCACCCAATTATGGAGTATGCGCTCATCGTCTCTCTCTATCTGCCGCCGGGGACACAGGTCATGCGACCACGCGAGCTGACGCCTCTCATGCGACAGCCTTTTTTGACAAGAAAAGTGCTCAGTACTTGAAGACCCGCAGAACATGGGTTGCAAAGGCCGCTGTGTCTTACCCAACTGCGGAGCATATGCTTCCCACCTCTCTCTCTGTTGTTGAAGACGCTCGTCAGGTGTCCACCCAGGTTGTCCATGTCTATGCGGCTTCCTCGTCTGACGCAGAAAATGCTCGACACTCAAACTCTGGCAGAGGAAAATACTACTATGCCATACGTTCGGGTATTGATGCAAGTTCTATGTGGCCAAGGAGGAGGCCACATAAGATCGACTATGCAACATCAGTTGACAACCACAGGCATATGGCTGTATGCGGCTCTGTCAATAGCAGAACCTATGTTTTCGATCGAATCTCACACATCGTTGATCCTATTCGCCATGCTGAGAATGGTAAAAACCCAAACTTGGACTCTTCATATTATGTACCAACGCGTGCAAGGACAAAGAAGTCTAGGGCAGCATGAGCTCGCCAAGCTTAAGCAACTGCTCATTCGGCTGACCGTCAATATACATCGCTGACTGTTATGCATGCCTTGGACAAAAAGTTATACAAGACTGACCCACGTGTCCATCTCGTAGCAACAAGTGGACTAGTTCATTCTCAAAAGTCTTTCGCTGATGACTTAGGAAAAGTTCTTTCACGAAACCAAGGTCTGGGAGCAAAAATAACTGCACCTATACACCCATGTGCTCATAACAAGGGTGTAAAGTTAAATCAACCATCGCGTGACTTGCACAACGTGATCAATCACAAGTGCAAAATGAAGGAAGCAACCACGATATATGAAATTGCCCCTTCGGGATATCACTATGCTAGCATTACCATCAATTGCTGCTATAATCAGATAGTAGTTCCTACAAACAGGTGATTAGTATTCTAGCGACTGCAACCAATGTCGCCCATCCGACAGCAACCCGGAGAGCAGGAGGAGCCATCCTTCGCCTCATGCTATTCGGCTTCGAAGGAAGGACAAAAGTCTAGCACCTCTAGTCCGTTACTCTCGACCAGCGTGTCAAGGAGGCGGGTCCAAGGAGGACAAGCAGCAGGACCTACGAAAGGTATTTTCCTGGGCACCCATTCAAAGAAGAAGCTACCAAGCCACTGGGGTTAGCTCTTTCTCAGGATCCCAGATGACTGCAAAAGCTGAGGGTCGCAATCCTACCAAACTCTACAACAATCCAGCGTTCCGAGACGACGGTGATTCCCAGAAAACGGGTGTTGAGATCCCTGGGGGTAGCCACTCTCATAAAGAAGACGCAGCCCCCTATACTGGGGGTAGTATTCCATCAGAGTTCGAACGAGATACAACACTACCAAGTTTCCCCGATGACTATTTTCTGCAGGAGTCCGAGGCAAAAAGTGCTACGTCTACCATCCCATCTATCTCACCTCATGTGAGAACATCATACATGGCTGGGGACGAACACGAAGGCCCCAGTTATCTGTATCACCTCGAAGCCCTCGAGGCCATGATGTAGACCATAAGCGAGTCAATACAAGCCTTGACCCAAGTAGTGCTAGACATCAAGGCAAGTGTAGTCTCTCAACCACCAAGGGCCTCAAGTCAAGCAAAATAGGACCCTGTGACCAATGGAGATTGTAAAAAAAATATTGTCTGCCAATATGGTGTCAGCTGACCTATAAGACAGTCAACAAATTCCAGCATAAATGGGAGGGCCCGTTCATCGTGGAGTCTATATTCTCCAATGGCACCTACCGGCTAGCAAAATCCAATGATGACTTGCTCATGATGTCCATCAAAGACAAGTTCATAAAAAAGTACTATATCTAAGCTAGACTTGTACTCCTCTTATCTTTAGTAGGGTAATCCAGATGTATAGTGTCTATATTCTTGGTTCTTCATCCCCAGCAAGTTCCTATGCACAACAGAACTATTCAGCAATAAGCCATTATCGGTACTCAGGAGTCCTAGATACGCAACAGATAATGAATCATCAAAATCTCCCCAGCGGAGCAATCCTCAGGTCCAACAGCACACTCCCGTAGGGACCACTCAAAAATTAGTCTCGTTAGACGCTAGCCATGTTCATATTGTCTCTGAGCTGTCATCCTAGCAATCTCTCTAGTGGAGTAACTCTCAAGTCTATCTACATTCCCGGATATACCAAACTCAACCAATCACTCCTTAGTGAGTTCTTGGATATTGGTTTACGTCCATATTACCTCTAAACTACTGTCCTAACATTTCTTTCCAGCCATGTTTGTCATGTCCATATTACCTTTGAGCAAACTTTCTGGGTTTGGCTATCAATTATCACGTCCATATTACCTCTGATATTGGTTATCATCTCAACTTATCACCTGTACTTAATTCTAAGTATGCCAGCGGTGTTAAGTATTCAAAATCTGCCACGTCCATATTACCTCTGGCATGGCTTGTCTAAAACTATTACTTGCACTCAGGTGGGCAAGCAGTAATGGGTCCACAAAACCTATCACGTCCATATTACCCCTGATAGCATCTTTATCTTCCAACTTGCTGCTCGTACTCAGTGTAAGTACACCATGGACAGCAAGTCCCTAAGTTCAAGTCCACATTACCTCTGAACTACTTTTCTTAATCTTTTCCAGAGCAAAAAAGATAGTTCATGTCCATATTACCTATGAACTACATCTCTCCACTTTTTCCAACAGAGTGAATTTATCACCACAAGAAAATAGTCCACATTACCTCTGTCATATTTTTCTTTATCTCCACAGAGCCATATCTTACTACGCCACATTGTCACGTCCTGTCACCCTCACTTTTCCCAACTAGGGGTAGTTGGTAATTTGGCATGGGTAAATAATTTTAGGAATAAATATTTATATTAATGTGTTATAGTAATTATTTAATAATTATATTAATTAGTTAATTATTAGTGAGTTATAGATTAAATATGATATATATTAATTATTTTGTTAGAGGCTGGTCCAATAATTAGACTTGTCATGACAACTAGTGAGCCTAGCCCGGATCCAAACTTATTAGACCCACCCCCATTAATTAATTAGTGAGCATTAGCTTAATTAGAATTAGTTAAAAGCTTTCCAAAATAGTCCTTCCCTAATCCTATTCATAATTGGATGGAAATAGATAATTTGGACCATGCACATAACTTGGGGTAGGAGGAAGGGGGCCGACCACTATTAGAGGGGGCTCTCCTCTCTCTCTCTCCTCTTATTTGCATTCTTTTAGATCTAGAAATTAGATCCCTAATTTTCTATCATTCTCTCTATTGAATTTTTACTCAATTCACCTATATTTCCTTCTCAATTTATCACTCTTGGATCTTTGGAGCTTGGAGAAGTAAGGAACACAAGGAGGAGGAGCATTGGAGCTAGAGATCGTGTCCGAAACGTGTCAAATTATATTTTTATTGAGAATCCATCTCCCAATTGGTAATTTTTGAATTATTCTTTTATTGTAGCTTCTTAATTATGCATTTGACCCCTAAAAATTACCCCATGGCATATGACTATCTATAGAAACAAGTTCTAGACTAATTAATTACGAATTATGAATTATATATGATAATTTATGTGTATTTTAGAAGAATTATGAGATTGACACATCAATATTGTGTCATGAGACCAATTAGATCTAATTAGACTTATATCGGGATTGTGGGACTAGGTACGTATCTACAATTGGATACGTGTAGGTTGTGTCATGGCAATTTGATGTTACGTGTTGATTTGGAAATTTTTCCTTCGACACGGGGTTTGAGCATGTCATATTTTGACACGGACACATAGTTGAGTAGTTAGCTCTTTGTATTACTCCTAATTATGATATTAGACTTTCTCATATCAATTATAACATATTTGGTGGTGTGTTGGGGCCGTATCGCAAACATATCATAGACTTGAGTATGATACAGGTGAGGTGTACTCCACGTGTTTGATACTTTGCATTCTAATTCAATTTACCTTGGTTATAGCTATTAGAATATTATATTTGTAGTTGTTATATGCTATATATATATATATATATATATATGTTTCTATTATATTTTAGTTTATTGGTTATCATGTGGAGAGTAAGGAAGTTCATATGCACTGTTAGTGATGTATGTGGACTGACATGTTGCATTGGTAGACTAACGAGGAGTATGGGAATTAATTTGATTCACATTTGGACTATTGTTAAAGGTGCACTGATTAGTGTTTGATTCACTATCGGGTTTAGCTAAGGGGCTGTGCACAAGTGTGCGTAGTGGACTTGGAGCAGTCTGATTGCTAAGGATTGTGCACACAAGTGTGCACAGTTGACCGTTAGACAAAGGGGGGATTGAGGGTGCTGTGTTCATGAATGAACAGCAGTAGCAGCAGTTCATCGCTGTTGAGAGATACGGTAGCAACAGATCACCTTAGTTAAGGTGCAATGCTTGCCTCTACTAGGTAGTGTATTGGTAAGGAGAGTGTGTGGCACTACAGGGAGGAGGAGAAGGCAAGTCTGCAATAGGTGCTCTGAGGGAGGTCCTGGTATTGGAGATTTGAGCTAGTAGTGTTAGACATGTGTGTGTGTTTATGTGACTAGTAAAAGTGTTCGAGTGTAGGATATTAGAATGAGTTAATTATATTGTGTCTAGCATTAGTAAAGAGAAGTTATGGAGGGATGTATATGTCTGATACTTGAAAGTATCAGTGGGGTGTGTAAGTTAATTAGATAACAATTAGTAGTGTATAAGTAAGTTAATTATCAGTGTTAGTAATATATATAAATGATGTTAGTATTAGTTATGTATATTAGATATAAGTATGTATCCGTAAATATTATAGTTAAGTTATCATTAATTGTTATATCAGCTAGTGTGTATTGAGTTTAGTAGTATATATATTATAAGTTAGTATATATTTTAGTATTTTTTAGTATTAGGATTGATGCTAGCTACTAGTATTACCTTAAGATAAGCCAAGGTAATGCTAAGGTATGGGTTATATCTCTAGTATTTGGTATAGGATACCAAGAAGGTAGATAGATATTGACACCAAGTTGGCTCAAAGTAAAGGTAGTCGATACTAAGTTAGTACTAGCTAAGGGTAACTAGTATTATATATATAAATATATATATATGTGTGTGTGTGTGTGTGTGTGTGTGTGTGTGTGTGTGTGTGTGTGTGTGCTACCTATGAATACTTAGTATCTTGTATTAGCTAGTCTAACCTAGATAAGTAAGGTATGGACCCAATAACCTATATATAGGCTCATACAACCTAGAAATAGTGAGTTTGATCAAGTTTGACTAGTTTGACCTAGAGTTGACATAGTTTGACTATTTTGACTTAGACTTAGCCTAAAAAAACCTAGAATTCAACTAGTTTAACTTCTTTATCATTACAAAATCTTGTATTGATATAATATTCCATATATAGGTTGTGATATACACCAGTTTAGACACTGTTTAAAATATATTGCTATAGACCACAGGCGAGTACATCTCTCTGTTAGTTTTTATTTTATGATAGTGTATATATCGCATGTTCTAGAACTGTATACTTGATTCTGACACAGTGGTTATATGGACTGGTACTACATGGATCCTGTCAGGAGATGTTATCCCTTACCGTGTTCAGCGGGTACTCCTTCATATATATTTTATCGTATGTATCAGGTATTGATTTAGTTTACTTAATATTCACACACTGCTCGTGTTCAGTGTACTTATATTTATGTTCGTAATGTATCATGATCGGATCCATTGGTATTGGTTGGGAATGGGGCTGTAAACCCCCTCGACAAATGTAGGATTTATTTAAATTGAGGAACAAACACAACCTAATTCCCAAGTACCCAAATTAGGGTATTAGCCTACACCAAGCCTGCTACGCCCACGACTCTTGTGTTCCACCCCAAATCTAGTTCTATATGTCTTCAATGCATTAGGAAACATCATGTGCAATTGTTTTAAATTAACTAAATTAAAGGCCAATTCCACCTCAAGCAGGACCTAACCCAGCCCACGTGCGCCCTTTCATGTGGACCAGCCCCCAGTTCCACGAGTCCTGGCTGGCCCAAGCCTCGAGGCTAGCCCACAAACTCTCCCATATATAAATACACATCTTCTACCATTAGAAACCCTAAAACCAACTATTCATTACTCTTCCCCAAACCCTAGCCGAACACCTAAACTAAGCCCCTCCTTCCCGACCGGGCACCACCGCCTCCGACTACACAAACATCCTCACCACCACTGCAAGTCGCCACCCCTACTACCATGACCGCCGCTTGCACTCCAGCACCCCAGCACCACCACCGTCAGCATACCATCACCGCCCCCATTGCCGACATCCAACCCGTATAACTCAAACTGTCAGATCCCGACTGCCCCAACCGACATCAGCGCTGCCCCACACCCTCGGCAGACCAACCACGACCCCCCACGGCCTGACCTCCCCCAAGCACCGCTCCCCCGTCGACCAAGCAGCTGTAGCTGCTGCTGCGACCATTGCCGTAGTTTTTGCTGCCGCTGCTACCGGAGTTGCCGCACGACGCCGGAGCAGCCGCACCGGAGGCTGAAATCGACTGGACAATACCCTCTCGACTATGATTGGTAAACACCCCCTCCTTCGTTATATGAATGATAAATCGTAACAACCGTGTCGTCGTGTCGGATGACGACACAACTAGGTCACAGTACACCTTATGTATATAAGTATGAATGTTTAAATAGATTAAATAGAATTTATAGTTATTAATTATTTTGACCATATGACCTGTACAGGGAACTAGTATCCCACCTAAAAGCGTAGACATAGACTTAGTACATTATGCATGAGGAATAATGAAGTGTAATCTAACAAGACATTGTGTAGTTTCGTAAACCATAATTTAGCGATTTATTGACGTGAGGTACACAGTAAGAGAGGACAGGGCATGCTTGCATCTTAGCTACGTGCACACGCGACCCTGTAGTCGATCCACCATGAACTTGCGTCAATACCTAAGAGCAACGTCGTAGTCGTGTATGTATTATTTAGTGTCTGATGCTGGATTGCTATATTATATTGTGTTTAGGATCATTGGATCAGCCAGGAGACTCTGCAGGAACCGGCTTTTGGCATTCGCAGCTTGAGGACTCAGGCAAGATACCTTGCCATATTTACTGTTTATATTAAATGCTGCATATATTGTATGTTATCTTGTTGTTCTATTTCATATGATTGTGTGCGTCCGAGATTGATTCGGGTGCAGTCGACGGATGCATCGACGATTAGTATACTTGACCTAGACACTAGTTGACTCACCCTATTGGAGGATACCCTGATATCTTCTGAGACCTGACACTCTTACACGTTTCACTGTAATATTTTTATATTAGGATGCGGGTCCGCGTACTTGACTAGCTATCGGTGCGTGTGGCATGCATCACGGTTAGTACGTAACTCAGGGCTACTTTTATTCATAGAGACTGGCATATATATACGTGGTATGCACGTCGAGTATTCGATTTGTGTATCTACATTGGGAGGAAAGGACCACTAGTAGGCGTATGGGATACACCAATTGGAATTTGTAGTATCCGGAGGAGCCACAGATCCAATGACTCCCTTTATGCAGATTTCCCGTTTTTTGGAGCGGTATGGACGTTATATATACTAGCAGATTCCCCATTCTTTGGAGCGGTATGGACGTTATATTATTCAGATTCCCCGTTCTTCGGAGCGGTATGGACGTATATATACTTGCAGATTCCTCGTTCTTCAGAGCGGTATGGACGTTATGCCTACACCTACTCATACGTACCAAAGTTGTCCTCACATTACATTCACTTAGATGGTTAGCACACCCTTTATTGTATTTACTTTATTCAGTATATATATATGGCATGTTTCAATGTATCTTGTTACGTTCCTCTGAGGATCTTCTACCTTTCCAGATTTGGACAAGGCTTACTACCCCACAGTATACGGGCCAGGACAGGAGATGAGGTTCGCTACAGCTGAGGAGTTAGAGGTGCAGCCGTCAGAGTTTCCGTGAGCACTTGGTAGGCTTTCTGCCTAGGATTGGGTGCATCATTATCTAGTCAGCCGATGCTCTAGTCATTATCTTCCATCTATCATTTTAGTATTTTATTTCGTCATAGTAGTGGATTTGTTCCCACCAGACATTATTGGTTGTACTATGATATCTTGAGACTGGTATTTATCTTTCAGCAGTTTATTTAGTACATTCTTGCTGTTTATATGGTGGATGAGATTAGATTACTTGTTGATGATTTATATGGGACATGTTAGTATTTAGGATAGCGTAGCACTCTTCGTTAGGATCCATTAAATTGGGATATCCTCGGAGATGTGATAACTGGCTATTGCCACGTAGCCTAGTTCCATATAATTTGGGACTGGGGTGTGACATAGTTTTAGTGGTGGCCCATACAGGTCTTCTTATTCGCTTGTGGTATAGTAACATGCCCAGGGAGCCTACTATAGGATAGAAATTACTAGGTCTCATCCACTCTGATTACATTTTTGAGCTTCCTTCGTGTTACATCTAAATATCTGCATCCTGTTTGTTTGACTCCGTCCCCTTTTGATAAAATCCTATCTTTTGCAGCAAGATGAATTTGTGCAGTGGACGAGGAGCACCCAGTGCCGCGGTGCCAGACAACACCACCCAAAGAGAGGAGGTACCCAAGGGCAACCCCCGCTACAGACCCCGCTGATACATTGGTACGAGGCTTCTCAAGGCGATCCTACACCACAGCACGAGGGACGGACTTCCCTGACGATCCTCAAGCATTATTGTGAGGGCCAGACTTCAGGAGCTACACCGATACCGCAGACCGAGAGGCCAACATCTGAGGAGACGCCTATTGCACAGCCAGAGATTCCCTTACCACTACCTCCATCCTACACACCCCAAATGCCACAGCTAGACGGACAGCCACAGATGCTACAGTTCCTTCAGACTATGATGCACGCATAGTGGCATCAGACAGAGACGCTGAGACAGATTTTGATAGCAGTACTAGAAAGGACATCCGTCCTAGCACCCGTACCAGCACCACCACCAGCCCAAACATGTGGCACTGTTAGATGGTTCCGACAGATGGGACCAGATACCTTCTCAGGCAATGAGACTGCAGAACAGATCTTCGATTGGGTCGCCAATACAGAAATGCTACTAAAGGCGTCACAACTGCACTCAGACCTTTGGATGACTGCAGTGAGGGCCCAACTAAAAGGCAACGCCCATCACTGGTGGGATTCTATTGAGCGCAGTATAGGCAAGAACCAGACCTAGAAACAGTTCTTAGAATACTTCAATGTGAAGTATTTTCCAGCCATAGTTAGGAATGCCCTATACTCCCAGTTTCTACATCTAGAACAAGGGAATATGACTGTGGACGCATATGACGCAGAGTTCAGCCGTCTTAGCAGATTTGGTGCCGTCCTAATACCCAATGATCTAGAAAAAGCTCAGAGATTCCATCACGGCCTTAATTTTGAGCTACAGAGGTATACCACCACACAGGCAAGGATTTCTTACGAGGAGGTTCTTGCAGAAGCGAGGATCCAGGAGGCCATTACCAAAGAAGCTGGACGTCCCAGCACGACCATACCAGTCAGAGCCCAGCCCGGAGTAGGAGGATCGATCCATCGTCCAGGAGTCCAGACATAGCAGAGGATAGCACCATACCAGTAAAATGAGCTTCTGTCTTGCAACTACTGCGGTAAGAGAGGACATTACCAGAAGGACTGCCAAAAGAGACTAGGAATATGCATGATTTATGGAGCGAGCCAGCACTATGCCCGGGACTGCCCACAACACAGAGACATAGCACCGCAGACAGGACAGAGGCCAGCAGCACCAGTTCTGAGGATACTACCCACACCAGGAGGACAACGTCCACCAGCACCTGGAGGATTTCAGAGGGGACCACCCTTGGCCCCACAGCAGGCACAGTTCGATCGAGCCTGACAGCAGACCGGAGGACAGAGACACGGACATGCCTTTGCATTAGCAGCTACTGAGGAGGAAACAGAAGGAGAAGCAATCACAGGTACCATATTAGTTGTCTGATTACCTGCGACTGCATTATTTAATTCTGGAGCTACATTATCCTTTATATCTAGTAGATTTGTAGCAATGCATAGAGTATCTAAGAGTTGGAAGATTCTTACCGGTGGAGGTATCGTGCCGGTTATCAGCACTATTAGAACTTGTTCGGTAGTCGTATGTGGAGAGAGATGAGAGCACGATTCTTGGTATTACCCATACCGTACTTTGATGTGGTGCTAGGCATGGACTGGTTGAGCCAGTATAATGCCGTACTAAACTATCGATAGGGTAGCGTCACTTTTAGACCTCCAGATCAACTGGAGTTCGAGTACATGCGAGGGACCGTCGAACAAGGAGTAGGAAAGATAGGTGGAACTTGCATGGCTATGGAGATTGTACCCCCACCAATAGTTGCAGAATTCGAGGATGTGTTTCCAGAAGAATTGCCAGGCATACCGCCAGATAGAGATGTAGAGTTCACCATTGAGCTAGTACCCGGAGCAGCACCAGTATCTTCTAATATGTACCGATTGGCGAAGAAGGAGTTAGATGAGATGAAGCTACAATTGGAGGAGTTGCAGAGCAAGAGATTTATCCGTCCTAGTGCATCACCCTGGGGAGCACCAGTGTTATTTGTACCTAAGAAGGATAGAACAGTACGCATGTGCATTGATTATAGAGCCCTTAATGCTTTGACTATCAAGAACAAGTACCCCTTAGCAAGGATTGACGATTTATTCGACCAGTTGATAGGAGTAGTAGTGTTCACCAAGATCGACTTGAGATCGGGTTATCATCAGGTGAAGGTGCGAAGAGAAGACATTCAAAAGACAGCATTCAGGACTTGTTATGGTCACTACGAGTTCTTAGTGATGCCTTTTGGACTGACGAATGCACCGGTTGTATTTATGAACTTGATGAATAGAGTATTCCACCAATACTTAGACCATTTTGTGGTAGTCTTCATCGACGACATTTTGGTGTATTCGAAGAGCCACGAGGAGCATATGAGACTAGTGTTAGAGACCCTGAGGAGAGAGATGCTTTATGCCAAACTGTGAAAGTGTGAGTTTCTTCTGGATCGTGTCGCTTTCCTTGGACATGTTATCTCAGGAGAGGACATCTCAGTAGATCCGACGAAGATTTCATCGGTAGAGACATGGTAGACCCCTACCAATGTCTCAGAGGTGAGGAGTTTCCTAGGACTTGCCGGATATTACAGGAGGTTTGTAGAGAACTTCGCAAAGATTGCAGAGCCGATGACCCGCTTGACCCATAAGGAGCAGGAGTTTACTTGGACAAAGGAGTGTCAGAAGGCATTCGACGAGCTGAAGAAGTGTTTGACTACAGCACCTATCCTGACCATACCTTCTGGACCCGGAGGATTCGTGATCTATAGCGACGCATCCGGGAAAGGATTAGGATATGTCTTTATGCAGCATGGAAAGGTTATAGCCTATGCTTCTAGACAGTTGAGGACACATGAGAAGAACTATCTCACCCACGACTTGGAGCCTGCAGCAGTAATCTTTGCTTTAAACTTTGGAGGCACTACCTATACGGAGAAAGAGTGGAGATATTTACTGATCATAAGAGCCTAAAGTATGTTTACACTCAGAAGGACCTTAACCAGAGACAGAGACGTTGGCTCGAGATAATGACAAACTTTGAAATTGAGTATAGTACCATCCAAAAAAGGACAACGTAGTAGCTGACGCGTTGAGCAGAAGACCTATGGCATTCTTCTTGACTACCCAACAATATCTGTTGAGGGATCTAGAGCAGATGGGTATAGAGGTCATTATGCCCCGGAGTAGATTGACAGTTGTCGAGTTTTCAGTTATAATCGACATTGGTGGAGAGAATCAAGGCTGCTTTGCCGACAGATGCCAGAGGCTTAGACAGAGGACAGAGGCTGAATTACAAACAGGACTGCGTATACATGAAGACGGAACCTTGAGATGTGGAGACCGTCTCTATGTACCAAATAGAGAACTTCGACAGGAGTTGATGACAGAGGCACACAGTTCGACCTACTCTATTCATTCAGGAGGCACAAAGATGTACAGGGACTTGAGATAGTACTACTGGTGGCACGAAATAAAGAGAGAGATAGCACGCTTTGTGGCCAAGTGCCTGGTGTGTCAGCAAGTTAAGGATGAGCATCAGAGATCTGCAGGATTGCTCCAACCGCTCCCTATACCGAAATAGAAATGGGAGCACATCACTATAGACTTTGTTACAAGTTTTCTGAGGAGTCCTAGTGGTCGCAATGCAGTATGGATAATCGTGGATAGACTCACCAAGTCCGAACACTTCTTACCCTCCAGAGTTGGGTAATCTACTGAGGTCTTAGCAGACATGTACATGAGGAAGATTGTGCGCCTGCACGGAGTGCCAGTGAATACATGTCTGACAGGGATATGAGGTTTATATCTTACTTTTGGCAGAGTATGCAAGAGAGTCTCGGTACCCGTCTGAAGTTTAGCATAGTGTATCACCCACAGACAGATGGTCAGTCGGAGCGCACCATTCAGACGTTAGAAGACATGTTGAGAGCATGCATGCTAGATTTTGGAGGATCATGGGAGGACCATTTGCATTTGGTCAAGTTTTCCTACAACAACAGCTATCAAGCGAGCATCCAAATGGCTCCCTACAAAGCGTTGTGTGGAAGGAAGTGTCGCTCCCCAGTATGCTGGAGTGATATAGGCGAGCGACAGATTCTCAGACCAGAGCTGGTTGTTCGTACAGTGGAGAAGGTGAAGAAGATCCAAGGACATCTACGAGCGGCACAGGACAGGCAGAAACATTGGGCGAATGCGCATCGACGACCCTTAGAGTTTCAGGTTGGAGATCATATATTTCTAAAGATCTCGCCTACTCGAGGGATTATCAGATTCGGAGGCCGAGGAAAGCTGAGTCTGAGGTACATCGGACCCTTTATGTGTTAGAACGCATCAGAGAGGTTGCTTACAGATTAGCCTTACCGCAGACTTTGGAAGGATTCTATGACGTCTTCCATCTATCTCAGCTGAGGAGGTACATACCGGATCCGAGTCATGTACTTGACCATTCCGAGATCACAATCGATCCGACTTTATCCTAACAAGAGGAGCCTGTTGAGATCCTGGACATGAGCGAGAATGTATTGCGAGGACAGATTATTCCCCTAGTTCGTGTTGTATGGAGGCATCATGCACCAGGCGAGTCGACCTGGGAACGCGAGGAGGATATTCGCCAGCGTTACCCCCCCTCTTCGAAGGACTAGGTACGTATTAGCATTTTAAATTCAGTCAGTAATTCTTGCCATGCGTATGTTTTAATTTCGAGGACGAAATGCTCTAAGGAGGGTAGATTGTAAACCCCCTCGACAAATGTAGGATTTATTTAAATTGAGGAACAAACACAACCCAATTCCTAAGTACCCAAATTTGGGTATTAGCCTACACCAAGCCTGCTATGTCCACGACTCTTGTGTCCCACCCCAAATCTAGTTCTATATGTCTTCAATGCATTAGGAAATGCCATGTGCAATTGTTTTAAATTAACTAAATTAAAGGCCAATTCCACCTCAAGTAGGACTTAACCTAGCTCACGTTCTCCCTTTCATATGGACCAGCCCCCACTTCCATGAATCCTGGCCGGCCTAAGTCTCGAGGCCAGCCTACAAACTCCTCCATATATAAATACACATCTTCTACCATTAGAAACCCTAAAACAAACTATTCATTACTCTTCGCCAAACCCTAGCCGAACACCTAAACCAAGTCCCTTCTTTCCGACCGGGCACCACCGCCTCCGACTACACAAACACCCTCACCACCACCGCAAGTCGCCACCCCCACTACCATGACCGCCGCCTGCACTCCACCACCCCAACACCACCACCGTCAGCATACCATCACCGCCCCCATTGCCGGCATCCAACCCGTCTAACTCGAACCGACTGATCCCGACCGCCCCAACCGCCATCAGCGCTGCCCCACACCCTCGGCAGACCAACCCTGACCCCCCACGACCTGACCTCCCCCCTTGCACCGCTCCCCCGCCGACCAAGCAGCTGTAGCTGCTGCTGCGACCACTGCCGTAGCTGTTGCTGCCGCTGCTGCCGGAGTTGCCGCACGACGCCGGAGCCGCCGCACCAGAGGCTGACATCGACTGGACAGCACCCCCTCGACTACGATTGGTAAACACCCCCTCCTTCGTTATATGAATGATAAATCATAACAACCGTGTCATCGTGTCGGATGACGGCACAACTAAGTCACAGTACACCTTATGTATATAAGTATGAATGTTTAAATAGATTAAATAGAATTTATAGTTATTAATTATTTCGACCATATGACCTGTACAGGGAACTAGTATCCCACCTAAAAGTGTAGACATAGACTTAGTACATTATGCATGGGGAATAATGAAGTGTAATCTAACAAGACGTAGTGTAGTTTCGTAAACCATAATTTAGCGATTTATTGACATGAGGTACACAGTGATAGAGGACAGGGCACACTTGCATCTTAGCTACGTGCATACGCGACCCTGTAGTCGATCCACCATGAACTTGCGTCAATACCTAAGAGCAACATCGTAGTCGTGTATATATTGTTTAGTGTCTGTTGCAGGATTGCTATATTATATTGTGTTTAGGATCATTGGATCAGCCAGGAGACTCTGCAGGAACCGGCTTTTGGCATTCGCAGCTTGAGGACTCAGGCAAGATACCCTGCCATATTTACTGTTTATATTAAATGCTGCATATATTGTATGTTATCTTGTTGTTCTATTTCATATGACTGTGCGCGTCCGAGATTGATTCGGGTGCAGTCGACGGATGCATCGACGATTAGTATACTTGACCTAGACACTAGTTGACTCACCCCATTGGAGGATACCCTGATATCTTCCAAGATCTGATACTCTAACAAGTTTCACAGTGACATATTCATATTGGGATGCGGGTCCGCGTACTCGACTAGCTATCGGTGCGTGTGACATGCATCACGGTTAGTACGTAACTCAGGGCTACTTTTATTCATAGAGACTGGCATATAGATACGTGGTATGCACATCGAGTATTCAATTTGTGTATCTACATTGGGCAGGGAAGACCACTAGTAGGCGTATGGGATACACCTATTGGAATCTGTAGTAGCCGGAGGAGCCACGGATCCAATGACTCCCTTTATGTAGATTTCCCGTTCTTCGGAGCGGTATGGATGTTATATATACTGGCAGATTCCCCGTTCTTCTGAGCGGTATGGACGTTATATTATTCAGATTCCCGATTCTTCAGAGCGGTATGGACGTATATATACTTGCAGATTCCCCGTTCTTCAGAGCGGTAACCTATACCTACTCATACGTACCAAAGTTGTCCTCACATTGCATTCACTTAGATGGTTAGCACACCCTTTATTGCATTTACTTTATTCAGTATATATATATGGCATGTTTCTATGTATCTTGTTACATCCCTCTGAGGACCTGGTACCTTTCCAGATTTGGACGAGGCTTACTACCCCACAGTATACGGGCCAGGATAGGAGACGAGGTTCGCTAAAGTTGAGGAGTTAGAGGTGCAGCTATCAGTGTTTTCGTGAGCACTTTGTAGGCTTTCTGCCTAGGATTAGGTGCATCATTATCTAGTCAGCCGATGCTCTAGTCATTATCTTCCATCTATCATTTCAGTATTTTATTTCGTCATAGTAGTGGATTTGTTCCTACCAGACATTATTGGTTTTACTATGATATCTTGAGACTGGTGTTTATCTTCCAGCAGTTTATTTAGTACATTCTTGTTGTTTATATTATGGATGAGATTAGATTACTTGTTGATGATTTATATGGGACATGTTAGTATTTAGGACAGTGTAGCACTCTTCGTTAGGATCCATTAAATTGGGATATCCTCGGAGATGTGACAGCTGGCTATAGCCACGTAGCCTAGTTCCATATAATTTGGGACTGGGGCGTGACAGGGGGAGTAGGAGTTGGTTATGTGATCAAGCCAAGTGTATTCATGTACATATCGATTACATATCACATGTGTAATCGAGTTATCCTATTGTATTCGTGTTCAACCTAATCTGATCACATAATAAACTTGTACTCTATGGCACGGTAGTTAGTTTTATCTATTTCCATTTAAATTGCAGTTATTTATATTGCCTGTTCTTCATTCCATTACATTACCTATTCACTCTAATTCATTACTTTCTGATGGATTAGTTATCTAGTATTCTTTTCTATTATCTGTTATATATGCTCGATTATGTATTTGAAACTGCTGTATGTACTTCGCTCCAATCCTGACTGGATATATTTTTCAGATGATTGGCTTATGGACCAGTGTCCCACATACTACGTGCCGCAAGACGGCATACCTTTAGAGGATACTCCTTTAGAGCAGGAGGACATAGTACCAGAGGCTGAGGAGGCTAGACTTATTATTTAGACTTATATTAGACTCTATTGAGGTTATTGGCATATATATATATATATATATATATTATTTTAGACTTGTGGGTGGATGTACTGTGACTCTTTTCCTTCATATTCTAACTCGTGCTTATCTTTCTTTAGTTTTATTTTATGATTGAGTATTATTTATCATTATTATATACCATATTGTTTATATATTTAGAGTTGAGATAATATTGACAGGTACTATTATATTTATTGTATCAGATGTTTAGATAGTATAGTTGACCCAGACAGCGTTCTACCGCCGGTGCTACGGCGTAGGCTAGGTGTTGCTCACTGCTCTGCCTTTATTCAAGGTGCAGGTCGTGAGATGTCCCAATCTCTCGCAGAATCGATCGCACCCATTGAACGTAAATCACCGCGCCAGCGCTTCCGCAGGACGATTGTTCCCATCGGGACGTAATACAGCGCGAGCCTAGAGTTGCGCCTATGCAAGGCAAATATCGAAACGGCCGTTGATAACTAGTTCTCAAAGTTGTCATAGAGAAAAATAAAATAAACATAAGTATTGAATCCAAAACAAGATTTTTATTGATATGAAGTAAAGATTACAAGCAGCGCTAGAACGAGATTATAAGTCGCTTGTTTTCTCTCTCTCTCTCTCTCTCTCTCTCTCTCTTTACAATAAATATGCCCAAAGGCTTACAACTGAATCAAACATTCAGGATGATGATGTTCCCATACATTATGTCTCATATATGTGAGCTCCAGGTCCGTGCGCCACACCCAAGATGACAAGTGCGGTCCGGTGCCTCAATGCGTTAAGCGATCTCCAAATTCGTACGAGTTCTCCCTACACCCTACATATAATTTGGTTAGATATCAGTACATTGAATGCACTGGTAGGGAGGCCTCTCACCCAGGCCATAAAATAAGCACGTTTATTAGTTATGTGCACCGATTGATTATGTTGTCTTTCTAGTCTTTGAGTTATGATCAGTTTTATGGCAATATAATGAAAGTAATATCCATGTCTGAAATAATAGTGTCGTACTGTAAACAACTGAGTTCATTTTACCCTTTTCTTACCATTCGGCCTTCCCTTTCATACGTAGCAATATAATCAAAAATCTACTAAGTAGCGAAGAACATCTATGAAATTTAAGTGCTATGTTTGTGTCTCTGTCTCAGACATATTTTTCTCAAACTATGTTATATGTCATGCATCCATTCTAAATGTGCAAAGTATCGTACAAATGTACTCATTCATGTTACTCCTTTTCTGAATGCGAATAGCCGCTATGTACGCATAACTTATCTATATGAAGGTCACTGGCTCTGTTAGCCATATTGGATATGATCTGGGATGGAACGACTATCTTTCCAGCTCGGTTGCGAGCCTTACTAGGCATCCTGAACCATTCGACGAGTCAGATGTCTTTCCAGGTCGGTAGCAAGCCTTACTGGACGTCCCACACTCGTCCGCTAGTACTTCATCTAGCGTATTACCAGGACTACACAGGCATTGTCCTCCCGGGCTGACACAATTTGGATGCCTCAGCAATCATGTCAAGGATACTTCTCTACCTGGTGCGCAACCAGTTGTCCGTGACCATGCAACTACTCCTCCACTTCCAATCCTAGCCGAGAACTTCCTGCTCGGTTTCCCTTATCCAAGGATATCAACTTGGTTCAATATTGCCGAGGACTACACTCAGATCTTTCTTGTTTGTGCAGCTCCCTGATTAGATACTGCCTCGATAATCTGGATATCCCGAGTACTTTCTTTTCTTTTTTTCTCTTGACTCAGGACGACTACTTGATAGTCTTCCTCGTCTATGTATGCAATATGATTATACTCTATCCCGTGTCATATTTTGTGCGGTACGATGCCTCAATATGAACTCAAAACTACTTTTGTGGCATATATAAGAAACTACTATATTTTAACTCAATAAGCCAGATTACATAAATAGCAAGTAAGATCTCCATGCTCTATGAAATACTAAGACGGGGTTATCCACGTTCATCTCTCTTTTTATTAGTATTCAAAGGTTATCATTTAGAAACTAGCATGTATCATTCCTTTTCTTAAGTGTGCAGCTAAGCAGGGATAGTTTCACCGGGGCTACCCACCTTAGCGATGAATCGCATCGGCCGAGCGAGGCTCTGAGCTCGCCTCTGAAAATTCTAAGTCTGAACTCCATTGGAAGGTCCAAGTCTGAATACCATTGCATCGAATGAGTCATCTCGATGAGCAAGGCAGGTCAGTTCTCTATACTTTTGCCATTTGAATCGGCCCTCCGGGTTGAGCAGAGCAGGTTGTTATATTATACACCACTTAGAATAGTCTCATCCTCGAGACTTCCTGAGCGCAACTAGTATTATCGCCCAACTTCTAAACCAAACTCTATACTTCTCATATAACTTCCAAAGATTGTTCCAACACTGTATTCATTCATTTTCTTGCCTCGCATTACGCACGTGCTTAACCAATAACATCGAACAACTCTATTATTCAATGCTATCGAACTATACTCAACTTAATTGTTGTACTCCCCGACTCAAACTCTACTGCGCCTGGTGTAGAAGCATGCAAAATACGGTAGATAACTATACGCAGCATGTTGATGCAGGGCAGCGTAAATAGAGGACCTCAGAGCCATCAAATGTGCAACAGAGCTTTTTCGCGGAGCACAGCATAAAAATATAGGCTCAAGGACCATCCGCGTAATACAGTATGTCCAGGCTGCTTCAGCGTAAACAGGGTGCTTCATCGCCTTCATGGCGTAAAACTCATCCGCTTTCAATACAGCATTAAAGTGTACGAGGAATGCTTCATATTCTTCGAAATGAACCTGTCAGATCATGCAATGAACCTGACATTTGGACTCCTGACAGAGAGTACTGAACGACTACCCAGGCGACGGGTATAATGATGGTGCGGCACTGCAACCCAGGCTATCATTTACTGCCATTTCCTTTGCGTAAACCACTTTTACACATACGAAGTAATACGCTGCCTAGTTTTACACAGGCAGATGTGAGCTGTTTACGCTCCGCGGAAGACAAACAGCCTGCCACGTCAAAAGCTGCACTTCATACAGGGCTCGAGGCACGTCTCTGTATTTAATGCGCAGAGCGGTGACAGTTTCTCGAGGCACGTCTCTGCATTTAAAGCGCAGAATAGTGACAGATGCCCGAGGCACGTCTCTGCACTTGATGCACTGAAGGGTGGCAGGCCTTCAAAATATGCCTCTGCATTTAATATGCAGAATAATGGCGGATCTCCGCATTTAATGCAGGAGATTTAATTAAATGTCACCGAACCGTCGTTTAGTAACATCCCCTTTGCGTAAACTACTCTTGCGCATATAAGGGAATATGCTGCCCAATTTTACACAGGCAAGCATGAGCTTCTTACGCTCCGCAGAAGGCAAACAGACCGTCATGTCAGCAGTTACTCTTCGTACAGGATTCGAGGCACGTATCTGCATTTAATGCGCAGAATGATGGCAAATCTTAAAGACAAGCCTCTACATTTAATGCACAGGATGGGGGCAGATCTCTGCATTTAATGCAAGAGAATTGATTATATCTCCAAGAGCCATAATTTCGGCTAAAACGTCCACATCATCTCGGTTTCTACGCCTGCTCGGCTTCTATGTCCACTCGGCTTCTACGCCCACTCGGCCTCTATGACCGCTCGGCTTCTACGCCTACTCGGCTTTTACGCCTACTTGGCTTCCACGCCTACTCGGCTTCTATGCCTACTTGGCTTCTACGCTATGGTGACAGTCATTGGCTTCTACACCAACCTCTTTTACACAAGGGATAACTACCTACGTGGCTTCTACGCCGTGATCTTCACAACAGATATACGCGTTTGTCCCTTAGTTGGACACGCGTCACATGCTCACTCAAAAGGTCATCTATATGCAGGGATTGGTTATTTTAAACCGTCGTTTAAAAGTGTGTTATACTTTCCACTACTCGATTTCTACACCGACTGAGTGGTCACTGTCACTAAAAACTCTATAAATAGAGACCTCTATCAACAGAGGTCCAAGGTCAAAAAAGGGAGGTCAAAAATTGGTCAAAGAAAATGGTCAGAAAATTGATCAAGAAATCCAGTATCAGATCCAACGGTCGCAAAGATCAAAGATCAAATGGTCAAGAGAGAGAGAAGAATCCAGAGCTTAGACAAAAAGAAGGGATCGACGACTTTGGCATCGGGCATCCACCCTCTTTAGCAACCTACGAAGCTGCTTTCTGTCTTCCACGGCACTTCTTCATCATCGTGTGGTCCAAGGGCTAAAGTGATCGACTGCAGATCAGACACCTATAGCAATATTTATCCAGATTAAATAAATTATACTTAGTCATCCTCGTATAGGATTAAATTGTACAATTTTGTTTGTAAACATAAAAGAAGGATGGGTTTTCGTATAAGACCTCATTTTCCACATATTATCTTTTTTGTTTATTATCCGAAACAAGATGGCGACTCTGCTGGGGATATCTTTCTCTTCTGATGAGGAAGCTATTGTTCAACACGATGCGGTATCCGTGGGATCCGTGAAGAAGACACTGGTCGTCCAATTCGACCAGTCTGCCTACGAAGACATGCTTCGAACAGGGGGTAGCTCTCACCCCCTCTCTATCCAAAATAACAGGAAGCTGCATAAGGTCTGGATATCCAAGACATCCTCTACCATTCCTGTGGACTCTCCCATCTCTCCGATCTCTCCGACCAATGAGGTTGTAGCACTACTCCCTCCGCTCCTTGTGCATAAAATTCAGTCGCTTGTCTCTGGCAGGGCAGACAAAACTTCTGGCAATGCCTCAGCGCTAACCCAGAAGTATACTCCGCACCTTGCGTATAAAATTCAGTCGCCTGTCTCTGACAGTGCCGACAAAACTTCTGGTAATGCCTCAGCGCTAACCTAGAAGTATAATCTATGCTCTGTGCGTAAAATTCAGTCTCCCGTCCTAGGCAGAAAAGACGAAACTTCGGACAATGCCTCAGCGCTAGTCCAGAAGCCTACTCCGCGCTCTGCACGTAAAATTCAGTCTCCCGTCCCTGGCAGAATTGACAAAATTTTTGATGATGTCTCAGCGCCAAATCAGGAATCACAAACGCGCTCCACGCGTAAAAATGCATCTATCTTCCACGAAAAAGCAGATGATCCCTGCAATCTACGCAAGGGAAAGCAAGCGGCGGACTACTCAACTTCTCGGCCTTTACGCCAGTAAGGGAACAATATGCCTGCCCTCCGGATTATGCGAGAAGCTGATGGCCGACTGAGGATATCCTCAGCTTTATGCCAACCAGAGAAGAGCTCCAAATTATGCCAGGAGAAGCCACTCAGCGTAAAGAAGGCTCAATTTATGGGAAGACACCCTCCTCGAGGATTATCCGCCACACAGATGGTCAACCTGTTGTATATAGGTGGCACAGGGAAAACTATAGTTTCCAACATCCGCATGCCTACTGATGTGAACAGAAGGAACAAGCCATCATCTTCTTCCTCTGTAGCTCCTCCTGACCTGCGCAATTATCTGATCCAGAAATACAAGGAGAGGGGATCTTCTAGCATGTCTATTATGCCTCCTAGCGAGCACTGTTGTAATAGTCATAGGATTGTAATTAATTATTGCTGTTCTGAAGCAAAATGGTCAGTTTTTGACCGGTTGAGCTACTCTCCATCTTTCTAGGAAGAAGAGCCCACACATGCATCTGTGAACATGGCTTCACACATACCTAGAGAAGGGTCGGGCTCAAGACGTCATCCCTCTAGAACTCCAAGCCGAAGGAGATTCAACCTGCTCCTTAGGAACATCGAAGCTAGGGTGTTCCAAAACACTCATTCGAGGTTGCGACAACCAGCTTCGTACTCTTCTGATTCCGATGTTGGGGGTCGCCAGTCTCCCGAATCAGATGTCGAAAGTATAGAGTCAACTTCTACAGAGACCTATACTAATCTTTCAATGACACCCAGGGAGATGAGAGTTTATGCCATTGGAGATGAGCGCGAGAAAGCTTCCCCGTCCGGGAGTGCTGAGCAATGCATCACTATACTAGAGACGTCTCTGAAGGAGATGCAATCCATGATGGAGAACATGCACCAGATGATGCTAACTCAACACGCAGCGGCCATGGCTCAAGCATCGGCCCCTCCAACTCAGATACGCGTAGGGGTGGACTTACCACCATCCAACATGATCCAAGAGCCTGCTCTAGATCAGGAGTCAACAGTTCCTCCGCTTCCTCACTCGGAGAACGTATTACCTCACGTCGGAGTCGCGATGCAATTGATTCCTTATCACTCCATGGTCCCGCTATCGGCTGAAGATCCGATGCAGGCAGTACGGGAGTTGAAAGCCCAATTTGATGCCCTGAAGCACAAAGATCAGCTCAAGAAATTGAGAATCAACCAACCTTACCCAGCTATCTGGGAAGAGGTCCCTTTCCCTCCTAGATACAAACCACAGACTATGGCTTTGTTCGAGGGAAAAACATCACCGAGTCAATACATGAACTACTTCAGTATGATGACAGTGTTGTTATAAGGGAACGACGCCCTCCTCACTCGGGTGTTCAAGGGCTGTCTCTCGGGAGTAGATTACCAGTGGTACCGCAGCCTGGAGGACAACTGCATTACTTCCTTTGAAGACTTCAAGGCTTTATTCTTCACGAGATTCTACGAGGGAGGGATGGACATGTCTATGTCCTCTCTCATCGAAGTCAGGCAGAAGGAAAAAGAGAATGTTCGCACTTTCATAGAACGTTTTCGTTAAGCCACTCTGCAAATGCCTCCAGGAGTCCCAGACTCGGCATTGGTGGACATCTGCAGGAAGAACCTTCTCCCCGTGATCTCGGTGTTCACGGGACCATATCAGTTCCGTGATTGGCCCTCGTTCATCATCTCAGCGGTAGCCGCGGAGGACAATAGTCAAAAGGCGCGCTATAATGGCATCATGATCTCGGCCTCTGATAAAGGCAAGAGGACATCCTCCAACATCGACCATCCTCGTGGTACCAAGGGTAAAGAAGCTCTGGCGATCAATACGTCCAGGCAAAAGATGGTGGCTACCACGCAGACGAAACCTGGGACTTCCAGGCCCATTAAACTGTACTCTTTCGACGATGACGATATTTCGAGCATATTCGAATGTCTCGTCAAAAGCGGCAAGATTACCCTTCCTGAGGTGAGACGGCCCAATGAGGCCAGCACTACCAACAACCCCAAGTACTGCATCTTCCATAGGTACATATGTAGAAGCATAAAAAATACGCTGGATAACTATACGCAGCATGTTGATGCAGGGCAACGTAAACAGAGGACCTCAGAGCCATCAAACCTGCAACAGAGCTTTTCCACTGAGCACAGCATAAAAATATAGGTTCAAGGACCATCCACATAATGCAGTATGTCCAGGCTGCTTCAGCATAAACAGGGTGCTTCATCGCCTTTATGGCGTAAAACTCATCCGCTTTTAATACAGCTTTGAAGTGTACAAGGAACGCTTCATATTCTTTGAAATGAACCTGTCAGATCATGCAATGAACCTGACGTCTGGACTACTGACAAAGAGTACTGAACGACTATACAGGCGACGAGTATAATGATGGTGCGGGACTACAACCCAGGCTGTCATTTACTGCCATTTCCTTTGCGTAAACCACTTTTACACATACGAAGGAATATACTGCCTAGTTTTACACAGGCAGATGTGAGCTGTTTATGCTCCGCAGAAGACAAACAGCCTGCCACGTCAAAAACTGTACTTTGTACAGGGCTCAAGGCACGCCTCTATATTTAATGCGCAGAGAGGAGACAGTTTCTCGAGGCATATCTCTGCATTTAAAGTGCCGAATACTGACAGATGCCCGAGGCACGTCTCTGCACTGGATGCATAGAAGGGTGGCAGGCCTTCAAAACACGCCTCTGTATTTAATGTGCAGGATAATGGCGGATCTTCGCATTTAATGCAGGAGATTTGATTAAATGTCACCGAACCGTCGTTTAGTGACATCCCCTTTGCGTAAACTACTCTTACGCATATAAGGGAAATACGCTGCCCAGTTTTACACAGGCAGACATGAGCTTCTTACGCTCCACAGAAGTCAAACAGACCGCCACGTAAGCAGTCACTCTTCGTATAGAATTTGAGGCACGTATCTGCATTTAATGCGCGGAATAATGGCAAATCTTAAAGACAAGCCTCTGCATTTAATGCGCAGGATGGGGGCAGATCTTTGTATTTAATGCAAGAGATTTGATTATATCTCCAAGCGCCATAATTTTGGCTAAAACGTCCACATCATCTTGGCTTCTACGCCTACTCGGCTTCTACGCCTACTCGGCTTCTTTGCCCACTCGGCTTCTACGCCCACTCGGCCTCTATGACCGCTCGGCTTCTACGCCTACTCGGCTTCTGTGCCTGCTCAGCTTCTACGCCTACTCGGCTTCTATGCCTACTTGGCTTCTATGCCTACTTGGCTTCTACGCCATGGTGACAGTCATTGGCTTCTACGCCAACCTCTTCTGCACAAGGGATAACTACCTACGTGGCTTCTATGTCATAATCTTTACAGCAGATATACGCATTTGTCCCTCAGTTGGACACGCGTCACATGCTCACTCAAAAGGTCATCTATACGCAGGCATTGGTTATTTTAAACCGTCGTGTAAGAGGGTGCTTTACTTTCCACTACTCGGTTTCTACACCAACTGAGTGGTCACTGTCACTAAAAACTCTATAAATAGAGACCTCTATCAACAGAGGTCCAAGGTCGAAAATTGGTCGAAAAATGGGGGGGGGGAAGGTCAAAAACTGGTAAAAAAATTAGTAAAGAAAAGGGTCGAAAAAGTAGAAAATTGGAGGTCGAGAGAGAGAGAGAGAGAGAGAGAGAAGAATCCAGAGCTCAGGCAAACAGAAGGGATCGACGACTTTGGCATCGAGCATCCACCCTCTTTAGCAACCTTCGAAGCTGCTTTCGGTCTTCCATAGCACTTCTTCAACATCGTGTGGTCCAAGGGCTAAAGTGATCGACTGCAGATCAGACACCTATAGCAATATTTACCCAGATTAAATAAATTGTACTTAGACATCCTCGTATAGGATTAAATTATACAATCTTGTTTGTAAACATAAAAAAAGGGAAGGTTTTCGTATAAGACCTTGTTTTTCACATATTATCTTTTCCATTTATTATCCGAAACAAGATGGCGACTCTGTTGCGGACGTCTTTCTCTTCTGATGAGGAAGCTATTGCTCAACACGATGCGGTATCCGTGGGATCCGTGAAGAAGACACTGGTCGTCCAGTTTGACCAGTCTGCCTACGAAGACATGCTTCGAACAGGGGGTAGCTCTCACTCCCTCTCTGTCCAAAACAACAGAAAGCTGCGTAAGGTCTGGATGCCCAAGATATCCTCTACCATTCCTGTGGACTCTTCGTTCTCTCCGATCTCTCCGACCAATGAGGTTGTAGCATTGCTCTCTCCGCGCCTTGCGCGTAAAATTTAGTCGCCTGTCTCTGACAGGGCCGACAAAATTTCTGGCAATGCCTCAGCGCTAACCCTGAATTATAATCTGCGCCTTGCGCGTAAAATTCAGTCGCCTGTCTCTGACAGGGCCGACAAAACTTCTGGCAATGCCTCAGCGCTAACCCAGAAGTATAATCCGCGCTCTGCGCATAAAATTTAGTCTTCCGTCCCTGGCGGAAAAGACAAAACTTCGGACAATGCCTCAGCGCTAGTCCAGAAGCCTACTCCGCGCTCTGCGCATAAAATTCAGTCTTCCGTCCCTGGCAGAATAGACAAAATTTCTGATAATGCCTCAGCGCCAAATCAAGAATCCCAAACACGCTCCACATGCAAAAATACATCTACCTTCTGCAAAAAAATAGATGATCCTTGCAATCTACGCAAGGGAAAGCAAGCGGCGGACTACTCAACTTCTCGGCCTTTATGCCATCAAGGGAACAATCTGTCCGCCCTCCGGATTACGCGAGAAGCTGACGGCCGACTGAGGACATCCTCAGCTTTACGCCAACCAGAGTAGAGCTCCAAATTACACCAGGAGAAGCCACTCAGCGTAAAGAAGGCTCAATTTGCGGGAAGACACCCTCCTCGGGGATTATCCGCTACCCAGATGGCCAACTTGTTGTATATAGGTGGCACAGGGAAAACTATGGTTCCCAACATCCGCATGCCCACTGATGTGAACAGAAAGAACAAGCCATCATCTTCTTCTTCTATAACTCCTTCTAACATGCGCAATTATCTGATCCAGAAATGCAAGGAGAAGGGATCTTCCAGCATGTCTATTACGCCTCCTAGCGAGCACTGTTGTAATAGTCATATGATTGTAATTAATTGTTGCTGTTCTGAAGCAAAACGGTCGGTTTTTGACCGGTTGAGCTACTCTCCATCTTTCCAGGAAGAAGAGCCCACGCATGCATCTGTGAACATGGCTTCACACATACCTAGAGGAGGGTCGGGCTCAAGACGTCATCCCTCTAGAACTCCGAGCCGAAGGAGATTTAACATGCTCCTTAGGAACACCGAAGCTGGGGTATTCTAAAACACTCATTCCAGGTCACGACAACCAGCTTCGTACTCTTCTGATTCTGATACTGGGGGTCGCCAGTATCCCGAATCAGATGCCGAAAGTATAGAGTCAACTTCTACAGAGACCTATACCAATCTTTCAATGACACCCAGGGAGATGGGAGTTTATGCTATTGGAGATGAGCGCGAGGAAGCTTCCCCGTCCGGGAGCGCTAAGCAATGCATCACTATACTAGAGACGTCTCTGAAGAAAATGCAATCTATGATGGAGAACATGCACCAGATGATGCTAACTCAACACGCAGCGGCCATGGCTCAAGCAACGGCCCCTCCAACTCAGATACGCGTGGGGGTGGACTTACCACCATCCAACACGATCCAAGAGCCTGCTCTAGATCATGAGTCAGCAGTTCCTCCGCTTCCTCACTTGGAGAATGTATTACCTCCCGTCGGAGTCGCGATGCAATCGATTCCTCATCACTCCGTGGTCCCGCTACCGACTGAAGATCCGATGCAGGCAGTACGGGAGTTAAAAACCCAATTTGATGCCCTGAAACACAAAGATCAGCTCAAGAAATTGGGAATCAATCAACCTTACCCAGCTATCTGGGAAGAGGTCCCTTTCCCTCCTAGATACAAACCACAGACTATGGCTTTGTTCGAGAGAAAAATATCACCGAGTCAATACATGAACTACTTCAGCATGATGATAGTGTTGTTACAGGGAACGACGCCCTCCTTACTCCGGTGTTCAAGGGCTGTCTCTCGGGAGTAACTTACCAGTGGTACCGTAGCCTGGCGAAAAACTGCATTACTTCCTTTGAAGACTTCAAGGCTTTGTTCTTCACGCAATTCTACGAGGGAAGGATGGACATGTCTATGTCCTCTCTCATCGAAGTCAGGCAGAAGAAAAAAGAGAATGTTCACACTTTTATCGAACATTTTTGTCAAGCCACTCTGCAAATGCCTCCAGGAGTCTCAGACTCGGCATTGGTGGACATCTGCAGGAAGAACCTTCTCCCCGTGATCTCGGTGTTCACAGGACCATATCAATTCTATGATTGGCCCTCGTTTATCATCTCAGCGGTAGCCACGGAGGACAATAGTCAGAAGGCGCGCGATAATGGCATCATGATCTCGGCCTCTAATAAAGGCAAGAGGACATCCTCCAACATCGACCATCCTCGTAGTACCAAGGCTAAAGAAGCTCTGGCGATCAACATGTCCAGGCAAAAGATGGTGGCTACCATACAGACAAAACCTGGGACTTCCAGGCCCCTTGAAGTGTACTCTTTCGATGACGACGATATCCCGAGCATATTAGAATGTCTCGTCAAAAGCGACAAGATTACCCTTCCTGAAGTACGACGGCCCAATAAGGCCGGCAGTACCAACAACCCCAAGTACTGCATCTTCCATAGGTACATACACCACCCCACAAAGGCGTGTTATATACTGAAAAGGAAGATCCAGGAGCTGATCGATGCTAAGGCCATCACTCTGCACAATAGCGAGAAGACGGTCACGGCCAACATGATCTCCCTACAATTTGGCAATCTGCCTCCCCAAGAAATCCCGGACGGTGTTACGCCTATTTCTCGGACGACGATGAACATCGTTAATCTTCCTCCAGCTAGAGGTCAAAATTATGACCTGCTACCACTAACTACCCAGCGAGGCGAGACTACGTGGGTTCATCCAGATCTGGTGCCAGAGATCGAAAAAAAGACTAAAGCTGCTAAGGCTAAGTCTAAAAAGAACTCAAAGCACAAACCATGTCACATGATTATGGTACACTCGGCATCAGAAGACGAGGTCTTGGCTACGGGAACCCACTCAGGGAAAGCCTACCTCCAGGACTATGGTGCCAGCCAGGAGGATGCATCGGCAGACGCTTCAGCTGCCAAGCCTTCAGAACCGGAATTCGTCGTACTAGAAGCCGGTCCTTTAAGACCAACTTCGGCGGACAAAGGGAAGCAAAAAGAAGTGTGCTTCGATAAACCTGTGAAAAACATTCAAAACAAAGGTTTAGAGAAGCCATACAACTTCGATATCCTGGCCCAACTGGCTAATACACCAGCCAGGTTGTCCATCTTCGAGTTACTCAGGCTCTCTCAAAACACTCGTCAAGCCCTGAGTGAAGCATTGATGCAGGCGGATGCATACTTGACCCAGCTCAAGTCCCCTGACGAAGAACCAGTGGCATGTCCTCAATGCCACAGTGTGATGGAGGTGGTCCCAAACATCACTTTCACTCAAGATGACATGCCGTTAAAATATAACAGGCATGACAGACCCCTCTATTACACCGGGTACATCGGTTCCATGGAGGTCGACCGGATTCACATAGATCCGGGATCATCAATCAGCATTATTTCTCATAGTCTGCTCAGACCGCTGAGGATTCCTACCAGCGAATTGTATTACACCACCACTACGATCGTGGGTTTCAACGCTGGAAGAAGTAAGCCGTTGGAGAAAAATCACTTGAGGATCCAGATTGGCAACCTCAGATCGGTGGCTACATGTTACGTCATCGATTCAGAGGTATCCTACAATATTTTGCTGGGTAGACCTTGGATCCACGACCACAACATCGTTCCTTCAACTCTACACGAATGCTTTAAATATGTAGACGCCCGAGGGACAGTGCAAACGGAGATTGCTGACCTGAGCCCGTTCAAAGGAGTAGAATCCTACTACTCTGATGCCGTGTTGTACTCTCAAGACTACACGAAAGAGGTGTCAGCCGAAGCAGAGAAGGAATCCCACCGGGAGCCAGAAGAACCCTCTGCCAAGCAACCTTTGTCAATCAAGGTGAAAGGACGGACTACTCGTCCAAAAGCCAAAGAGCCTATGGCTGTCCACCTGAACGAGACCAGGTCAGGAAAAAGGGGTGATCCTCTAGTGATCACTTTAAACCAGAAGCCTCCACCATTGGTCATCAACCTCCGGTGCAACAGGCAGCCGAGTGATGTAAATGCAACTGGGAACAGAGTTTCAGATGATAATAAACATCCTCTTTTCCAGTATATTGATGCCCAAATTCTAAACCAGGAATCCTCCCCCTACGAAGATATAGAACCTATAGCGCAAAAATTCTTGGAAGCTATAGATTCCTATCATCCGTATATATGGGAAGTGGCATCATCATCCAATGTCACCATGACATATGGACTGCATGAGGATTCTATCTTCATTGTCCCGCCTACTTGCAGCAGTCAGCATTCAATAGTCTTCGACCGCATGCGCAATGAACCGACTGTGCAAGGGGATTCTTTCGACGACGATGCCGATAAAATGCAGGTTCACAGATACAACCCGCAAGCTCTGAAGATCATGCAAAATATGGATTATAATTTGAAGCTGGAACTGGGTCTCAACTACGGAAAAGGCAGACGAATGTCGCTGCACGGCGATCCCTTCTATCAACGAACACGTTTCGGGTTAGGGTATACCACCTCCCTCGCAACTCCTAAGTCAAACGAGGATATCTTTTCCTTCTCTCAAAATGGCTCAGCGCCCTCCGACTCATCTCAGGCTCTCGAGCGAACATTATTAGTAAATATGGTAGTGACGGATTCCTTCGAATCAGACGAACAAGAATCTGAACTATTTGAGAATGACGCTTGGGCTCGGGAAATGGATACACAATGGGAGTTCCACTTCGAGCAGAGAGAACCTCCCACTGAAGACAAATTTATCCTGATTGACGTTGGGGATAAACTTTTGCTAAAGCCGATATTTATCAGTGACAATCTTTCCGAAGTAGAAAGGGAGGAAGTTATCCAGCTGATAAAAGAATATATCGACGTCTTTGCATGGAATTATGAGGACATGCCAGGCCTTGATCCAAAGGTGGCTACTCATAGGCTCAATATATTGCCCGATTCGAAGCCTGTGAAGCAGCACCAACGCCGGTTCCGCCCGGATATGATGGACGCTATTGAAGCTAAAATCAAGAAGTTGATAGCCTGCGGCTTCATCCGTGAAGAACAACATCCCGACTGGGTCGCCAATATTGTCCCGGTCATGAAGAAAAATGGGAAAGTACGAGTCTGCATCGATTACCGAGATCTGAACGCGGCCTGCCCCAAGGATGAGTTTTCTCTTCCCATCACAGACGTCATGATTGACAATACATGCGGTTTTGAACGTATGTCTTTTATGGACGGATTTTCAGGATACAATCTAATCAAGATGCATCCTGAAGACGAGAAACATAATGCCTTCCGGACACCATTGGGGGTATATTGCTATACGGTCATGCCCTTCGGATTGAAGAATGCCGGGGCTACGTACCAACGGGCTATGAGTAACATATTCCATGAGCATTTACGTAAGACAGTGGAGTGTTACGTGGACGATGTAGCTGTCAAAAGCCGCCTCAAGGATAATCACATCCAAGATTTGAAGACAGTATTTGAATTGATGTGCCAACATCAATTCAAAATGAATCCTATAAAGTCCTTTCTGGGGGTATCTAGTGGCAAATTTCTGGGATTTGTCATTACCGCCAAAGGCATTCAAGTGGACCCTGATAAAGTCAAGGCCATCTTAGAAATGCGACCGCCCCGCAATCTGAGGGAACTCAGGGGATTTCAAGGTCGTCTGGCTTATATCCGGAGATTCATATCCAACCTCTTTGGGAGATGTCAGCCATTTTTTCGTCTTATGAAGAAAGGTGTATCCTTTGTATGGGACGAAGCCTGTCAGCAAGCGTTCGATGATATCAAATGTTACCTCGCTAGTCCGCCAGTTCTGGTGCCTCCTGTCATAGAAAGACCATTCGTGTTGTATGTTCGAGCGATAGATCATTCTCTGGGAGATCTTCTCGCACAAAAGAACGAGATGGGTCACGAGCAGGCTATCTACTAGCTCAGTAGGATGATGGTCAAAGCCGAACACCGGTATAATCCAGTAGAGAAAGAATGCTTGGCTCTGATGTTCGCTATTCAGAAAATGCGATACTATATCATAGGCCAAACCATTCACATCATCTCCAGGATCAATCCTCTTCGGGTACTGATGAACAAGCCAAGTGTTCTTAATTCCTGACTCGCGACATGGGCGATGTTATTGACAACGTATGACATGGTGTACGTCCCCCAGAAGTCCGTCAAAGGCCAAGCGTTGGCTGACTTCCTAGCTGCTCATCCGATCCCGGAGGCCTCCAAACTGTACGAGGACATTCCCGACGAAGTTGCAAAATGTAATTCTGCAATGGAAAGTGATGCATGGCAACTGTTCTTCGATGGTGCCTCCAGAACTGGTCCCAGGGGAAACATGGTCTCGGGAGTAGGAATTGTCCTGGTTACTCCTGATAAGCTCGTCATCTACCGAGCATATTCTCTTAGCGAGCCCTGTTCCAACAATGTGACGGAGTACAACGCTCTACTAATCGGCCTCCAAGTCGCTAAAGAATTGGACGTCGAATCTCTGGAAGCTTTCGGTGATTCTCTGCTGATCGTCAATCAAGTAAGAGGAATATATGAAGTCCAGAATCCAGACCTCATCCCCTATCACCGAGCAACGGTCGAGATAGCCATGACATTCAAAGGATTCTTCCTAGAGCATGTACCTCGATCTCAGAATCTGGAAGCTGATGCCCTAGCCAGTCTAGCTGCAGATTTGGCTACCCCTATAAGGAGGCAGAATTAGGTAATCCTTCTTAACAGAGATTTATTCTGTGTGAAAAATAATTTTCTCATAGAACACAGCTACGCGGTGGACACAGATCCTCCCAGGAGAGACTGGAGAAGTCCCTTTATAGATTTCGTAGCATACGGAATCTTACCAGAGGATCCTAAAAAGGAAATATTCGTCAAAAGACGATCATTATGCTTCTATTTTGATGCATCATCATAATGTCTATATCGCCGATCTTATGATGGACTATTATTATGATGTCTCTCTGGTGATGAAACACAGTGGATTATCCGTGAAGCCCACGACGGCGTATGCGTAGCGCATCAACCCGGTCCTAAGCTACAGGATCGCATCAGGAGAATGGGCTATTACTGGCCTACTATGATCACAGATACAATAAAGTATGTAAGACAATGCAGAGCCTGTCAGGTCCATGCAGACTTTATCCATCAACCTTCCGAATATCTATATCCTATGGTTGTATCCTGGCCTTTCGAAGCATGGGATATGGATATCATTGGTCCTATTCACCCATCTTCTTCCAGAGGTCACCGGTTTATACTGGCCATCACGGATTACTTCTCCAAATGGACAGAGGTGATCCCTCTTGCTGAGGTGAAGGCATCTAATGTGATCAGCTTCATCAAGCATCACGTCATTTATTGCTTCGGGATACCCCGGAGGATAATCCATGATAATGGGCCTCAATTCATCAGCCAAGCGTTTCATCGATTTTGCGATAAAAATTGGATACAAAATATCGCCTTTACGGCATATAATCCTGCTGCTAATGGTTTGGCGGAAGCTTTCAACAAAAACATTATCAAGCTCTTGAAGAAGTTCGTCTCTTCGAACAAACGGGACTGGAATGAGAAGCTGGGAGAATGTCTCTGGGCATACCGCACAACGGTACGGGCACCGACAGGTTGTACCCCATTCTCATAAGTTTACGGGAGCGAAGCAGTTCTTCCCATCGAGATCCAAATTCCGTCACTCAGGATAGCCGTGGCTAATAAGTTGACTCAAGAAAAGAATGACCTGTTAAGGCTTCAAGAGCTAGAAGGATTAGACGAGAAACTCCTCCAAGCTCAACAGCGCATCGCGCTCTACCAAGCACCCATTTCCAGAGCTTTTAATCAAAAAGTGAAGAAAAGGGTGTTCAAAGTCGGCGAGCTAGTTTTAGCTGTAAGAAGGCCGATGATTCTTACTCACAGAAGTAAGGGAAAATTCCAGCCTAAATGGGAAGGCCCTTATATGATCGAGACGACGTTCTCAAACGGCGCTTACAGGTTAGCCCAGCCTAATAAAGACCTGTTAATGGCTCCCATCAATGGCAAATTCCTGAAAAGGTACTACGCTTAACCTCCTCTGCTCAAGTGGAATATGGCGAAAACCTCATTCTGACAAAACTACTTCCAAAACAAAACTAGTTGGATCGTATTCTATCATGTCCATATAACCTCTGAATAGATATGTTTAACTAATTTGGAACTTTAAGACCTATCACGTCCATACTACCTCTGATAGTGTCTTGTGTATAAATTTTAGCTAAAAAGTATATTTCTATCATGTCCATATAACCTCTGAATAGATATATCCTGCTAAAACTTATCGAGAGTATATCACGTCCATATTACCTTTGATATCACTTTCACCCAAACCTGTCATTTATATTCCGAAATGATGGGTCCACAAAGTCAGATGAAAGTCTCTTTATTATTCCCAAAAAGAAACGAAAGTACATTGAAAAGCAAAAACAAAAGTACATCATTTTGGAGGAGCGGTCAGGTCGCGAAGTTGCTGCGCCAGTGCGGCCATCTTCTTAGCCCTGGAATCCAAGATATCAGCGTGAGCCCGCTCCAGTCGTGCCTTATTATTGCTCAGGAGGAACAGTTCATCTCTAACCCAAAGAAAACCACCACGGGCGACTCCTGCATGCGCCAAGTTCTGTTGTGCTACGCCCAATCGGCTATCCGCCATAACTAGAGCTTTCGACGACTGAGAAGCCCACTCCTTTGCCTGAGCGATTTTTGTTTCCAGCCTGTGGACCCTCGCTACATTCCCTTCGTACTCGGCCTGGCACTTCGTTTGAAGAGCAATGGCCTCCTCCAGGACGACTTTTCCTTCATCCATCTTCTGCTGATGTGTCTGGATGGATTTATTTACACCTGCCATCTGTTCGGCAAGCCACGCAGTCATGGAGTCGTATCTAGCCTGAACCAGATCTTCAACATTGTCTCAAGCTAGCTGCAAGTATTCGTTAATGGGTTGCTCCAAATCATTAACTATCTCCTCCAACGTTTCAGCTAGCCCAGTGTCGTCGAATTCTCGGATCGGCACTATCGCGGACCGGGAGGACCTCTTCAGCGACGCAAAGCTCAGATTCTTCGCCAACACCATTGATATTAACATTTTCAAAGTGGTGTAGAAGATGCCGGTATACTGCTCGATCAGCGTAGCTAGATCCGAATGGACGCTGGGAGTGGCCTCGATATTAGCGAATTCCTCTCAAAAAACAACCGCAGACGATGTTGCCACGGCCGTCGCCTCAATAGGTGGTACGACAAAAGAAGAAGCGCCAACACCGGACGAAGATACCAGCATACTCAAAGGAGGCATTGTCGCAATGACATGCTCCTCCTCCTCTTGAGATATTGGAATCTCGTCGACAGGCGAGCCGGCACCCGAAGATGTTTCCTCTTCAAAATCAGCCACCTCCGTGTCGCGGCCAGGACCTGACACAGAGCCGAAGGGCGCATCTACACTGCCCTCCCCGAAGAGTTCTTCTCCTGAAAAGAGGACGAAAGGAAGTTAGTATCGAAATGATGTTAACTTTTCTAAAAAGAGGCGTAAAGATGACAGTTACCCATGGCCGACGGCATATATGTCGCATCTGCGGCCTGTACAGCTAAATCATTTCTTAACGATGCTAAGCAAGCTGTCATACCTGGAGAAAGGGGTCTGCTAACTGACGCTGGCAAATAATCTTCCATGTCCTCGTCAAACTCCAACCGAGGCTCATCGGCTGGAATCTCGCTGGGTGCACTGACAGACACGGCAGGAGTCTCTCCCGATGCTGACCCGGACAAAGATATCCTTATTCGACTCAGCCCCGAAGGCGACCTCGTTCCACTACCTGAAGCAGTAGCAGCGACGACAGCCTCCAGCAGAGATTCTCCGACACCACCGGCCGGAACATTAGAGGGTCCCTCTCTAAAAGGTGAGGAACCTCCAATCCAAGAATCATCCCCAATATGGGGAGATGCAGGCTCACTTCCAGGAGCCTCAATACCAGGAATCCGGAGAGGACGATTAACCGTCTTCTTCTTCCTCTTGCGAGGGGAAGTTTCCTTCGGAGTAGGAGCCCTTCGCTTCCCGAAGATTACCAAAGGCCCTGCAGGCAGAGGTACTTCACCCCTCGATACCGCCAACAGAGGCTCATCTGGATTGACGGACTCCTCACCCTCGTCGGAAGAAACCGAAGGGACTTCGACTCTTCCTCCAGACTTGGAAGAGGGCACCCTAAAATTTCCATGCATATCAAAATCGCGATGGAAGGTGTTCGTTGCCACATAGAACTGGACATACGAGTGCAGGATGCGCAGCTCCGTAGAGAGTGTAATGACCGGCACAGTAAAATTGCTCCAGTGCAACCCATGAGAAAGTATCGCCAGCCTCTCGCTCCATCAATGAGTCTACCCCTGGACCGGAAGCTGGTGACGGCGTTGCCCACGTAAAACTGATCATACCCAAACTGCCTGGCAAACCGACTAGGCAGGTAGGGCTCCATGAAGCAATGGTCTTCACTCCTGCACAGTAAATGGGAAGGTCTAATGCAGACCAAACAATTAAAAGCTTCAGGAGAAAGATTGGTCTTCTCTCTACCTGAATCCTCAAGCCTAATTCTCGATTGATTACGATGTACAGAGGGGACAGTGTAGAAGAGCTTCCAGCTGTTACTGAAGCCTAGCACCCGTCGACAGTCTAGAACCGTGGTCACATTCCAGGAAGATTTCTGGTAGTTCAATAAGAAACTAGCCCCCGAACTACTACCGGAGCCGGGAGACATAACCCTTGGGTTATGAAGAATTAACCATCCCATCAGATACAGGTATGGTAATTCTACCCTGGGAAAGCTATCACGCCGAGTTTCATCGGCGAGCAGCCCGTCAGTCATGGCCCTCAGGCCAGCTTGAATACGGCACACCATGGCAGGGAGCAAGCCCAGTCTTGCCCCGAACACCAGACGCACTGCAGGCCATAGCGTGTTGCTGTGAATGCGGTCCGCAGATGCGATGCCAAGTACCACCAGTCGGCGCAGTCATATGGAGAGAAAGCCAGCCAGTTGAGATTCCCTGGACAGAGGCCTGCGGCAGCGCCTCAAATAACTATAGGCCTTAGTGCCTACAGGATACTGTCCTATCCCTTCGTCGAGGATCAAGTCCAGAGCCCCAGCATCTACCATAAGATCGTCGACTACCTGAGCATTAAGCACGCTCAGAGGATTCACAGGCTGATCCTTGCCCTCCAATACCTTCTCCGGCTTAGCAGTCCTGGACCGGTAAAAGAAGAGGTCGGACGTCCATTTATTGATATGAGCCAAATCTGAGGGCTCACTATAAAAAGCGGTACAAGCGAGGTAGTGGCACATCAGCTCCTGGTATACCTCCACTACCCGAGGGTCTGAATCCCCCAGCTTTCGGTTCGTAGGAACATACTCTTCATACGGAATATCCCCCATCGGCAGTCTCGAGATCTCTGTCATCTCATGGAGGGCCAATCCCAACTCCCCCAGTGGAGTGGCGAAAGTCCCGGTAAGCAAAATATATTGCTCCATCGGTGCCAAAAACAGGTTGGGGTTAGGAGGTAACCCAACACTGGTGGCACTCACAGCTGTAAACAGACCAATGCTCTCCAACTCAGTCTGAAAATGCTTCAGGGCCCAATCAGCTAAGCGAGCCCATCGAAGATTTGTAGGGGTGATCCACCCGCCGTACCGAGGGTTCACCTTAGGGTATACTCTCCCGTGCCCCATAAAATCATTATAGAAAGTCGGTAATTGGACCGGCTGGATCACTAAGATATCTTCACTCGGGACACTGTCCGAGTATAGTCCCCTGAACATCGTCACATTGCCGGAAGGGCAGCTGACAAACGACCCCTGGTCAGCTCCTTTCAGATGATAGATCTTCCTCGGTCTGCCGTGAAGATCGGGAGTCAGCGTCCACGATATCCTCCTGGGATGCGTAGCATAAAATAAAGCCGAGATGGGATAGTCTTTCGGCATCTTGGGCAGATACAAAACCAAGCTCCCGACAGAGAAAACCCAGAGTTCTCTCTTGGGCTTCGTCTGGGACTACTTGTCAATCATGTCCCCGAAGAGGAAAGTCGGCTTTAGGTACTGGTCCCCGTCTACATATGTCAGGGGCTCCCCATTGATCAAGTTCAGCAGCGTTCGCTTGCCCTTAACCGATATCAAAATTTCTCTTCCTTCGGGATACTGGGGCCCGGAGATAGGAAATATCACGTGTGACAGATCCTCCAGATAGTTGGAGTGCAGCATCCCAGGGGCAGAACCCATCACATCGGCTAGCGGAGACACATGTAAGTTAACTGCAAGAGTGCAAGAAAAATATGTCAGTTCCTATAACTAGAGATTATATATCTTGCAGTATACGCCAGTCTGTGCTTTACGCCAAGACCGTAAAAACTTGACCATTACGTTGGAATCTATTTCCTAAAAGCGTAAAGTTCAAGGCTGGCAGTATACAGTCTGTGCTTTATGCCAGTCTGATAAAATTTAGTTATCACGCCAGAATTTTTATCCAGAAGTGTAACACTCAAATTTTATACGCCAACTTTCGAAAGTCAAAGCTTTTACGCCAGACTGCGAAAATATGGAGTTTTTGCGCTGACACATTAGAAATATGGGCGTAAAAGATGAAACGTCTCTGTGCATCATCGTCCTCAAAGTGGCTATCAGCACAGAAGATGACCTAGCATGGTCACGTACAACGTGTGCGAAGGATTTTCAGTCGTTCTTTTTTGTCCCCAAAAGCTCTACCTTTAAGGCCGGGTGCACTGCTCGTCGGTGGGATACTTCGCTCAGAATGAAGTTCGTCTTCCCCGACCGAAGACGCTCTCACTTGAGCAGAAGAACGAGAAGAAGAATCAACCTTCTTTTCCTTAGTGGAGGAGGATTGTTTCGTGGCCATTACTGGAAACTTTGAAATCTCGGAGAAGAAACGAAGGAGAACTCGAACAGTCGAAGGATTTCTTTCGCAGAAGACGGATGAAAAGTTTCTCTCTCAGAAACTTGGGGTATATATAGAGTTCGGATGGACTCCTCGAATCCTGAACCAAATCTCTTAATTAATATTCAGTTATGATTGGGTACTACGTCAGCCTATTACTCAGAGAAGGCGGACAGTCAGCAAAATTCAAAAAGTTTTTGCGCAAAGACGATTCGTGGTTCTTATGCTAAGGAGCTTTCTACGCTCGACAGCTATAGATCTACGGTTTTACGCTCACAGGCTATAAGTCTATAATTTTATGCCCGGATGCCTTTGTGCTCGGTAGCTTTTACGCTCGAGAGGCTACAAACCTACGACTTCACCCTCAGCAGCTATAAATCTATAATCTCATGCTCGGTGGCGTTTAGTTTATGCTCAGGGGCAACAGATCCATAATTTTACGCTCGGAAGATTTCCTTTTCACAGGCTACAAATCTACAGTTCTGTGCCAAGGAGCTTTCTATGCTCGACAGCTACAAATCTATGATTTTACGTTCAAAGGCTACAAGTCTATGGTTTTACGCCTGGATGCTCTCATGCTCGGTAGCTTTTATGCTCGATATGCTACAAACCTATGACTTTACGCTCAGGAACTACAAGTCTATGATTTCACGCTCGGTGGCGTTTAGTTTACGCTCAGAGGCTGCAAACTTATGATTTCACGCTCTATGACTTTCCACACATCTGAAAGATACGTCGGACAGAGTACGTGTACTTCTGAACGATTCCTAATGTGGTCAATTGCAGGAGTTCACACAGAAGATACTCTTTTTTGACCACAAGATACCCCAAGTACCCGAAGCATACAGAGTTCAATATTGAAAATCACACTTCTTTATGGGTCGATTCGAAGTTCATCCAAACCCCAGTCTGAATATTTCATCTACAAAATTCAAGATGGCGACTCAGTTTAACAGCCATTTCTCGCCCTGTTCCAAGGGATTTTTGAGAAAGCATTCTTGAAGATGATGTCTGAATAAGAATTCTATTTATCAGAAGTAACAGTTCAGAATTCTACGCGGTTCCTCCTTTCTAAACAGAAGGACAGTTCGAACACTCGATTGCTAAAGCGGCTTTCTGCGCATCCTTAGTTATGCGTAAAAGACAGGACAGGACCTAGCACTCTTTCTAACAGAGTCGGTATAAAGTATTAGACGTGTCGAAGCTACACAAATTCAGACTTCACAGCAAAGTATGGCAAGATGATCATATGCAAAGAAGAAGACGATTTTTATTAAGATTAAAATCATGATTACATATGAGGAAAATCCAGTCTACAAGGGTTTTCTTCATTTTCATGATTACATATGAGAGAAATCCCGTCTACAAAGGACTTCCTCATCGTCGTCTGAAGATCGCGCCCAGAATCGGTTCTGCCAGGTTCTCGCATGGACGAAATTCTTTATCCATCTTCTCCAGCAGTCAGTCGGTAACCACAAATTGACTGACATTTTGGTCAACGGCAGGAGGATACAAAACTGGGCATAGACCCATCCTCCAACAGAAAAAAAGTAGAGTAACTCTGCTTTCCTACATCCAATGCCGTGACAGATTGAGTTGAGATATTTCACCCAACCCAATCCTGGACAGAGCTAGTCTATCTGCTTTCGTCCACAGAGGTAACAGGAGAAGGTACCGCTTGCAAGCGGCATGGTGAAATACGACCCTTCCTCTCTCCCGAAGAACCACCATACAAAGTTGCTGATTATCCCGAGCAAAGGAGGCTATGATATCCTTCCATGATCCATCGTTGCAGAGGACATTTGCTCGAAGATGCCGTCTTTTTTGGCTCCTTACATGCTGGAAGAACATGGTCTCCTTCTTCCTCAAGTCAACCCGACGAACTCCGACCATCATCTCTGTGTGGTGAAGGAAGTATGGAAAGAACAGGAAAACTCCTCAGCCTTTTTTATAGGCGAAAGAGATCACACCGATCCCCAATAACTCCTTCATAAAGTCAGCCATGAAAGAATGTGTCAGGCTTGACCGTTTCAGGTTCCACTCAGAGCGTTTCGAGTTACGAGGAACGGTTCATGCTTCATTCAAAGCGTTTCAAATTACGAGAAATTTAAAAGCTTTGAAGGGGGTCTTGTAGAAGCATAAAAAATACGCTGAATAACTATACGCAGCATGTTGATGCAGGGCAGCATAAACAGAGGACCTCAGAGCCATCAAACCTGCAACAGAGTTTTTCTGCTGAGCACAGCATAAAAATATAGGTTCAAGGACCATCCGCGTAATGCAGTATGTCCAGGCTGCTTCAGCGTAAATAGGGTGCTTCATCGCCTTTATAGCGTAAAACTCATCCGCTTTCAATGCAGCATTGAAGTGTACAAGGAACGCTTCATATTCTTCGAAATAAACTTGTAAGATCATACAATGAACCTGACGTCTGGACTCCTGACAAAGAGTACTGAACGACTACCCAGGCGACGGGTATAATGATGGCGCGGCACTGCAACCTAGGCTGTCATTTACTGCCATTTACTGCCATTTTCTTTGCGTAAACCACTTTTACACATACGAAGGAATACGCTGCCTAGTTTTACACAGGCAGATATGAGCTATTTACGCTCCGCAGAAGACAAATAGCCTGCCACGTCAAAAGCTGCACTTCGTACAGGGCTCGAGGCACGTCTTTGCATTTAATGCGCAGAGCGGTGACAGTTTCTCGAGGCACGTCTCTGCATTTAAAGCGCCGAATACTGACAGATGCCCGAGACATGTCTTTGCATTTGATGTACAGAAGGGTGGCAGGCCTTCAAAATATGCCTCTGCATTTAATGTGCAGGATAATGGCGGATCTCCATATTTAATGCAGGAGATTTGATTAAATGTTGCCGAACCATCGTTTAGTGACATCCCCTTTGCGTAAACTACTCTTACGCATATAAGAGAAATATGCTGCCCAGTTTTACACAGGCAGACATGAGCTTCTTACGCTCCGCAGAAGGCAAATAGACCGCCAAGTCAGCAGTCACTCTTCAAACAGAATTTGAGGCGCGTATCTGCATTTAATGCGCGAAATGATGGCAAATCTTAAAGACAAGCCTCTGCATTTAATGCGCAGGATGGGGGCAGATCTCTGCATTTAATGCAAGAGATTTGATTATATCTCCAAGAGCCATAATTCCGGCTAAAATGTCCACAACATCTTGGCTTCTACGCCTACTCGGCTTCTACGCCTGCTCGTCTTCTATGCCCACTCGGCTTCTACTCCCACTCGGCCTCTATGACCGCTCGGCTTCTACGCCTACTCGGCTTCTATGCCTGCTCGGCTTCTACGCCTACTCGGCTTCTATGCCTACTTGGCTTCTACGCCATGGTGACAGTCATTGGCTTCTACGCCAACCTCTTCTACACAAGGGATAACTACCTACGTGGCTTCTATGCCATGATCTTCACAGCAGATATACGCGTTTGTCCCTCAGTTGGACACGCGTCACATGCTCACTCAAAAGGTCATCTATACGCAGGCATTGGTTATTTTAAACCGTCGTGTAAAAGGGTGGTGTACTTTCCACTAATCGGTTTCTACACCGACTGAGTGGTCATTGTCCCTAAAAACTCTATAAATAGAGACCTCTATCAACAGAGGTCCAAGGTCGAAAACTAGTCAAAAAATGGGGGGGGAAAAGGTCGAAAACTGGTTGGAAATTTGGTGGAGAAAAGGGTCAAAAAAGTAGAAAATTGGAGGTCGAGAGAGAGAGAGAGAGAGAGAGAGAGAAGAATCCAGAGCTCAGGAAAAGAGAAGGGATCGATGACTTTGGCATCGAGCATCCACCCTCTTTAGCAACCTTCGAAGCTGCTTTCTGTCTTCCACAGCACTTCTTCAACATCGTGTGGTCCAAGGGCTAAAGTGATCGACTGCAGATAAGACACCTATAGTAATATTTACCCAGATTAAATAAATTGTACTTAGACATCCTCGTATAGGATTAAATTGTACAATCTTGTTTGTAAACATAAAAGAAGGGCGGGTTTTCATATAAGACCTCATTTTCCACATATTATCTTTTCTGTTTATTATCCAAAACAACATATACCACCCCACAAAGGCGTGTTATAAACTAAAAAGGAAGATCCAGGAGCTGATCGATGCTAAGGCTATCACTCTGTGCAACAGCGAGAAGACGGTCACCGCCAACATGATCTTTCTGCAATTTGGCAATCTACCTCCCCAAGAAATCCCGGACGGTGTTACGCCTATCTTCCGGACGATGATGAACATCGTTAATCTCCCTCCAGCTAGAGTTCAAAATCATGACCTACTACCACTAACTACCCAGCGAGGCGAGACTATGTGGGTTCATCCAGATCTAGTGCCAGAGATAGAGAAAGAGACTCAAGCTGCTAAGGCTAAGTCTAAAAATAACTCAAAGCACAAACTGTGTCACATGATTATGGTACGCTCGGCATCAAAAGAGGAGGTCTTGGCTACTGGAACCCGCTCAGGGAAAGCCTACCTCCAGGACTATGGAGCCAGCCAGGAAGATACATCGGCAGACGCTTCAGCTGCCAAGCCTTCAGAACCGGAATCCGTTGTACCAGAAGCCGGTCCTTCGAGACCAACTTCGGTGGACAAAGGAAAGCCAAAAGAAGTGAGCTTCGATAAACCTATGAAAAATATTCAAAACAAAGGTTTAGAGAAACCATACAACTTCGACATCCTGGCCCAACTGGCTAATACACCAGCCAGGCTGTCCATCTTCGAGCTACTCAGGCTCTCTCAGGACACTCGTCAACCCCTGAGTGAAGCATTGATGCAGGCGGATGCATACTTGACCCAGCTCAAGTCCCCTAACGAGGAACCCGTGGCGTGTCCTCAATGCCACAGTGTGATGGAGGTGGTCCCAAACATCACTTTCACTCAAGATGATATATTGTTAAAACATAACAGGCATGACAGACCCCTCTATTATACCGGGTATATCGGTTTCATAGAGGTCGACCGGATTCACATAGATCCAGGATCATCAATCAGCATCATTCCTCATAGTCTGCTCAGACCGCTGAGGATTCCTACCAGCGAATTGGCTTACACCACCACTACGATCGTGGATTTCAACGCCGGAAAAAGTAAGCCGTTGGGGAAAATTTGCTGAGGATCCAGATTGGCAACCTAAGATCGGTGGCTATGTGTTACGTAATTGATTCAGAGGTATCCTACAATATCCTGCTGGGTAGACCTTGGATACACGACCACAACATCGTTCCTTCAACTCTACACCAATGCTTTAAATATGTAGACGCCCGAGAAATAGTACAAACGGAGATTGCTGACCTGAACCCGTTCAAAGGAGTAGAATCCTACTACTCTGATGCCGTATTGTACTCTCAAGACTGCACAGAAGAGGTGTCAGCCGAAGCAGAGAAGGAATCCCACCGGGAGCCAGAAGAACCCTCTGCCAAGCAACCTCTGTCAATCAAGGTGAAAAGATGGACTACTCATCCAAAAGCCATGAAGCCTATGGCTATCCACCTGAACAAGACCAGGTCAGGAAAAGGGGGTGATCCTCTAGTGATCACTTTGAACCAGAAGCCTCCACCCTTGGTCATCAACCTCCGGCGCAACAGGAAGCCGAGTGATGTAAATGCAACCGGGAACTGAGTTTCAGATGATAATAAACATCCTCTTTTCCAGTATATTGACGCCTAAATTTCAAATCAGGAATCCTCTCCCTACGACGATATAGAACCTATAGCGTAAAAATTCTTGGAAGCTATAGATTCCTATCATCCGTATATATGGGAAGTGGCATCATCATCCAATGTCACCACGACATATGGACTGCATGAGGATTCTATCTTCATTGTCCTGCCTACTTGCAGCAGTCAGCATTCAATAGTCTTCGGCCGCATGCGCAATGAACCGACTGTGCGAGAGGATTCTTCCGACGACGATACCGGTAAAATACAGGTTCACAGATACATCCCGCAAGCTCTGAAGAGCATGCAAAATATGGGTTATAACTTGAAGCTGCAACCGGGTCTCAACTACGGGAAAGGCAGACGAATGTCGCTGCACGGCGATCCCTACTATCAACAAACTCATTTCGGGTTAGGGTATACCACCTCCCTCACAACTCTTGAGTCAAACGAGGATATCTTTTTTGCCTCTCAAAATGGCTCAGTGCCCTCTGACTCATCTCATGCTCTCGAGCGAATATTTTCAGTAAATATGGTAGTGACGGATTCCTTCGAATCAGACGATCAAGAATTTGATCCGTTTGAGAATGACGCTTGGGCTCAGCAAATGGATACACAATGGGAGTTCCGCTTCGAGCGGAGAGAACCTCCCACTGAAGACAAAGTTATCCAGATTGACGTTGGGGATAAACTTTCGCTAAAGTCGATATTTATCAATAATAATCTTTCCAAAGCAGAAAGAGAAGAAGTTATCCAGCTGATAAAAGAATATATTGATGTCTTTGCGTAGAATTATGAGGACATGCCAGGCCTTGATCCAAAGGTGGATACTCATAAGCTCAATATATTTCCCGATTCGAAGCCTGTGAAGCAGCACCAACGCCGGTTCTGCCCGGATATGATGGACGCCATTGAAGCTGAAATCAAGAAGTTGATAGCCTGCGGCTTTATCCGTGAAGAACAACATCCTGACTGGGTCACCAATGTTGTCCCAGTCATGAAGAAAAATAGGAAAGTACGAGTATGCATCGATTACCGAGATCTGAACGCAGCCTGCCCCAAGGATAAGTTTCCTCTTCCCATCACAGACGTCATGATTGACAATACATGCAGTTTTGAACGTATGTCTTTCATGGACAGATTTTTAGGAAACAATCAAATCAAGATGAATCCTGAAGACGAGAAGCATACTACCTTCCAGACACCATTGGGTGTATATTGCTATTCGGTCATGCCCTTCGGATTGAAGAATGCCGGGGCTACGTATCAACAGGCTATGAGTAACATATTCCATGAACATTTACGCAAGACAGTGGAGTGTTACGTGGACGATGTAGTTGTCAAAAGCCGCCTCAAGGATAATCATATCCAAGACTTGAAGACAGTATTTGAATTGATGTGCCAACATCAACTCAAAATGAATCCTACAAAGTCCTTTCTGGGGGTATCTAGTGGCAAATTTCTAGGATTTGTCATTATCGCCAAAGGCATTCAAGTGGGCCCTGATAAAGTCAAGGCCATCTTAGAAATACGACTGCCCCATAATCTGAGGGAACTCAGGAGATTTCAAGGTCGTCTGGCTTATATCCGAAGATTCATATCCAACCTCTCGGGGAGATGTCAGCCCTTTTCTCGTCTCATAAAGAAAGGTGTATCCTTCGTATGGGACGAAGCCTGTCAGCAAGCGTTCGGTGATATCAAATGCTACCTCACTAGTCCGCCAGTTCTGGTGTCTCCTGTCATAGGAAGACCATTCGTGCTGTATGTTCGAGCGATGGATCATTCTCTGGGAGATCTTCTCGCACAAAAGAACGAGATGGGTCACGAGCAGGCTATCTACTACCTCAGCAGGATGATGGTCGAAGCTGAACATTGGTACAATCCAGTGGAGAAAGAATGCTTGGCTCTGATGTTCGCTATTCCAAAAATGCGATACTATATCACAGGCCAAACCATTCACATCATCTCCAGGATCAATCCTCTTTGGGTACTGATGAACAAGCCAAGTGTTCTTAATTCCCGACTCGCGACATGGGCGATGTTATTAATACCGTATGACATGGTGTACGTCCCTCAAAAGTCCATCAAAGGCCAAGTGTTGGCTGACTTCCTAGCTGCTCATCCGATCCCGGAGGCCTCTAAGCTGTACGAGGATATTCCCGACGAAGTTGCAGAATGTAATTCCACAATGGGAAGTGATGCATGGCAACTGTTCTTCGATGGTGCCTCTAGAATTGGTCCCAGGGGAAACGTGGTCTCGGGAGTAGGAATTATCCTGGTTACTCCTGATAAGCTCGTCATCTACCGAGCATATTCTTTTAGCGAGCTCTGTTCCAACAATGTGGCAGAGTACAACGCTCTACTAATCGGCCTCCATGTCGCTAAAGAATTGGGCGTCGAATCTCTGGAAGCTTTCGGTGATTCTCTGCTGATCGTCAACCAAGTTAGAGGAATATATGAAGTCTGAAATCCAGACCTCATCCCCTATCACCAAGCAATGGTTGAGATAGCCATGACATTCAAAGGATTCTTCCTAGAGCATGTACCTCGATCTCAGAATCTGGAAGCTGATGCCCTAGCCAGTCTAGCTGCAGATTTGGCTACCCCTATAAGGAGGCAGAATTCGGTAATCCTTCTTAACAGAGATTTATTCTGTGTGAAAAATAATTTTCACAGAGAACACAGCTACACGGTAGACACAGATCCTCCCAGGAGAGACTGGAGAGCTCCCTTTATAGATTTTGTAGCATACGGAATCTTGGCAGAAGATCCTAAAGAAGCAGTATCCGTCAAAAGACGATCATTACGCTTCTATTTCGACGCATCGTCATAATGTCCATATCGTTGGTCTTATGACGGACTATTATTACGATATCTCTCTGGTGATGAAGCACATCAGATTATCCGTGAAGCCCACGACGGCATATGCGGAGTGCTCAACCCGGTCCTAAGCTACAGGATCGCATCAGGAGAATGGGCTATTTCTGGCCTACTATGATCACAGATGCAATAAAGTATGCAAGACAATGCAGAGCCTGTCAGGTCCATGCAGACTTTATCCATCAATCTCCCGAATATCTATATCCTACGGTTGCATCCTGGCCTTTCGAAGCATGGGGTATGGATATCATTGGTCCTATTCACCCGTCTTCTTCCAGAGGTCACCGGTTCATACTGGCCATCATGAATTACTTCTCCAAATGGGCAGAGGTGATCCCTCTTGCTGAGGTCAAGGCATCTAATGTGATCAGCTTCATCAAGCATCATGTCATTTATCGCTTCGGGATACCCCGGAGGATAATCCATGACAATGGGCCTCAATTCATCAACCAAGAGTTTTATCGATTTTGCGATAAAAATCGGATACAAAATGTCGCCTCTACGGCATATAATCCTGCTGCTAATGGTTTGGCGGAAGCTTTCAACAAAACCATTATCAAGCTCTTGAAGAAGTTCGTCTCTTCGAACAAAAGGGATTGGAATGAGAAGCTGGGAGAATGTCTCTGGGCATACCGCACAACGGTACGGGCACCGACAGGTTGCACCCTATTCTCATTAGTTTATCGGAGCGAAGCAGTTCTCCCCATTGAGATCCAAATTCTGTCACTCAGGATAGCCGTGATTAATGAGTTAACTCAAGAAAAGAATGACCTGCTAAGGCTTCAAGAGCTAGAAGGACTAGACGAGAAATGCCTCCAAGCTCAACAGTGCATCGCGCTCTACCAAGCACGCATTTCCAGGGCTTTTAATCAAAAAGTGAAGGAAAGGGTGTCCAAAGTCGGCGAGCTAGTTTTAGCTGTGAGAAGGCCGATGATTCTTACTCACAGAAGTAAGGGCAAATTCCAGCCCAAATGGGAAGGCCCTTATGTGATTGAGACGACGTTCTCAAAAGGCGCTTACAGGTTAGCCCACCCTAATGGAGACCTGTTAATGGCTCCTATCAATGGTAAATTCCTGAAAAGGTACTATGCTTAACCTCCTCTGCTCAAGTGGAATATGGCGAAAACCTCATTCTGACAAAACTACTTCCAAAACGAAACTAGTTGGATCGTATTCTATCATGTCCATATAACCTCTGAATAGATATGTTTAACTAATTTGGAACTTCAGGACCTATCACGTCCATACTACCTCTGATAGTGTCTTGTGTACAAATTTTAGCTAAAAAGCATATTTCTATCATGTCCATATAACCTCCGAATAGATGTATCCTGCTAAAACTTACCGAGAGTATATCACGTCCATATTACCTCTGATATCACTTTCACCCAAACCTGTCATTTACATTCTGAAATGATGGGTCCACAAAGTTAGATGAAAGCCTCTTTATTATTCCCCAAAAGGAGCAAAAGTACATTGAAAAGCAAAAGAAAAAGTATATCATTTTGGGGGAGCAGTCAGGTCGCGAAGCTGCCGCGCCAGTGCGGCCATCCTCTCAGTCCTGGAATCCAAGACATCAGTGCGAGCCCTCTCCAGTCGTGCCTCATCATTGCTCAGGAGGGACAATTCGGCTCTAGCCCAAAGAAAACCAGTACGGGTGACTCCTGCATGCGCCAAGTTCTGTTGTGCTACGCCCAATCGGCTATCCGCCATAACTAGAGCTTCCGACGACTGAGAAGCCCACTCCTTTGTCTGAGCGAGTTTTGTTTCCAGCCTGCGGACCCTCGCTACATTCCCTTCGTGCTCGGCCTGGCACTTCATTTAAAAAGCAATGGCATCCTTCAGGACGGCTTTTCCTTCATCCATCTCCTACTGATGTGTCTGGATGGATTTATTTATGCCTGCCATCTGTTCGGCAAGCCGCGCAGTCATAGAGTCGTATCTAACCTGGACCAGATCTTCAACATTGTCTCGAGCTAGCTGCAAGTATTTGTTAATGGGTCGCTCCAAACCATTAACTATCTCCTCCAGCGTTTCAGCTAGCCGAGTGTCGTCGAATTCTCGGATCGGCACTATCGCGGACCGGGAGGACCTTTTCAGCAACGCAAAGCTCAGATTCTTCGCCAACACCCTTGATATTAATATTTTTAAAGTGGTATAGAAGATGTTGGTGTACTGCTCGATCAGCGCAGCTAGATTCGAATGGACGTCGGGAGTGGCCTCGATATTGGCGAGTCCCCCTCCAAGAACAACCACAGACGATGTCGCCACGACCGTTGCCTCAACAGGTGGTACGACGAAAGAAGAAGTGCCAACACTGGACGAAGATACCAGCATACTCAAAGGAGGCATTGTCGCAATGACAGGCTCGTCCTCCTCTTGAGATATCCGAATCTCGTCGATAGGTGAGACGGCACCCAAAGATATTTCCTCTTCAAAATCAGCCACCTTCGTGTCGCCACCTGGACCTGACACAGAGCCGAAGGGTGCATCTACACTGCCCTCCCCGAAGAGATCTTCCCCTGAAAAGAGGACAAAAGGAAGTTAGTATCAAAATGATGTTAACTTTTCTAAAAAGAGGTGGGAAGACGACATTTACCCATGGCCGACGGCATATATGTCGTATCTGCGGCCAGTACAGCTAAATTATTTCTTAATGATGCTAAGCAAGCTGTCATACCTGGAGAAAGGGGTCTGCTAACTGACACTGGCAAATAGCCTTCCAGGTCCTCATCAAATTCCAACCGAGGCTCATCGGCTGGAATCTCGCTGGGTGCACTGACAGACACGGCAGGAGTCTCTCCCGATGCTGACCCGGACAAAGATATCCTCATTCGGCTCAGCCCCGAAGGTGACCTCGTTCCACTACCTGAAGCAGTAGCAGCAACGGCGGCCTCCAGCAGAGATTCTCCGACACCACCAGCCGGAACTGTAGAGGTTTCCTCTGTGAAAGGCGAGGAACCTCCAATCAAAGATTCATCCCCAACATGGGGAGATGTAGGCTCACTTCCAGGAGCCTCAATACAAGGAATCCAGAGAGGACGATTAACCGTCTTCTTCTTCCTCTTACGAGGGGAAGTCTCCTTCGGAGTAGGAGCCCTTCGCTTCCTGGAGATTACCAAAGGCCCTGCAGGCAGAGGTACTTCACCCCTCGATACCGCCAACAGAGGCTCATCTGGATTGACGGACTCCTCACCCTCGTCGGAAGAAATCGAGGGGACTTCGACTCTTCCCACAGACTTGGAAGAGGGCACCCTAAAACTTCCATGCATATCAAAATCGCGATGGAAGGTATTCGTTGCCACATAAAACTAGGCATACGAGTGCAGGATGCGCAGCTCCGTACAGAGTGTAATAACCGGCACAGTAAAAATTGCTCCAGTGCAACCTATGAGAAAGTATCGCCAGCCTCTCACTCCATTAATGAGTCCACCCCTGGACCGGAAGCTGGTGACGGCGTTGCCCACGTGCAACTGATCATACCCAAACTGCCTGGCAAACCGACTAGGCAAGTAGGGCTCCAAGAAGCAATGGTCTTCACTCATGTACAGTAAATGGGAAGGTCTAATGCATACCAACCAATTAAAAGCTTCAGGAGAAATATTGGTCTTCTCTCTACCTGAATCCTCAAGCCTAATCCCCGATTGATTGCGATGTACAGAGAGGACAGTGCAGAAGAGCTTCCAGCTGTGACTGAAGCCCAGCACCCGCCGATAATTTAGAACCGTGGTCATATTCTACGAAGATTTCTGGTAGATCAACAAGAAACTAGCCTCCGAACTACTACCGGAGCTGGGAGACATAACCATGGGGTTATGAAGAATTAACCTTCCCATCAGATACAGGTATGGTAATTCTACCCTGGAAAAGCTATCACGCCGAGTTTCATCGGCGAGCAGCCCGTTAGTCATGGCCCTCAGGCCAGCTTGAATGCGGCACACCATGGTAGGAAGCAAGCCCAGTCTTGCCCCGAACACCAGACGCACTGCAGGCCATAGCGTGTTGCGGTGAATGCGGTCCACAGATGAGATGCCAGGTACCACCAGTCGGTGCTGCCATATGGAGAGGAAGCCAGCCAATTGAGCTTCCCTGGACAGAGGCCTGAGGCAGCGCCTCAAATAACTATAGGCCTTAGTGCCTACAGGATACTGTCCTATCCCTTCATCGAGGATTAAGTCCGGAGCCCCAGCGTCTACCATGAGATCGTCGACTACCTGAGCATTGAGCACGCTCAGAGGATTCACAGGCTGATCCTTGCCCTCCAATACCTTCTCTGGCTTAGCAGTCCTGGACCGGTGAAAGAAGAGGTAGGACGTCCATTTATTGATGTGAGCCAAATCTGAGGGCTCACCGTAAAAAGCGGTACAAGCGAGGTAGTGGCACATCAGCTCCTGGTACACCTCCACTACCCGAGGGTCTGAATCCTCCAGCTCCCGGTTTATGGGAACATACTCTTCATATGGAGTATCCTCCATCGGCAGTCTCGAGATCTCTGCCATCTCATGGAGGGCTAATCCCAACTCCCCCAGTGGAGTGGCAAAAGTCCCGGTAAACAAAATATATTGCTCCATCAGTGCCAGAAACAGGTTGGGGTTAGGAGGTAACCCAACACTGGTGGCACTCACAGCTGCAAACAGACCAATGCTCTCCAACTCAGTCTGAAAATGCTTCAGGGCCCAATCAGCTAAGCGAGCCCATCGAAGGTTTGTACGGGTGATCCACCCACTGCACCGAGGGTTCACCTTGGGGTATACTCTACCGTGCCCCATAAAATCATTATAGAAAGTCGGTAATTGGACCGGCTGGATCACTAAACTGTCTTCACTCGGGACACTGCCTGGGTATAGTCCCCTGAACATCGTCACATTGCCGGAAGGGCGACTGACAAACGACCCCTGGTCAGCTCCTTTCAGATGAAAGATCTTCTCCGGCCTTCCGTGAAGATCGGGAGTCAGCATCCACGACATAATCCTGGGATGTGTAGCATGAAAGAAAGCCGAGATGGGATAGTCTCTCGGCATCTTGGGAAGATACAAAACCAAGCTCCTGGTAGGGAAAACCCAGAGTTCTCTCTTGGGCTTCGTCTTGGACTGCTTGTCAATCATGTCCCCGAAGAGGAAAGTCGGCTTTAGGTACTGGTCCCCGTCTATGTACGTCAGGGGCTCCCCGTTGATCAAGTTCAGCAGCGTTCGCTCGCCCTGGGCCGATATCAAAATTTCCCGTCCTTCGGGATACTGGGGCCCGGAGATAGGAAATGTCACGTGTGACAGATCCTCCAGATAGTTGGAGTGCAGCATCCCGACGACAGAACCTATCACATCGGCTAGCGGGGACACATGCAAGTTAACTGCAAGAGTGCAAGAAAAACACATCAGTTCTTATAACTAGACGTTACAGATCTTGCAGTATACGCCAAAAATCAACAGTCTGTGCTTTACGCCAAGACCGGAAAAACTTGACCATTACGCTGGAATCCATTTCCTAAAGCGTAATGTTCAAGGCTGGCAGTATACAGTCTGTGCTTTACGCCAGACTGATAAAGTTGAGGTATTACACCAAAATCTTCATCCAGAAGCGTAACACTCAAATTTTATACGCCAACTTTCGACAGTCAAAGTTTTTACGCCAGACTACAAAAATATTGAGTTTTTGTGCTGACACATTAGAAATGTGGGCGTAAAAGATAAAACGTCTCTATGCATCATCTTTCTCAAAGAGGCTATCAGCACAGAAGACGACCTAGCGCGGTCACGTACAACGTGTGCGAAGGATTTTTAGTCGTTCTTTTTTGTCCCAAAAGCTCTACCTTTAAGGCCGGGTACACTGCTCGTCGGCGGGATACTTCGCTCAGAATGAAGTTCGCCTTGCCCGACCAAAGACGATCTCACTTGAGCAGAAGAACGAGAAGAAGAATCAACCTTCTTTCCCTTAAAGGAGGAGGATTGTTTCGAGGCCATTACTAGAAACTTTGAAATCTCGGAGAAGAGACGAAGGAGAACTCGAACAGTCGAAGGCTTTCTTTCGCAGAAGACGGATGAAAAGTTTTCTCTCAGAAACTTGGGGTATATATAGAGTTCGGATGGACTCCTCGAATCCCGAACCAAATCTCCTAATTAATATTCGATTATGATTGGATACTACGTCAGCCTATTACTCAGAGAAGGCGGACAGTCAGCGAATTCAAAAAGTTTTCGCGCAAAGCAGATTCGTGGTTTCTATGCTAAGAAGATTTCTACGCTCGACAGCTATAGATCTACGGTTTTACGCTCACAGGCTACAAGTCTATGGTTTTACGCCCGGATGCCTTTGAGCTCGGTAGCTTTTACGCTCGAGAGGCTACAAACCTACGACTTCACGCTCAGCAGCTACAAATCTATGATCTTACTCTCGGTGGCGTTTAGTTTACGCTCAGAGACAACAGATCCACAACTTCACGCTCGGTAGATTTTCTTTTCACAGTCTACAAATCTACAGTTCTGTGCCAAGGAGCTTTCTACGCTCGACAGCTACAAATCTACGGTTTTACGTTCAAAGACTACAAGTCTATAGTTTTACGCTCGGATGCTCTCATGCTCGGTAGCTTTTATGCTCGAGAGGCTACAAACCTACGACTTCACGCTCAGGAACTACAAGTCTATGATTTTACGCTCGGTGGCGTTTAGTTTATGCTCAGATGCTGCAAACTTATGATTTTACGCTCTATGACTTTCCGCACATCTGAAAGATACGCTAGACAGAGTACGTGTACATCTGAATGATTCTCAAGGCGGTCAATTGTAGGAGTTCACACAGAAGATACTCCTTCTTGACCTCAAGGTACCCCAAGTACCCGAAGCATATAGAGTTCAACATTGAAAATTACTCTTCTTCATTGGTCGATTCAAAGTTCATACAAACTCCAGTCTGAATATTTAATCTAAAAATTCAAGATGGCAACTCAGTTTGACAGCCATTTCTCGCCCTGTTCCAAGGGATTTTCGAGAAATCATTCTTGAAGATGATGTCTAAACAAGAATTCTATTCATCAGAAGTAATAGTTCAGAATTTTACGCAGTTTCTCATTTCTAAATAGAAGGACAGTTCGAATACTCGAATGCTAGGCGACTTTCTGCGCATCCTTAGTTATGCATAAAAGACAGGACAAGACCTAACACTCTTTCTAATAGAGTCGGCGTAAAGAATCAGACGTGTCAAAGCTACACATATTCAGACTTCACAACAAAGTATGGCAAAATGATCATATGCAAAGAAGAAGATAATTTTTATTAAGATTAAAATCGTGATTACATATGAGGGAAATCCAGTCTACAAGGGTTTTCTTCATTTTCATGATTACATATGAGGGAAATCCCATCTACAAAGGACTTCCCCATCGTCGTCTGAAGATCGCGCCCATAATCTGTTCTACCAGGGCAAAATTCTTCATCCATCTTCTCCAGCAGTCAGTTGATAACCGCAAATTGACTGACATATTGGTCAACGGTGGGAGAATACAAAACTGGGCATAGACCCATCCTCCAACAGAAGAAAAGCAGAGTAAATCTGCTTTCCTACATCCAATGCCGTGACAGATTGAGTTGAGATATTTTACCCAACTCAATCCTGGACAGAGCTAGTCTATCTGCTCTCGTCCACGGAGGTAACGGGAGAAGGTACCGCTTGCAAGCGATATGGTAAAATATGACCCTTTCTCTCTCCCGAAGAACCACCATACAAAGTTGCTGATTATCCCGAGCAAAGGAGGCTATGATATCCTTCAATGATCCATCATTGCAGAGGACATTTGCTCGAAGACACCGTCTTTTCGGCTCCTTACATGTTGGAAGAACATGGTCTCCTTCTTCCTCAAATTGACCCGACGAACTCCGGCCATCATCTCTGTGTGGTGAAGGAAGTGTGGGAAGAATAGGAAAACTCCTCAGCCTTTTTATAGGCGAAAGAGATCACACCGATCCCCAATAACTCCGCCATAAAGTCAGCCATGAAAGAACGTGTCAGGCTTGACCATTTCAGGCTCCACTCCGAGCGTTTCGAATTACGAGGAACGGTTCATGCTTCATTCAAAGCGTTTCAAATTACGAGGAATTTAAAAGCTTTGAAGGGGGTCTTGTAGAAGCATAAAAAATACGCTGGATAACTATACGCAGCATGTTGATACAGGGCAGCGTAAACAGAGGACCTCAGAGCCATCAAACGTGCAACAGAGCTTTTCTGCTGAGCACAGCGTAAAAATATAGGCTCAAGGACCATCCGCATAATGCAGTATGTCCAGGCTACTTCAGCGTAAACAGGGTGCTTCATCGCCTTCATGGTGTAAAACTCATCCATTTTCAATGCAGCATTGAAGTGTATGAGGAACGCTTCGTATTCTTCGAAATGAACCTGTCAGATCATACAATGAACCTAATGTCTGGACCCCTGACAGAGAGTACTGAACGACTACCCAGGCGACGGGTATAATGATGGTGCGACACTGCAACCCAGGCTATCATTCACTGCCATTTCCTTTGCGTAAACCAGGCAGATGTGAGCTTCTTACGCTCCGTAGAAGGCAAACAGACCGCCACAGGCAGATGTGAGCTGTTTACGCTCTGCGGAAGAGAAACAGCCTGCCACGTCAAAAGCTACACTTCGTACAGGGCTCGAGGCACGTCTCTGCATTTAATGCGCAGAGCGGTGACAGTTTCTCGAGGCACGTCTCTGCATTTAAAGCGCCGAATACTGATAGATGCCCGAGGCACGTCTCTATACTTGATGCACAGAAGGGTGGCAGGCCTTCAAAATATGTCTCTGTATTTAATGTGCATGATAATGGCGGATCTCCGCATTTAATGCAAGAGATTTGATTAAATGTCACCGAACCATCGTTTAGTGACATCTCCTTTGCGTAAACTACACTTGCGCATATAATGGAATACGCTGCCCAGTTTTAAACAGGCAGGCGTGAGCTTCTTACGCTCCGTAGAAGGCAAACAGACCGCCACGTCAGCAATTACTCTTCGTACAGGATTCGAGGTGCGTATCTGCATTTAATGCACAGAATGATGGCAAATCTTAAAGACAAGCCTCTGAATTTAATGCGCAGGATGGGGGCAGATCTCTGTATTTGATGCAAGAGATTTGATTATATCTCCAAGAGCCATAATTTCGGCTAAAACATCCACATCATCTCGACTTCTATGCCTGCTCGGCTTCTATGCCCACTCGACTTCTATGCCAACTCGGCCTCTATGACCGCTCGGCTTCTACGCCTACTCGACTTCTATGCCTACTTGGCTTCTATGCCTACTCGGCTTCTATGCCTACTTGGCTTCTACGCCATGGTGACAGTCATTGGCTTCGATGCCAACCTCTTCTACACAAGGGATAACTACCTACGTGGCTTCTACGCCGTGATCTTCACAGCAGATATACGTGTTTGTCCCTCAGTTGGACACGCGTTACATGCTCACTCAAAAGGTTATCTATACGCAGGCATTGGTTATTTTAAACTGTCGTATAAAAGGGTATTGTACTTTCTACTACTCGGTTTCTACACCGACTGAGTGGTCACTGTCACTAAAAACTCTATAAATAGAGACCTCTATCAACAGAGGTCCAAGGTCAAAAAAGGGAGGTCGAAAATTGGTCGAAGAAAATGGTCGGAAAATTGATCAAGAAATCCAGTATCAGATCCAACGGTCGCAAAGATCAAAGGTCAAACGGTCAAGAGAGAGAGAAGAATCCAGAGCTCAGGCAAAGAGAAGGGATCGACGACTTTGGCATCGGGCATCCACCCTCTTTAGCAACCTACGAAGCTGCTTTCTGTCTTCCACGGCACTTCTTCATCATCGTGTGGTCCAAGGGCTAAAGTGATCGACTGCAGATCAGATACCTATAGCAATATTTATCCAGATTAAATAAATTGTACTTAGTCATCCTCGTATAGGATTAAATTATACAATCTTGTTTGTAAACATAAAAGAAGGACGGGTTTTCGTATAAGACCTCATTTTCCACTTATCATCTTTTCTGTTTATTATCTGAAATACCTGGAGGAGGGCTGTATTACTCAAACACGGGGTATTCTATAACTCAATACACACTACAAAACTCAGGCTTTGGGTAAACTTGCCCAATTGTTATACACTATCCATTTGAACCCAAAATATATTCAACTGATTACTTGACATTGCCTTATCGAAACCCATCGTTAAGCCTAAACCCAAAATTTTGAATATCAGCTAATCTTTCAATCTCTTCTTGTATCAATATCTATCTAAGTCACTGTTCATTCTCGCTAAGTAAATTACTATCACCCAAAGTCGTCGTATCAAATTGCCTACATTTTCTGACTCTGTCCTTATTGCGCCTTAGCGTAGAGCAATTTTTTCCAATATGGGGTACATTTTAATCCTTCGCATCTTAGGTCTGATCGAATCAAACATCTTCTTCATTTTCTTATTCCGTTTTGCACGTGGGCTTAACCATTTTATTGAATGACTCTATCATTCAATCATTGCGTTCCTGGCAAAGTCCTTACTGCACCTTAGCCCAGAACTATCTCGATCGTACGGGAAATGTTACAATCTTCCACTTATGAAAGTCTAGGCTGAGGCTAACTTACTCTAATTGCCACACTCATCCATACGAATCTAATATTTTAACTTGCAGCTGCATTCGAGTTATGTATATCGCTAAGTCTGGATCGTACCCATATTCAAGGTGTCTCCCAAAAATGTGTATTTCAACCATGCTTAGTGACAGCTAAGTCGGACAATCTACTCGTAAAAATCTTTTGAATCGCCTATCATTTTGCTACTCGACTAACCGAACTCTGGTTTGTTTAGTCATCGTCTACCCCCAATCCCATTCAAATTCAAGTATTGCATTACTAGCAACTCACATATTCTAAGCTACGATTTAATTTGTTATGTCAACTTATCTTGAATATCACTAATTCCAATGATAAGAGTTTCATCCGACAATTTTCCAATACCGTCTTATTTCTCTCCATCGCATAACCTATTCAATCAATCAGTTTTCCCCCAAGTCCTATCTCCCATTGCGTTCGTTTCAGCACCAACGTCGCTAGCTTACACTCCTAGTTCCAAGTCCTAACTCCAAGTCTCGTTGCCCTAGTTCTATCATTTTTCCCGAATGAGACTCTGAGTCAGTCACTCCAGTTCAACTCACGGCATAAGATCGTCTGCCTAGCCATTAGGTCAGCTCACAAGGTCATAGGTATAGTTCGAGTTTGTGACTCACCGTACAATTATGTTGCACGACGCTCGCCCCAATACCCTAAAGTCAAACCATTATTCTTTCGTATGGGGTATTCTACCCAAGGTTATTTTACTCAGATTTCTAAACATCGAGCATAGATTATTCTATTACATCAATACGTTCGTTCAAACGAATCTATGATATATATACGTTGTATGTCAAGCTTAGTGATCTGCATAGTATATCTCCTTAAATACCTGATAGGTTCCATATATCCAATCTTTTCTAAGTTTAGACCACCAGGTCAAGATTCAATTTCTACCTATTTGATCTCAATCATAATTTTAAAGTCGTACAACATAATTCACGTATCCGTTCACTAAATCATCGAGCGTCTTGTTTAAGTTCTAGACTAACTAATCCCCGAAATACCTTTAATTCACTTGTATCCTAAAACTCGTCTTATCGTGTCAAACCATAAGTCAAAATGATCCTTCAATTGTCACGCTCCGGTCTTCCGTAAGTTCGATCATCCCCGTTGGATGTGAGATCACCACGCCAACGCTCTCGCGGGATAATTATCCTAATCCGGACGTGACGCATGTGCGAGTAAGGAGTTACACTTGCACAAGAAAAGAAGGTCAAATGTTATGGTTATCATTAAATGAACAGACACCTTATCATCATACTTTGTTTATCCAAGTTATACAATGATCTATCAAGTCATGTTTATTTAACAACCGTTCTTATCGTAATCATAATTTATCTAGCCAAATTGTCCAACTTTAATATTATCGTTTGATCATTTCGTAGTCTACTTCTAGTATTCCTCAAACAACTAAGTTCAAATCCTAAGCTAAAGTCTATTTACTTTCGATACGTTCCATTTTATCGAGTTTGTTTGTATAATCTTCGAACATGTTTCCGCGAGTTCGATCATCCCCGTTGGACATGAAATCACCACACCAGCACTCTATCGAAATAATTTTTCTTATCCGAACCTAATATCGAGTGTTATCTTTCAAACTAGATTTTAGATCGTTCGTCCAAGTCAAGATTAAATCCGTTATCGCCTACCTCAATCATTGAACCAAAATTTTCTAACTTGCATCAATCCATGCTATCTTCCAACTAATCGATATCGTATTAAGTCTTTCCAAATTAAAATCATAACATTCATAGTCAAACTAAATTCTATCGAATGATATTCTACCCGATCTTGATTTTCCATGAGCGCTTTCTTCCATCGTGCTAACTCCTATCGCATCCTCGATTATTCTATCGCAAACTCAATTTTTAATCCATTTGACTCAATTCAAAATCGCTCGTACGATCTACTAAGTTTTCTTCGACCCAGATATTAATTCCAACACTCTGAATTCCTATTCGATATAAGCCTTGTCTATTATTTAAATCATTATAACTCGTTCAAATCAAATCTCGCACGATTCCTTCAAATTTGCTTACTTGCTAGACATATAATAAGGCTTTGCACAATCACGTCACTTGCTGCTAGGCTTGTTTGCTATCCCAAAATCCATGATTTGTTCGAACACTTTTAAGATGACCAATACACCACTCAGGGTTTGAGCTATACTCTATGAATCTTAAATAGCTTATTCGATCTTGAGACTATCGTATACACCACACAAGAATCGAGTTATCCTATTAACTCCTGAATCACGTTCGCATCGTTCACTCGTATATCTAATTCGTTCCTTAGATCTCCAGCACGATCACTATTCGCTGCCTTAATAATCTTAGTCTCGTATGTACCTCTATAGATAGTCCTCCATACAAACTATATTTCAAGTCGTAAGTTATTGCTACGAATAACCGTCCAAACTATATCTCAAAATTTGAACTTGATTTCCATTATTCATCTTAGCGGTACTCCGATAACGTCTCTATCGATTTCCATTCTAAGTCTGACTTTATCCTTATCTGAATAATACAAAAATCTCGCTCGCAACCTTCTCACACTAAAGGGTCTAGGTGAGCGATACTCAACACAACTTAGCCGAAAGGCTGTGTGTATAACTATCATGTCTGAACGATATTCTAGTCTCGTACAAAAATCTGCTAGCATTTGGGTAAGGTCATTCTGGTTCACCTATAACTTATAATTTTTAAGCATGAGTCTATTCTCAAAAAGTCTGACATAGTTTGGCACAAAGGCCTTCGTATAACTATTCTGTTCAAGCAAATCATATCATTCACATGCACTTTTAAAAATATTTAGACTTGTTTTATGGAACATTCATCAAATCCTCGAGAGAGAGTGTCTATCATATTATCAATAAATAAGTTCAAAACTAAGAGAATAGATATAAATTCAAAGGACGTAAAGTCATGCTCTGATACCAAAATGTTACGTTCCAATCTTCTGCAAAATCGATCGCCCCCGCTGAACACAAATTATCGCGTCAACGCTTCTGCAGGATGATTGTTCCCATCGAGATATGATGCCACGCGAGCCTGGAGTTGCGCCCGAGCAAGGCAAATACCGAAACGACCGTTGATAACTAGTTTGCAAAGTCATCATAGCGGAAACAAAGAATAAACACAAGTATTGAATCCAAAATAAGCTCTTTATTGATATGAAGTAAAGATTATAAGCGGCGCTAGGCCAAGATTACAAGTCGCTCATGCTCTCTCTCTCTCTCTCTCTCTCTCTCTCTCTCTCTCTCTCTCACACACACACACACACTCTTTATATTGAATATGCCCTTAGGTTTATAATTGAATCTAATATTCTGGATGAGGATGTTCCCATATATTATGTCTCATATATGTGAGCTCCAAGTCCGTGCGCCATGCCTAAGGAGCTAAATGCGGTCCAGCGCCTTAATGCATTAAGCGATCTCCGAATCAATACGAGTTCTCCCAGGACCCTGTATGCAATCTGGTTCGGTATCAGTACATTGAATGTACTGGTAGGGAGGCCTCTCACCCATGCCATAAAATAAGCACGTTCATTAGTTATGTGCACCGACTGATTATGTTGTCTTAGTCTTTGCCTTAAGATCAGTTTCATAAAAATATAATAAAAGTGTCATGACCCGCACCCAAAATTTAGGCATGAGCCGTGGGTACGTCCAGCCTACGCCACAACATCGACGGTAGAACGCTGTCTAAGTCTCAAGACTACTAAACATAACTCACAAAGGAACCTGTCAATGATCACAACTCCATAAGGAGGACTGTGAATAATGTATTGATCAATAATTCATAAGATACTCAATCACAATAACTAAAGAAAAGTAAATGGCACGATAAGATGTAAAAGATAAGGAAGTACTGACATGAGTCTAGCGCAACAATCCAACTACAACAATAATCTAGAGTCTAGCTATTCCAACATAAATAGTCTCAACATAATACAATCCAAATCTCAAGATAGAACTATTTAATAAATAGATTACTAGACCAAGAAGCTGTCTAATAGGTGGTATCTCCTCTAAGGAGAGTGACTCCTCTGGAATCTCCGGTATGTAGTCTTCCTCTACTCCTGAGCTATAGTGAGTAGGACAGAAATCCTCAAGGTCCTTTGAAAAATATTATCTAGTCAGGATTGGAGCAAAGCACAAACACTAAATACCAATTTTAATTATAATGACAAAAACTATAAGACATTGTAAGGAAATACATGATGAATAAATACTGAAAAATAAGGAATACTAGAGAGACATATAATCAGCAATAGTATTAACTAACAATGAACAGATATATGTGAATGCTAGAAATGAGTGAACTGGAATAAGAATAAAAATTCTAGCTAAGTATTAAGAAATATCAGTTTTCTATGTGATCGGCTTGGGACTATATCAGGCTTGTTATATATGATTGGCTATGATACATGTGAGGTCAGGCTAACCATCTGGTTAGCTATGATGCGAGCAATAGTTATGCTAATCATATATAACTAGCTATGAGGCATATAAATAATCAGGCTATACCCTACGTGATAAGTGGGATGAGCTATGATGCATATAAAGTGGGGTGTGATCACATAATCTTGCTAATATTTCTCTGTTCCCAACTAGTGCGATGGATTCCAATCATGACTCATCATGACATGTATCTATGATACTAGCCCGTGTATCCATAGTGTCAGAATCAAGCATACTCTACAACTAGAATCATAGTAATAATCAACATAATAAAAACTGTCAGAGAATATACTCGCCTGAAGTCCTGAGCAATGTGTGTCTCTCGATGCCCAAGCTAGTATCACACAGACCTATATATAGTACGTTGCATCAATACAAGATTATAAAATAAAAATAAGTTAAATTGATGAAATTCTAAGTCATAAAGCAATTTCTAAGTCAAACCGACTATTTCTAGGTTGTATGAGTCCAACTCTAGGTTACTAGGTCAATACACTATGAAACTAAGCTACACTATCTAATCTAAGATACTATAAGATACACAAATTACCGTATCCTAAGATACACAAGTTTTGAATATAAAAATAGTAATTTATTTATAGATACAAGTCAATATAATATGGAATCTTAACTAATTAATATAATTAGGATACCTTGGCCTTATACTAATGCCTATCACACTACTATACACCTATCTCGATACTCAAAACCAATACCTTGATATCGACCCATTACCTTAATATTACATTGGTATCCCAAGGTAATTTAAAACCCCAATCATATAGCTAATACATATAGAAACCCCCAATACTAATATACTAACTATATGCTAACATATACTAAGTACTATAATATACATCAATACAATACTTAGATACTAACTATGATACAATACAATCTACTAATACATAGATACATACATATAGTTACTTATATACTAACTACTACACTAACCAAGCTAACATATTTCTCAAACTACTAACTATCAATCATAACATATATATACTAGTTTAGGAAATCTAGCTAACTATCAACATAATAAGTATATATATAATTAACCTTAACACTAACCACTAACTAATACACAAACTCATCTAACTCACTAAACCACTACCAATCCCAACTAATATCAATACCTCACTGAACCTGATACTATGCTGATATTGCAGATATATGAACTGTGAAGGCTCCTTGCTGATTTTACTGTGCACGAGTTGCTCACATCTTGCTCCTTGCTATTGGTATCGGGCTGCACAGGTGGTGCATTGGTGGGGAACTGCACTGTCCTGATGGGCTTCCCCTCTTGCACACCCCGAGAATGCTGCTGCCTTGCTCCATGTTGCTCACTGCACAACAGTGGCTCCTCATTGCTGATTTTCTGTGCACAAAAACTGCAGTACATCCTCTTCAGTTGAAACTGCACCTCCCTCTAGCTGCCACTGTTTCTTCCATAGTGACATGTGCATACATGCATAATTTCTATTCTCTTTTTTTTCAGTTGTTTGTTCATATCCACATGTTGCATTCCCTCTTCTCAGGCAGTAAACTTTAACAACTACTAACTACGGTAGGAACAAAACATTATAGAAGAAGAAGACTATAGAAGAACAGGAATTACGTGGCATGTATTTGAACTAACTATGCAAGCTAAACAAGAGAATGGGAACACCAAGAGAATATGGACTCACTCACTCACTAACTGATACCTCACTCGACTGATACACTGAGGTATCAGGAACTCACTCACTGATGCCTCACTCGACTGATACACTGAGGTATCAGTAACTCACTCGACTGATACCTCACTCACTCGACTGATACACTGAGGTATCAGTGCCAACGTAGTCTTCCCCATCACCCGAGCTTACAACCTCTGCAGTAAGGTTGCTTCCACTGAACAGTAGCTCCCCGAGTGCACACCCCAAACCGATTTCCCTACTACTGATATTCCCTAATACTAAAATAATGTCTAATATTATTGCACTATACTGTGATCTCCCTGCAATGCATACTACACACAGAAACCAACCTTGTATACAAACCAATTCCCCCATCACACTGCACACAGTGTGCACAGTGCACACACAAAGACTGAGGAACCCGACCCCTCTCCCATACCTTGAACAACAGCCACACACTAAAATATATACATATATACATTAATACATATACATATATATATATATATATATATATATATATATATATATATATATATCCAAATCACATGAGCTAGGCAATATAAATAGGTATACTTCCTATTAGTCATTTCAACAAGCACCTAGTGTGCACAAAACTAGGATACACTATAAATCTTCATGCATAAACCCCAATATATAACTAAACATCTATATATATATATATATATATATATATATATATATATATATATATATATATATATATATATATATATATGATTAGTTGTTATAAAAATTAGGAAAAATGCATCATTGGAACACAAAATCCCCAAACAACATATGAAACCATAAAGAAATTATCATGAAACCAATAGAGACTCACGTTCTCCCTTAATAGCTATTCCTAAACCAATGGGTGGTCTCCTAATGGCCAAATAAATGATAAAAACAGAAATTAAATGAGAGATTTTAGATTTTCACCTATTGGGAGATGGATTTCCAATGTGACTTCTTCTTCTCCAAGGCTCCTTGAACTCTTAGCTTCTAGGCCTCTTTTGATGAAGGAACAATGAGGGATTTGTGGTTTAAAATTTTTTAAATTTGTGGAGGAAAGGAAGGGATTTTTGGGAAGCTATTTCTAGGGTTTCTTCATGAGTCATGAATGGCTTTGAGGGAGGCTCCCTCTATATTTATAGGGCCGGCCACTTGCTAGGGTTAGGGTTTGGTGAATGCACAATATCTTATTTGCCCTCAATGGCTTGTCATGAAGAGCTATTTAATTAATGAGGTTTTAATCTTAACTAAGGGACCTAACTAGAATCTAATTAATTGAATAGGGATTAGTCTAGTGGGTTAAATGTCAAGTCTAAGCAAGGTCCATGGTCACATCAAGGCTAGTCCACTAACCCATGCAATTAATGAATATAATATAATATGTATATTATCTATCATGCAACTATTAACACAATATATAAAATATTATAAATGACCATAAAGTCCTTACTCTAGAAATGAGGTAGTGACAAAAAATAATACCCGTGTCTGAAACAAGAGTGTCGTACTATAAACAACTGAGTTTGTTTTACTCTTTTCTTACCATTCGGCCTTCCCTGTCATACGCAGCAATATAATCAAAAATCTACTAAGTAGCGAAGAACATCTATGAAATTCAAGTGCTATGTTTGTGTCTCTGCCTCAGACATATTTTTCTCGAACTATGTTATATGTCGTACATCAATTCTAAATATGCAAAGTGTCGTGCAAATGTACTCCTTCATGTTAATCCTCTTCTGAATGCGGATAGTTGCTATGCGTGCATGACTTATCTATATGAAAGTCACTGGCTCTGTTAGCCATATTAGACATGATCTGGGATAGAACGACTGTCTTTCCAGCTCGGTTGCGAGCCTTACTGGGCATCCGAAACCATCCGATGAGTCGACGATCTTTCTAGGTTGGTAGCAAGCCTTACTGGACGTCCCGTACTCATTCGCTAGTACTTCAGCTAGCGTATTACCTAGACTATACTGGCATTGTCCTCCCAGGCTGACACGATTCGGATGCCTCACCAATCGTGTCGAGGACTCTTCTTTACCTGGTGCACAACTAGTTTTCCGTGACCATACAACTACTCCCCTACTTCCAATCCTATCAGAGAATTTTATGCTTGATTTCCTGTCACGACCCGCACCTGGATATTCGGGCAGGAGTATGTGGTTACGCCCATCCTACGCCACAAAATCAGCGGTAGAACGTTGTCTAGGTCATTTCTAACTATCTAACATCTCAACAATATAATCTGGTACCTGTCAATCATCTCAACTCCAAACGAAGGAGCAATATGGTATCTCACAAGAATAACTAATCTCAATCATAAAATAAACTAAGGAAGAATAATACATGAATGGAATAGCGAAGGAAAGAATAAATATACAATCCATAATCTGAAATAATATACAAGTTATGAATCCACCAAAAAAATAGTCTAATACAATCCAATACAAATAAACTAGACCTCCTCGGGCTCTGCAACTAAGTCCTCATGATCTATAGGAGTATCCTCTATAGGTACGTCGTCCTACGGTCCGTAGAATATGGGACACTACTCTATAAGCCAGGCATCTGGAAAAATATATCCAGTCAGGATTGGAGCGAAGTACATACCTCTGAAAGCAGTTTCAATAGCATAATCGAGCATATAAACAGATATAGAAATGAAATACAAGATCACTAAACATATGAATGATAAACAATAGATATACTGGTAATGTACGAGAATATAGATCAACAATATGAATATCAACAATATGATAAATTAACTGCAATCTAAACTAGCTAATGTGCCTCAGAATACAAGTTCATTATGTGATCGGGTTGGGTGAACATGATCAGGTAAGACGATTATAAGTGAGGTATGTAACTAGAATATACACGATGTAACAATGGGGCTTTGATCACATAATCAACTCCTACTCTCCTACCCCCGACTAATACCAATGGATCCAATCACGATACGCTACGAACATGAAATATAACCACTAAACACGAGCAGTGGGTGTACACGAATATCATAACCACCGAACATAGAGCGGTGGGTATACACGAATATGCATACTGAACACGAGCAGTGTGTGAACACAAAATGTAATCAATACCCAATATGCACGATAAAATATAATGTACACGAGTACCCGCTGAACACGGTAGGGATAATATCTCTTGATGGGATCCATATAGTACCAGTCCATGAAATCACTGTGTCGGGATCAAGTATACAATTCTAGAATATACATATATACAATATTATGAATTAAAAACTATCAGAGAAATATACTCACCTGAAGTCCTAAGCAAGGTGTGTCGATGCCCAAGCTGGGGTCACACAGACCTATATATGGTATATTACATCAATACAAGGTTTAAGAATGAAAATTAATTAAGTTGATACAATTCTAGGTCAATACGTCATTTCTAGGTCAAACCAATAAAATCTAGGTTGCAAGAGTCTAACACTAAGTCACTAAGTCGATACACTATGAAGCTATGCTATACTGGCTAAGCAAAGATACTAAAAGGCATTCAAAAAGCCGTATCCTAAGATACGCAAGTTCATTTATATAAAAATAGTATTTTAGGTATATATACAATCAATATACTTAATACTATATCAAAACAATAAAAATATGATACCTTGGCCTTGTACCAATGCGTATCACACCTATCACGATACTCAAACTCAATACCTTGGATATCGGCCCAATACCTTGGTAATACCTTGGTATCCCGAGGTAACCCAAACACTTAATCTATATAGCTAATATAAATATAACTAACTACTATAATATATCTAACTACAAAATAATATACACTACCTATTAGTATATGTATAGGCTAACTATATTAATATATCTACTACTAACATAAACAACTAATACATCAACTAACTACTATTATCAACCATTATATATATATATATATATATATATATATATATATATATATATATATATATATACTAACTACACCAATAACTACTAACCAAAACCAAGCTAAACCAAAACCTCAACTAACCCAATACCTTGCACAAGCTAAATACTCATACTGAAACTAGAACTGTACCTGAATATTGAACTGTCCATCTGATACTGATACTGTGTATCTAACCTGCACAGTGGACTGATACCACTGTGATACTGTGCAGTAAGATACTGTATAGTGGACAGAAGCCAAATTCTGCACAAGCCCGAGCCCTTGCTCTCCATGAGGCATTGCCTATCTCCCTCTTGCACAGTTGTTGAACTGCACTGATGCAGTTGCTGTGCAAATGAGCCCCCTAGGATGACTGAACCGAGCCTTCTTCTGAAACTCGATTGCACTACTACTATATCTTCAATGTACGAGCTGTTGTACATTGATTATTGCTCGAGCAGTTCAACTTCCTGCAGTGACTGCTCCTACAATGATGCTCGAGCAACCCAAGGTTGCTATCACTGTACACAGACTGTAGATGCTGAACTACTACCTGGAGACTGTACACGCGGTGCAATTGATGAAATCCTTGCTGCTGAATCCCATACACGAGCTCCGTGCCTTGCTGTATGTTACTCACTGCACAGCAGGGCTCCTAATTGCTGCAGATGCCCAGTGCACGAGCTCCCCCTTCTGCTAAAATCTCCCTCAGTGACTAACTGCTCACTCTGCAGTGCTCACTTTTTGTTGAGCTTGCTGCACAGTCTTCTCTTCCATGCCCAAGCCCCCCTTGCTGAACACTGCCCGATACTGCTTCCTCTCAGTTGCCATTGTGCACTGATACTTCCCTGATGATACTGCTCACTCCCTCATACACATACAAACACATCTACATAAATACACTACACTCAACCTCTATGTTAAACTATATATGTATACGCCTATACACCTATACACCTCTACGCATATATATATATATATATATATATATATATATATATATATATATATATATATATATATATACAATACTTATGTATATAGATGCATATATATATACTCTCACACTTAAATACAAACACACATACATATATATACAAGTACACTAATACACACACACACACACACACACACACACACACACACACACACACACACATATATATATATATATATATATATATATATATATATATATATATATATATATATATAGGAATACACTACTCTATACACTAATCATATACACTATCATATACAATATATATATAACATAAATATCATATATATATATATATATAAATATATATATATAAATATATATATATATATATATATATATATATATATATAAATACACATGTACGTATAGGAAAGAGGACAAAACATCAAACGCGTGGAGTGCTCCGCACCCGTATCACACTAATTCTATGATACGCTTGCGATACGGCTCCAATACATAACCAAACGCATCCCGGAGGACACGAGCAAGTCTAATACACTAATTATGAGCAATACATATAGTAATTAGATTAACTACGTATTCGTGTCACAATGTGTTATGCACAAGGCCCCGTGTCGGAGGAAAACCCCCAAAATTAATCCGTTCCGTCAAATTGATGAGATACGGCCTACACGTATCCAATTATGGATATGACACTAGTCACAAACAAGCAATAATATGACATTTAGATCTATTAGACCCAATGACAACCACTACATGTGCTAATCTCCGAATTCCCCCAAAATTGGTACCAAATGCACATAACTTCTACCATAGGTCTCCGATGAACCTAAAGCTAATTTCTATGGGTAGCCTATGCATGTGGGTTAGTTTCTCATGGTAAAATCTCAAATCTAGTCTATTTGAAGGGGCGAAACTAAAGTGTACCTATTGGGAGATGGATTCCCAATAAAAAGTTACCAAATGCAAAGTAGCTCCTCTTCTTGTAGATCTTGGCCTCCTCCTCCTTCCTCCTTCCTCCTTCCTCCTTACTTCCTTCTTGTAGATCCTTGATGTATAAGCCTCAATAAAGAATTTGAGAAGAAAATTTATGAAGAATTAGTGGTGAATTAATGAGGAAATAAAGGAAATTAGAAGAGGGAACAATGTAGATCTAAAGAATTTGGGAATTGGTGAAGTAAATAATTTCTATATCCTCTTGAGGTGGACGACCATATACACCCCTCCAAGCAATGTGAAATGTCTCAATTACCCCTTGGGGCTTCTCATGAAGAATTTAATTAATGAGGGAAGGTTCTAGTCTAATGGTTTCACTAATTAATCCAACCTCCTAATCCATGGGCCTAATTCAAGGGCTCAAACTAAACTCATCCAAAATATTGGTTCAAGCATCTAATAAATGGGTTAGGTCTACTACACAAGTCTAAAATAAATCTATAACTAGCAATTAATAAATAATATAATAATAAATTAAATTATGCATGCACAATACTTAAATACAATAAATAATCCTAAAATAAATATACCCATTGTCAATTACTAAACTACCCTTGGGTGAAAATATGAGGGTGACAATCCTACCCACCTTAGAAAATTTTTTTCCTCGAAATTAAGGAAGAAACTAACTACCAAAAGTAAATAATATAATGCAAAAAATATTATACCTTACAGCTCGAACATATATGGATATCGCTCGCGCATCTCGGTCTCTCGCTCCCAGGTACTCTCTCCTGACGAGTGATGCCTCCACACGACGCGAACCAAAAGAATCATCTGGTTCCTCAGCACCTTCTCTCTCCGATCTAGAATCTCCACTGGTTGCTCTGGATAGCTAAGAGTAGGGCCCACCTCTATCTTTGAGTGATCCAACACATGCCTGGGATTTGCCATGTACTGTCTCAACTATGACATATGAAATACGTTGTGTACTCCCTCCAATGCAGGTGGTAAGTCTAGTCTGTATGCAACTGCACCAACCCTCTCAAGAATACTGAAAGGTCCAATGAATCATGGACTAAGCTTTCTGCCTCCACCGAAACGAATCGTGCCACGTATCGGAGAAATCCTCAAGAAAATTAGACCGCCAACCTAACACGAAATACAACCTTAGCACTCTAACAAACAATAATCAAACACAAGCAAAACAAACTAAAGCTATACCTCAAACACCAAAGGTCTCCAGTGGCTATCGGCCCAATGTCGTTGTCTGTCCTGCGCCACTCGAAGTTTGTCCCTGATAAGCTTCATCTTCTCTGCTGCATCCACTACCATCTCTGGTCCCAATAAATCTCTATCACCAATATTATCCCAGGATAATGGAGTATGGCATCTATGTCCATACAACGCCTCGAATGGTGATATCTTGATGTTGGCTTGGTAGCTGTTGTTGTATGAAAACTCTACCAAGTGAAGGTGATCCTCCCAAGAACCTCCAAGATCCAAAACACAGGTACGTAGCATGTCCTCAAGAGTCTGAATAGTCCTCTCCGACTGTCCGTCCGTTTGAGGGTGATAATCGGTAATGAACTTGAGCTGAGTGCCCATGCTAGCATGCAAACTCCTTAAGAAATGGGACGTGAAGCGACTATCCCGATCCGAGACTATGCTCACTGTAATACCGTACAATCTAAAAATTTGGCGCACATACATCTTTGCAAGTCTCTCCGTAGATGTGCCCACTTTAAATGGCAGAAAGTGGGCTGATTTGGTCAACCTATCCACGATGACCTAAATCGCATCTTTGCCTCCTGGAGAACACAGAAATCCCGATACAAAATTCATGGTCACATGTTCCCATTTCCACTCTGGAATGGGTAAAGGCTAAAGCAATCCTCCTGGTCTCTATCTCTCCGCCTTGACCTGCTGGCAAACTAAGCATCTGGACACGAAGCTAGCTACCTCCCGCTTTATGCCATAATAGCATACATGCTCTCTCATGTCTCTATTCATTTTATTGGCACCTGGATGCATAAAGTACTGAGAACGATACGCCTTCTACAGAATTTCCTCGCGCAATGCTCCCCTCAGTACACATAACCTGGTACCGTATCGCAATGATCCATCATCTGCGACGATAAAGTCCTCTGCCAGCCCGACCTGAACCTGTGATCTAATGGTCCTCAGAGACTCATCCTCATACTTTTCGGCTCTGACCTGGTCCATCAGCTCCGACTGAACCTGAAGTCCCCACATCTGTGTTGCGGCTCCAGGAATCAATACCTCAATGCCCAAACTGTCAAAATCTGCCAATAAATATCTGTCTCTAGTCAAGCACATAGCTACGGGATACCTGCTCAAAGCATCCGCGACTATTTTGGCCTTTCCTGGATGGTACTACAAAAATATGTCAAAGTCTTTCATCAGCTCGAACCATCGCCGCTGCCTCATGTTGAGCTTTTTTGTGTAAACACATACTTCAAGCTCTTATGGCCTATGAAGATCTCTATTCTCTCTCCATATAAATAATATTTCCATAATTTGAGAGTAAAGATAACCGCTGTTGTCATGACCCACACCCAATGTAGGGATGCAAGTCGGGAACAACGTCTAGCCTACGCCACAAAATCGGCGGTATAACGTTGTCTGGGTAATCTATCTAGCAATATAATGAATCACCAATAATAACAATATACTTAATCACATATCTAAGATGGAAATGAGCACAAATGTGATAAAGAATAGAATAGTCACATACAACCCATGAGTATAAAATAATACATCAATAAGTTTGAAAGAATACTAAAAATATAAGCTGGAGACAAATCCAATATAAGAATACTAAGAAGCGACTAATCCTGGATCATCTATCTCTGTTGGGATAAGTCCCTGCTGAGCTAGGGTCTCTGACTCTAAACCCACAACATCCTGGGGTCCATAATGTCTAGGGTACCACTCCTCAGTATCATTTGGAAAAAATATATCCAGTCAGGAAAGAAGCAGAGTACATCTCTAACAACAGTTCTAATCAATGATAAAAACTATGTAACAGTAAATAGATGTGAATACATAAGATGCACAATAGATACAAGAGATACACAATAAGAAAATACTGGAATAAATAAAATAATGAACAATATGGCAATGAACAAGAATACTAATATCTAAGTGTGTGAGAACTAGCTTAACATGTGATCGGCTTGGGAACTTGCACAAGAGTATAATGGCCTGGTTGATCATACGTGTAGTGTATGATCAACACTCACAAGGAACAAGATATACACAAGGAGGGTATGATCACATATCTATACTAAATACTCTCCACCCCGACTGGTATAATAGATCCAACCATGGTATGCTATGGCACAGGATTCTCTAGGAAGGTAGCAAATCTCCCCAAGAATCAGTGTCTGTACATGCACAAGATAATCAATGAAACAAGACTTGCACAAGATACACCATATATAAGAAATAATATCCCATAACGAGATCCGGATATACCAATCCGTGTAACCATCGTATCAAGAAATATGGATATCTACACTAGATACAATGAACATAGAGGATATCATAAATGAGAAACTATCAGAGAATGTACTCGCTTGAAGTCCAATAAATAGTCTCACAGATGTTCGACACGGTGCCTTGAAGACCTTGATATAGAATATAACATCAATACAAGGTTTTGGAAATAAAATAAGTTAACTAGTCAACTTCTAGGTCAACAAGTCAATTCTAAGTCAAAAGTCAAACTAAGTCAACTCTAAGTCAAACTATGGTCAACGATGGTCAAACTATGGTCAATTATGTCAAACTACCTATTTTTAGGTTGCATGAGTCTAATCTCAAGGATATTGGGTTCAAACACTAGAGTCTAGGTTATAAAAGCTATATCTTAGGATACTAGGATACCGTATCTCAGGATACGTAAAATAATAGGTAAAGTATCACATATACATATCAAACAAATATTAATTATATAAAATCCTAATTACAACATTAAATAGATACCTTAGTTTCGAACCAACTTGGTATCATAACACTAAACCCCAATATTGATACCCAAACCCAATACCTTGGGTATCCCCAATTACCTTGATACTTACCTTGGTATCTCAAGGTAATATCCAAAAACCTTGTTTATACTAACTACCCATTAATAACTATATGCTACAACTAATTATTATAAATATAGTATACAAAAACATAATTAGCAATTAGGAACATATATACGTATATATTAATAACATATATATACAGATATATATCTAATATAATTAAAATACATAATAACTATATAAACCGCATATATGTCGCTGAAGCCCCTTGCTGTCGTCGCTAAAAACCGTTGATACGCTGTTGATACCGCTACTGTTACTGCTGCTATCGCGACAGTTTTCTACTACCGTCGTTGTTGCTGAGCTGCTGTTGTCGCTATTGCTGCTGTAGTCGTCGCTACTGCTGCTGCTGTTGCGGCTGTTGTTGCTATTTTCCTGCTGCGGCTGCTACTGTTTGGTGACGTTTGAACCGTCGCCATAGCTGTTGTCGCCTCTCCCATCTCTTATATAATACAATATATAATACGTATATTACAGGATATATAATATATATATAACACAATATAATATATATATATATATATATATATATATATATATATATATATATATATATATATATATATAACACAATATATAATTACTATCTATAACTTACAACTATATAAAATAAACGTAAACATACACACACCTCCACAACATATATATGTACAAAATACATATAACAATAACATATATATATATATATATATATATATATATATATATATATATAGTAATATATATATATATATATCATCATATAAATATATTTACACTTAACATATACACTATATATATACTACAATATATATACATACACTATAATATTAAATAGCTCTTACATATGTAGAATAATAGCTACATAAATATTTATATAAATTAGATACATAGATCTATGACATTTTAATACATAAATATATATATATATATATATATATATATATATATATATATATATATATATATATATATATATATATATATATATATATATACATATAACTACACATCACCATGACTAAGAACACAAAGAGAAATAGATCTAGAAATAATTGCACAAATACATGAAGCGTATCACACCCGTATCCTACTAGATCTAGAATACGCTTGCGACACGAGTCCACTACACATCCAAATGTACCCCGAAGGACATGAGCAAGTCTAATATATTATTTATGAATAATACGAAGAGTCAAACAAAAATCTACATGTCCGTATCAAAATATGACATGCACAAAGTCCCATGTCAGAGGCAATATCCCAAAATCAACACGTATCACCAAATTATTGGGATACGACCTGCACGTACACAATTATGGACACGATACTAGCCCCATACACACAAGCATATGCCAAATTAATCTATAGCACAAATTGACACATACAACAAATGTCAATCTCGGATTTCTCCTAAAATTGATACAAAAAGTATCATAACTTTCTCAATAGGCCTCCTATGAACACAAAACCAAATCCTATGGGTAGCCTATGCATATAGATTAATTTTTTATAGTTAAATATCATATTTAGAGCCTAAATTAAGGAAAAAAATAAATTGTACCTATTGGGAGATGGATTTCCAATGAAACCACCAAATATGATAAAATTGGCCTCCAACTTGTAGATCCTTGCTCCTTTTTGTAGATCCTTGCTTTCTCCTTCTAGATCCTTGCTCCACTAGTCTCCAATAGTGATTTGGGATATAATTGAGATAATATTTGGTAAGTAAATGATGTAGGAATGAAGGAATTTGGTTGAGGGAAATTCTAGATCTAGTTTGCAAATGAATAGAGGAGAGAGAAATAATTTTTCCCCTCTTTAATAGGCTGGCCCCCTCTACCCCCTTACTCAAGCTACTATGTAATATCCATTATACCCCTTGGGGCCTCTCATGAAGAAATAATTAAGGAGGAAAGCTTCTAGTCTAATGGTTTAATTAATTTAATCATCCTCCTAATCCATGGGCTTTCTAAATGGGCTAAAATCTAACAATCAATACATGTTGGTCCATGAGTCTAAACTATACTAGTTAGTTCCACTAACACAAGTCCAAAATAAATAACTAACATATAACAATAATTAAATAATACAATAATTAAATATAAAATTATTAAAATACCCTTTCCTAAAAAAATGGTAGTGACAGCTGCCAACTCCAAATCATGGGTAGGATAGTTCTTCTCATGGGGCGTAATTGCCTGGAAGCAGAGGTAAACACCTTCTCGTGCTGCTATACACACAACCCAAATCCTTTCCTGATGCATCACTATAAATGGAAAATCCTCCTGCTCCTGATGGTAGTGTCAAGATGGGAGTTATAGTCAATCTCCTGTTTAGCTCCTCAAATACTGACTGACAATTCTCAGTCCAGATAAATTTTGCGTCCTTCCTGGTCAGTCTAGTCATCGGCTCTACAAGTCTGGAAAAGTCCCGAACAAACCTCCGATAGTAACCCGCCAATCCAAGAAAACTCCTGATCTCTATTACTGAACTTGGGGTAGACCACAATTCAACTGCTGAAATTTTCTTCGGGTCCACCGAGATTCCATCTCCTATAATAACATGTCCGAGGAATTTATCCTTATCAAGGAAGAATTCATACTTTGATTACTTTCCATACAGCTTCTCCTTCCTGAGGGTCTCCAAAACTATCCTCAAGTGCTGCTCATGCTCCTCTGGGATCTTCAAATACATCATAATACCATCAATAAAGACTACAACAAACTGGTTTAGGTACTGATGAAACACATTGTTCATCAGGTTCATGAATACTATCGGGGCATTGGTCAACCCAAACGGCATCACCAAGAACTCGAACTGCCCATAGCGAGTCCTGAAAGCTACCTTCGGAATGTCTTCCCTCTTTACTTTCACCTGGTGGTACCCTGACCTCAAGTCTATATTTGAGAATACCTTCTCTCCGCTCAACTGGTCAAACAAGTCATCAATCTGCGGCAACGGATATTTGTTCTTGATAGTGAGGTTATTAAGTGTCATGTAGTCGATACACATACATACCGACCTATCCTTCTTTGGTACAAAAAATACTGAAGCACCCCATGGTGATGAAATAGAACAGATAAAGCCCTTGTTTTGCAACTCATCCATCTGCTTCTTCAACTCTACCAGTTCGCTATTGTTTACTCTATAAACGTGCTAAGATAACAGCTTTGCGCTTGGCACTAAATCTATAGAGAATTCTACATCTCTGTCCGGTGGCAACCCTGACAACTCCTCTTAAAAAATATCCATAAAATCTGCAATCAACGGATGTGGCAGCTCCTGCTCTTCTACCAAAGCTCCACAGAAATTGCCTTCGCTCTGTTCTGCTCCTCGAACGAACTCGAACTTCGGCTCTCCTGGCATCTGAAATAAAACTCTGCCTCCACGATAATCGATACTAGCGTGATGTCTACTAAATCAATCCATCCCGAGTAATATATCGTAACTCGCAAGAGGCATTACGAGTAAATATACGCTCAACTCACGGCCTCCTAAATAAACTCTCTAGTTCTTGCAAACATCACTGACTAGGATAATGCTATCCCTGATCGTGATCTTGCAAGTCCTCACCAACGGTTCAAAATCAAGATGATACATCAAAGCAAAAGATACAGATACAAAGCTATGAGAAGCAGCAGAATTGAACAAAATATGAGCTGAAAAGGAATCAAGATAAACTGAACCAGAGATGACATCGCCAATCGACTCCTTCTCCTCGACAGTCAAGGTAAAATCTTTTTCTTGTCATTGCGTTCCTCTTTGCTGCTGATGCTGGGCAAACTGCTGCTACTGCGGTAGAAGAGGTCCTCTCTGCTGGTCCGCTGGTGGTCTAGTGGGTGCCCTCTCTGCCTGTCCTTCACCCTGAGATGGACGAGTTGGGACTTTGGGACAAGTCCAAAACTGATGATCTCCAGATCCACAGAATAAGCATTGGCCTAGCCTCATCCTGCATGCGTCCCATCTGTATCCTTGCTTCTTATAGAAAGTGTAAGGAACTGTTGCCCTCTAGATCTGATGCATCTGCTGAGCCGGCACTCTAGCTGGCCCGTGATACTGTTGTCTCTGGTGTTGGTAAGGCCTCTGGTGCTGTTGTTGGAAGTGAGGCCTCTTCGCTGGACCCGTATTGTTGCTGGATCCTCCGGTATCCCTCGTCCTCTTAGAGCCAAGCTCTAAGTCATCCTTCGCTCTCTGCGCCTGTCTGAGTATCTCCTTGAAGGTGGTAGTAGGATCTCCGTTGGTGTAGGGTTTGACCTCCTGATTCAGGCCCTTCCAGAACTTTCTAGCTCTGCCTCTAGGGTTCTGACCCTCCGCGAAGCGACCTAGTTGGCAATACTCTGTTGCATACTCGTCCACTGACATACCTCCCTGGACGAGGTACTGGAACTGGCTATCCAAGGATGTAAGAGCCACGTCTGGGAAGAACTTCTCCTTAAAAAGGTCCTTGAAGGCTTCCCAAGTGAGTCCTGGTAGTGCAATCCCGGGGTCTGTCTGGAACCATGTCAATACAATATCGAACATCATACAACCTGGTGCCTCTATCTGTAGCATCTCTGGAATCTACGCCAGCCGCAGGTTTCGCTCAATGTCCTCGTTCCACTCATCCAGATAGATAATCCCCTCTGTGCCCCTGAAGTCCTTTGGGCCCATCCTCTTGAAGTTTATGATGGTACCCGACCTTGGCAGATACAAAATAAACTGAGGTGGTGCGATCTGGTGAGCGTTCTCCACGCTCTATCGTAGGACCTCTAACTTTCACTGTTGTGCCTCCATCATCTGCTTGAAGAGCGCAAATATCTGCGTCTGATCAACTACTGGTGGTGGAGGTAGAAGATCCTCGAAAACTGTCTGCCCTGTCCTCGGCACTAGAGGTGGAGCACCTCCGAAAGCTGCTGCTGATACGCTCACCTGGACCGGTGAAGCTGACCTCCTGAATGTAGATGCTGGACCATCGTCTGAGGGTAATTCCCTCATAGGCGATGAAGTGACTGATCATGCTGTCGTGGTACCTAATCATTGGGAACGTGTCTTCGGCGGCATCCTGAAGATAGATTGAAATACAAAATCAATATTGAATATGATACGATATTATCAAAGAAATACATAACTTATTCAAAGTAAAGCAAATATCAATAGATAAGAATTTAAAAAACAGATTTTATAATTTTTCTAGTTGTGATTGAGTAAACTCTCAACTAAATCATATTTACTAAAGCAGGCTCGTAGCAGTACTCTAAACGAGCACAACTATGAAATCGCACTAATTACGAATCTAGACCTGCATGGGCCACCACTAAAAATGTGTCATAACCCGCACCGGATATTCGGACACGAGTACGTGGTTACGCCCAGCCTACGCCGCAGAATTGGTGGTAGAACGCTGTCTAGATTATTTTTAACTATCTAACATCTTAACAATATAATATGGTACATGTCAATCATCTCAACTCCAAACGGAGGAGCAATATGGTATCTCATAAGAATAACTAATCTCAATCACAAAACAAACTAAGAAAGAATAATACACGAATAGAATAGCGAAAGAAAGAATAAATATACAATCCACAATCTAAAATAATATACAAGTTGTGAATCCACCAAAAGAATAGTCTAATACAATCAAATACAAATAAACTAGACCTTCTCAGGCTCTGCAACTAAGTCCCCCTGGTCTATAGGAGTATCCTTTATAGGTACGCCATCCCGTGGCCCGTAGAATGAGGGACACTACTCCATAAGCCAGTCATCTGGAAAAATATATACAGTCAGGATTGGAGCGAAGTACATACCTCTGAAAGCAGTTTTAATAGCATAATCGAGCATATAAACAGATATAGAAATAAAATAGAAGATCACTAAATATATGAATGATGAACAATAGATATACAGATAATGTACGAGAATATAGATCAACAATATGAATATCAATAATATGATGAATTAACTGCAATCTAAACTAGCTAATTTTCCTCAGAATACAAGTTTATTAGGTGATCGGGTTGGGTGAACATGATCAGGTAAGGCGATTACAAGTGAGGTATGTAACCAGAATGTACACGATGTAACAATGTGGCTTTGATCACATAATCAACTCCTACTCTCCCACCCCCAACTAATACCGATGGAACCAATCACGACACGCTATGAATACGAAATATAACCACTGAACACGAGCAGTTGGTGTACACGAATATCATAACCACCGAAAATGAGCAGTGGGTGTACACGAATAAGCATATTGAACACGAGCAGCGTGTGAATAAAAAATATAATCAATACCTAATATACGCAATGAGATACAATGTACACGAGTACCCGCTTAACACGGTAAGGATAACATCTCCTGACGGGATCCATATAGTACTAGTCCAAGAAATAACTGCGTCGGGATCAAGTATACAATTATAGAACATGCATATATACAATATTATGAATTAAAAACTATCAGAGAAATATACTCGCATGAAGTCCTGAGGAAGGTGTGTCTCTCGATGCCTAAGCTGATGTCACACAGACCTATATATGCTATATTACATCAATACAAGTTTAAGAATGAAAATTAATTAAGTTAATATATATAGCTAATACAAATATAACTAACTACTATAACGTATCTAACTACTAAACAATATACACTACCTATTAGTATATGAATAGACTAACTATATTAATATATCTACTACTAACATAAACAACTAATACATCAACTAACTACTATTATCAACCATTATATATATATATATATATATATATATATATATATATATATATATATATATATATACTAACTACACCAATAACTACTAACCAAAACCAAGCTAAACCAAAACCTCAACTAACCCAATACCTTGTCCAAGCTGAACACTCATACTGAAACTAGAACTGTACCAAAATATTGAACTTTCCATCTGATACTGATAATGTGTATCTAACCTGCACAGTGGACTGATACCACTGTGATACTGTGCAGCAGGATACTGCACAGTGGACAGAAGACAAATTCTGTGCAAGCCCGAGCCCTTGCTCTCCATGAGGCACTGTCAATCTACCTCTTGCATAGTTGTTGAACTGCACTAATACAGTTGCTGAACTGCACTAATGCAGTTGTTGTGCAACTAAGCCCCTTAGGCTGACTGAATCGAGCCTTCTTCTGAAACTGAGTTGCACTGCTGCTGCCGCTTCAATGTACGAGCTGGTGCACATTGATCATTACTCAAGCAGTTCAACTTCCTGCAGTGACTGCTCCTACACTGATGCTCGAGCAACCCAAGGTTGCTGTCACTGCACACAGACTGTAGCTACTGAACTTCTACCTGGAGACTGCACATGCTGTGTAATTGGTGCAAGCCTTGTTACTGAATCCCATACACGAGCTCCCTGCCTTATTGCATGTTACTCACTGCACAACAGGGCTCCTAATTGCTGCAGATGCCCAGTGCATGAGCGCCCCCTTCTGCTAAAATCTTCCTCAGTGACTAACTGCTCACTGTTCAGTGCTCACTTCCTGTTGAGCTTGCTGCACAGTCTCCTCTTCCATGCCCGAGCCTCCCTTGTTGAACACTGCCCGATACTGCTTCCTCTCAGTTGCTATTGTGCACTGATACTTCCCTACTGATACTGCTTACTCCCTCACACAAACACAAACACATCTACACAAATACACTACACTCAACCTCTATGTTAAACTATATATGTATACACCTATACACCTCTACGCATATATATATATATATATATATATATATATATATATATATATATATATATATATATATATAGTGTGAGAGTATATATATATATATATACCTTGATATATATATATATATATATATATATATATATATCAAGGTATCACAATACTTATGTATATAGATGCATATATATATATATATATATATATATATACTCTCACACTATACAAACACACACATATATATATATAAAGTACACTAATACATGCACATATATATATATATATACAAACACACACACACATACACACACACACATATATAGACATACACTACTCTATACACTAATCATATACACTATCATATACAATATATATATATATATATATATATATATATATATATATATATATATACATGTACGTATAGAAAAGAGGATAAAACATCAAACTCGTGGAGTGCACCGCACCCGTATCACATAATTCTATGATATGCTTGCGATACGGTTCCAACACACAACCAAACACATACCGGAGTACATGAGGAAGTCTAATACACTAATTATGAGCAATACGTATAGTAATTAGATTAACTACGTGTCTGTGTCATAATGTGATATTCACAAGGACCCGTGTCGGAGGAAAACCCCCAAAATTAACCCGTTCCGTCAAATTGACGAGATACGGCCTACACGTATCCAATTGTGGATACAAAACTAGTCACAAACAAGCAATCATATGACATTTAGATCTATTAGACCCAATGACAACCACTACATGTACTAATCTCGGAATTCCCCTAAAATTGGTACCAAAATGTACATAACTTCCACCGTATGTCTCCGATGAACCTAAAACTAATTTCTATGGGTAGCCTATGCATATGGATTGGTTTATCATCATAAAAATCTCACATCTATAGTCTATTTAAAGGGGTATAACTGAAATGTACCTATTGGGAGATGGATTCCCAATAAAAAGTTTCCAAATACAAAGTAGCTCCTCTCCTTGTAGATCTTGGCCTCCTCCTCCTTGCCCTTTACTTCCTTCTTGTAGATCATTGATATAGAAGCCTTAATAAAGAATTTGAGAAGGAAATTTGTGAAGAATTGGTGAAGAATTGATGAGGAAATGAAGAAAATTGGAAGAGGGAAGAATGTAGATCTAAAGAATTTGGGAATTGGTGAAGTGAATGATTTTTTTCTTCTCTTGAGGTGGCCGGCCATATACACCCCTCCAAGTAATATAAAATGTCTTAATTACCCCTTGGGGGCTCTCATGAAGAATTTAATTAGGGAGGGAAGGTTCTAGTCTAATGGTTTCACTAATTAATCCAACCTCCTAATCTATGGGCCTAATTCATGGGATCAAACTAAACTCATCCAAAATGTTGGTTCATGCATCTAAATGGGTTAGGTCCATTACACAAGTCTAAGATAAATCTACAACTAGCAATCAATAAATAATATAATAATAAATTAAATTATGCATGCACAATATTTAAATACAACAAATAATTCTAAAATAAATACACCCATTATCAATTACTAAACTACCCTTGAGTAAAAATATGAGGGTGATAATTCCCTTATTCGAGGATATCAGCTCAGTTCAATCTTGCCGAGGACTACACTCGGATCTTTTTTCTTTGCACAACTCCCTGATTAGAGACTGCCTCGGTGATCTGGATATCCCGAGTACTTTTTTTTTCTCTTGACTCAGAACGACTACTTGATAGTCTTCCTCGTCTATGTATGCAATATGATTATACTCTATCCATGTCATATTTCATGCGATGTAATACCATAATATGAACTTAAAACTACTTTTATGGCATATATAAGAAACTACTATATTTTAACTCAATAAGCCAGATTACGTAAATAGTAAGTAAGATCTGCATGTTCTATGAAATGATAAGGCAGGGTTATCCCCTTAGCTATGTGCGTTCATCTCTCTTTTTATTAGAATCAAAAGGTTATCACTTAGAAACAAGCATGTATTATTTCTTTTCTTAAGTGTGTAGCTAAGCAGGGACAGGTTCATCGGGGCCACCCACCTTAGCGATGAATTGTATCGGCCGAGCGAGACTCTGAGCGTGCCTCTGAAAAGTCTAAGTCTGAACTCCATTTGAAGGTCCATGTTTGAATACCATTGCATCGAATGAGTCATCTCGCTGAGCAAGGCAGGTCGGTCCGCTACACTTATGCCGTTTGAATCGGACATCCGGGTTGAGCAGAGCGAGTCGTTACATTATATACCACTCAGAACAGTCTCGTCCTCGAGACTTCCTGAGCGCAACTAGTATTATCGCACAACTTCTAAACCAAACTCTATACTTCTCGTCTAACTTCCAAAGATTATTCCAATACTACATTCATTCATTTCCTCACCTCGCATTACGCATGTGCTTAGCCAATCATATCGAACAACTCTATCATTCAATGCTATCGAACTATACTAAACTTAATCGTTGCAATCCCTGACTCAAACTCTATCGTGCCTGGCGCAAGGCTGTATTACTCAAATACGGGATATTCTATAACTCAATACACACTAGAAAACTCAGGCTTTGGATAAAATTGGCCAATTTCTATACACTATCCATGTGAACCCAAAATATATTCAACTGATTACTCGACGTCGCCTATCGAAATCCATCGTTACGCCTAAACCCAAAAGTTTAAATCTTAGCTAATCTTCTAATCCCGTCTTGCATCAATATCTATCTGAGTTACTATCCATTCTCGCTAAGTAAATTACTATCACCCAAAGTTGTCACATCAAATTGCCTATATTTTCTGACTATGTCCTTATTGCGCCTTAGCGCAGAGCAATTTTGCCCAACATGGGGGACGTTCTAATCCTTCGCATCTTAGGTCTGATCGAGCCTAACTTCTTATTTGTTTCCTTAATCCATCTTGTATGTGGGCTTAACCATTTTATTGAATGACTCTATCATTCAATCCTTACGTTCCTGGTTCAGTCTTTTACGACACCTTAGCACAGAACTATCTCGATCGCACAGGGAACGTTATAATCTTTCGCTTATGAAAGTCTAGCATGAGGCTAACTTACTCCAATTGCCATACTCATCCATGCGAATCTAATATTTTTACTTGCAGCTGCATTTGAGTTATGCATATCGCTAAGTCTGGATCGTACCCATATTCAAGGCGTTCCCCAAATATATGTATTTCAACCAAGTTTAGTGACAGCTAAGTCGGATAAGCTACTCATAAAAATCTTTTGAATCGCCGATCGTTTTGCTACTCGACTAACCAAACTCTGGTTCATTTAGTCATCGTCTACCCCCAATCCCACTCAAATCCAAGTATTGCAATACTAGCAACGCACATCTTCCAAGCAATAATTTAATTCGTTATGCCAACTTATCTTGAATATCAAAAATTCCAATGATAAGATTTCTGATCGATAATTCTACAATACCATCTTAGTTATCTCCATCGCATAACCTATTCAATCAATCAGTTTTCCCCCAAGTCCTATCCCCCGTTGTGTTTATTTCAACACCAATATCGCTAGCGTACACTCCCAGTTCCAATTCCTAACTCTAAGTCTCATTGCCCCAGTTCTATCATTTTTCTTGAACGATACTCTGAAGTCAGTCACTCCAGTTCAACTTACGGCATAGGGTCATCTGCCTAGCCACTAGGTCAGCTCATAGAAGTTTATTTTTCCTTGTCCATATCACATTTGAGTAAGATACCTCTAAACGAATTCCAAGTTTGCCACGTCCATGTTACCTCTTAGAAAATATCCCTCCAAACAGTCTGCTATCACGTCATTCTAGACCCCTGATAGTGTCAGTCATTTCAACTTCTTATCTGTACCCAGTCTTAGGTACGCCGTGGCTAATAAGTCTACCAAAATTCTCCAGTAGAATATCCCGAGAGAATGCAATATCCTACTACGTCCATTTTACCTTTTGTAGAATATTTACCTTCTTGACCAAGTCAAAAATCTCGTTCATGCTTCTTTTTCAAATTATTTCAAAACTTGTTCAAGTTTTAAAAACTTTGAAGGCAGTCTTGTAAAAGCATAGAAAATCCGAGTTCATGCGCCAGAAGATATACCCTCAAAGCCCACCTTAGTCATGCTGAAGAGAAGATATGAGGCCAAGGGACTCATCTAGATCCCTAAAGCAAGTATGTAAGTGAATCCATGCGGCCAGACTACAAGCCGTATACATACAAGATCTATGCATCAAGCTCTTCTCAAGTTCTCTATGCATCAAGCTCTCTACGAGGACCAGACTCCATGCGTCCCATATTTCTTTGGCCACATGCATCCCAGACTCCATGCATCTCATGCGTCCTATGCGACCTCGACTCTATGCATCCTCGTACTCATGAAGCCAGAGTGTTCATCAAAATAAGGAAAGAGAGCACGTATGTGCTAACGGCCATATGCGATAGTCAGTTTGCAAAATTGTGTCTTTACAATGGAAAAGATCTTCACACAATCAGTGTTGACTACGTGTCCATTTGACCAAGTCACACACACAACGGATTGAGAACAATCAGGAGATTTTATCAACCGCATATCCCAAATGAGACTACGTGGCAGCCCACCTGTGATATGCGTCCATAGTTGCAACCATCAGCATGATAGCTATAAATAGGAGGAACTTGGACATTCCTAGGCCCTCTTTTAGAGACCGCAGACGAGAGCACACATGCAGCCTTCACTTTATGTGTCCTCGTCCTCATGAAGCCAGAGTGTCAATCAGACCAAGGGCAGACGAGAGCACACATACGGCCTTGACTCTATACGTCCTAGTCCTCATGAAGCCAAAAGTGTCCATCAGACCAAGGGCGGATGATAGCACATATGCAGCCAAGACATTATGTGTACTCGTCCTCATGAAGCCAAAGTGTCCATCAGACCAAGGCCAGACGAGAGCACATATGTGGCCTCGACTTTATGCATCCTCATCCTCATAAAGGCAAAAGTGTCCATCAGACCAAGGGCGGACGAGAGCACATACATGACCAAGAAGTTATGCATACTCATCCTCATAAAGCTAAAGTGTCCATCACACCAAGGCCAGATGAGAGCACATATGCAGCCTTGACTCTATGCGTCCTCGTCCTCATAAAACAAAAAGTGTCCATCAGACCAAGGGCGGACGAGAGCACATATGCAGCCAAGATGTTATGTGTCCTCGTCCTCATGAAGACAAAGTGTCCATCAGACCAAGGGTGGACGATGCACACATGTGGCCTCGACTCTATGCTTACTCATCCTTATGAAGCCAAAGTGTCCATCAGACCAAAGGCGGACGAGATCACATATGCGGCCTCGACTCTATGCGTCCTCGTTTTCATAAAGCCAAAGTGTCCATCAGACCAAAGCCAGACGAGAGCACATATGCGTCCGTTGTCCTCATGATGCCGAAGTGTCCATTCGACCAAGACCAAAAGAGAACACATATGCGGCCAGAACGACTATGCGTCTAAGAAGTTATGAGGCCTTCAAACTTGCAAGATCTTTTTCGTTACAACCGAAGAGATCCTCATATCATTACTTCAGACCACGTGTCCAGCTGACCAGGTCTTGCACATAATGGGTCAATAATGACTATAAACCGTTCACCGAGATTGTATCAACTACATATCCCAACTAAGGCTACATGGCAGTACGCCCGTAGTATGCGGCCCAGTTACAACCATATTATGTTAAAGGAGCTTTCATGTGGCCACCAAACAGAGGCATATGCAGCATCTATAACCCGTCAGCCTGATGGCTATAAATAGAAAGGGTAGCATACCCCACAAAGCGGGGGCAAGAGAGGGCAACAGCCACATGAGAGAACAGAAAAATACTTCCTCGCTCCCGTATCAGACCGTCAACTGAGTAAAAGAGTCACTGCAGCACTCGATCTCCATCGTCACACCCCAGAATTAAAAAATATGTACTTAAATTTGAACGTTGAGCTCCTGGTTAGGTGGAAGACCAACTTTTGAGGGATGACCAAATCCGGCTGACCAAGTTTGGCCCGAGTTCGGTCCTAGACCGAGTTCGCCCCGAGTTCGGTTTGGCCTTGTCCAGAATATTGTTGGCAGGATTTGGATTGTTTGGACTTTGGTCATTTAAGTATGGATTTGGGGTTTGGATTTTAGGGCATTTAAAGTGGACTGAGATATGTAAAAAAAGTTTGAGTCTCTATTTGCCAAGTATGACTTGATAAACATAATTTCCTAGACTCAATAAAGTAAAAATTTCAGACTCAAAATATACTGTATTTAATTTAGGTAGCTTCTTGACTTCAGTGATGTAACAATGATGTAGCGATCTTCAGTTTTTGTGCCGTATTTAGTCATACCAAATCATTTTTAGTCGATTATTAAAATCAGGTAGGATATAACCATTTTGGGCCAACAATTGCCTCCATTTTGAGAATTGACAAATTATGATCAATATGCCAATATGTATACCTTAGAACAGTGGTAATTTAGATGAAAGCTCCCTCGCAATATTGTGCGGTATACGTATCATCATTTCTCCCCCTTTGTTATTTGCTCAAAATAAAAAGGCTCCCCCGTAATAGCATAGGGTAGTCAATATCACAATGAAACAACACCAGACAAGAGTGAAGATATATAATATCACAAGTAAATAAAATATAGAAAATATTGCAATATAAGTAATCACATTAGAACCATAAAGTAGAAGATTTCATAACCAATATAATGTTTAAAATCCAAAGACAAAATGTTGGTACTAGTTCAAGTACATAACCATAAAATAAAGAGTGCGTAACCTACTCAATCATAAAGTGAATAACTAAAATGTCAAGCTAGAACATCAACCCAAAATAAACTAAAATTAAAATGAATCCGAGCTAGGATCATCTCCAGAAGAGGGGTCGCTAGCTGAACGGGAAGGATCATAGTAGGCTCATGCCTGGTCAAAGTATCACTGAATAGCAATGTCATCAATATGATATCCAGCTTGATTAGGATAACGAACCATTGGTATAAGACCACGATCGAAAGAAGCAAGTCCCATACTCTACTGAATGTCAGACAAAGTATTCCCAATAGCATAGGCATGCAAGGTGGTGCCATAGTCGATTTCCCGAAAGTGAGCATCCTCTATACGTACACCATCGTCATCTATACGAAAATGATCTCGAAATATGGCCTGAATAGAGTACAAATTAGCTGGTGGATCAACTAGAGGCTGGGGATCATCAACTGGAATAGGAGGTGGAGGTGGAGGAGCAGTCCTACGGGCTTTGGATAGGAAATGAGGGGCATCTATGAAGTAAAAATCACCTAAAGGAATGCCGAAGTCAGAGAAAATTAAAGGCAAGTACATAGGATAGAGAAGATTACATCCTTTCTTCTTTGCACGAATCATGTTGTCCCTCATCATACGAGGAAAATATAATGGGATAGTGTAATACAAATGATATAGAGCATTGATTTCCAAGTATGTAACTTTATCAGAAGAGCATGTCTTAGGCAGGATAGCAGAGAAAATAAGATGGAGTAATTCATAGAATTTCTGATTCAAGTGTCTTGCATGGAGTGCACCGGGTGGACAAGTATAAGGTTCACACATCACTTCTTTAAAGACATCAAGTGCTATATTGTCGACATATTTGAATTCACGTGCATCGACTAAGGCATGTCCATAAGGACGAGGGAGTTGTAGATGTTGACACAAAGTAGAAATTGTTATCAAGTTGTACAAATTGATAGTCATAGTCAAACCGATTTTGATAATAAAAAAATACCGAGTCAAAAGATCAGCTACTAGATACAAAATATGCCTACTGAAGTAAAGTCTCACTACTAAGGATAGACATCTGCACCAGCTTTTGTATCTTCTATTGTCTAGTCTTTGATATTTCAATAATGTTATTTTATATTTTATTGAGTCTAAGACTGATGTGAGTCGAGTCACACTAGAAACTTGAAGTACCCGATCACTCACAAACCTACCTCAGTCCACTTAAAAAATGATAACCTTAGTCCACTCAATAAACCTAAAATATATCCACCCAAAATTAGACCAAACTCTACCTGAACCCAAACTTGGACCTATCTAAACTAGGCAGACCGTACTCGGACAGAATTTTGACCAAATTCTGACCAAACTCAGTCATGCCAATTTAAAAACATGTCCAGTTGTAATATCCCTGATTTTGTGGCCTCCAACGTTCGAAAATTTAAATATCCCCTACCGAATTATAGCCGAATTCTGTCTGATAACAACCTATAAATAGGCATGAATTTTCATATTTTAAAATAATCCCAACTCACACTCTTCTTCATCTTTCTATCTTACATTGAGCTATACTCTGAGCCTTAACCTTCCCATCTCCAAGATCAACTCCATAGTCTTCTAAGTGCGAAGTGCAATCTAGGTTAGAAGTCTACTTGAGTTATAACAGCTTGGTTCAACAAGTCTCTCTTCTGTTTTGAAGTAATCAAGCTCTTTGTATCAAAATCTTTAGAAAGTTAGCAATCCTTCGAATCAAAGATTGTGGTTGTAAGAAGTAGAAAGCCTTTGGATCAAAGCTTGTGATTCACTATTGGTGATTATAATTACAACTCCGAACAAGAGTTCTTGGGCCTGGACTAGTCCTCTCAGAGGAATACAAGGATAAAATTACGGTGTTTGGGTTTGTCACACCCCAGTACCAGAATACGGAGACGGACATGGCCAGCTATCCCGTACAAGGTAATATACATCGTACGACGATCACGACTGTAATAAGACAAGGGGATGCATGCTACAATCAAGTCTTCTACGGTCAATAACTTCTATTTCTCAATCATTCAAATAAGAAACAGTAAACATAGAGAATATATGATAAAGCAATAAGGCATCCCAAATACTTTCTCAAAATATTCTGGAGATCAGCTGTGTAAAATAAGAAGCTGAATGAGTAATAAAACTACATGACAGTGATAAACTGCAGTCTGATTTAATATAATCATGTAAGGAGACTAATGTCCAGACGTGCCAGTTAATAACAAAAGTACATGACAAGTGCCCGTGGCTAAATACCCAAAAGAATTAAATGTATAATGACGAGCAAAGAAGAAAAAACTCACTCGTTATCCTCTGCGACCATGTTCTTGGTATGCGCCATGAGTTGGAAGAAAGTACGTTGGATCCTCGAGTGCTGGGTCAAAACCTGGCCATGCAAAACCAGTGGGGTTAGACCTCAAATAGCAAGTACTACATAGAAAGCACAAAATGGAGAAACAAAACCCAAGAAAAATAATTACATAATAATACATAGGTTCAGTGTCATAACTTAGGTCCATGGCATATCCTAGCGCAATGGCCTAACCCTATAACCAAACAAGGATAAGGGTTGAAACATCACACTATGATAGTCCATCCTGCTAGGCTACTAACCAAATAATACAATCACAACAAAGTCTATTTTTTTATATCGACCAACCACTTGTACGGCTTGCTAATTATGGAGTATGAGGTTATCTCAGAAATAATGCATAATAGGTATCCTTTGATCACGCTAGTGCTGAACATGAGCTAGCCGAATCAAATAAATAAAATAGACACTTACAAGATGCACCAGTCCTCCGTAGGGCCACTGCGCTAAAAATACGATATTAGCGGTTCCAGTGTTCCTATAGTTAAATAGTGGCTCGGCATAATAATAGGTCAGATACTGCACTCGACTAAGGCAGATGATATACAGTATCTGTGGTGGCCAGCCCACAGCGCACTTAGAATAAATTTTTGTTGGAAGGTTCATTGGCATGATCTCGAGATAATGTTCCCTCCAGATGTTACTACTATTTTTAGTTACCTAATTAGACCAATGTTGTGTTTGAAATCTCAAGGCATGGTTACATGAGAATTTTTCTTAAGATATCGTACAAATCTGGATTCACCCGATCGTGTATGCAATATTCAGTCAATTAATATCCTAGCCACGCTTTGGTAGTTGACTTACTTATTATGCCCGTGCTGGAAAATAATATATATTTATAAAATCACGCGTTCAGAAATTTAGAGATATTCTCGATGCACAATCCCAAATATAATCACTTAACACATAATACGATGTGTCGTACCTCGACGCACATTAAATTATGGACAAATATCAAGCAATAGAGGTATCAGCATGGATACAATATTCAAGTCCAATTACCAATTATATATTGGGTCACATGAATCAAGATCACATTGTAACACAAAGGCTTATGTCATGCACATAGCTGGTTTCTCACTATCCACTTAGTCGGGTTCATACTAAAATCTTAGTTCAACTCATGCCATGATCATAGCCAAACCTTAACTCATAGTCATGTTTGGCACGAGGTCTGGTTACTAAATCTATTCTTCCTTAGAATTATAACATAAGTATTAACCCAACATAATTCATAAAAGAATAAGAAAAATATTCAATCAAAACAATCAAGGTCGCAATAGTCTCTAGGCCGCATGGAAAGTCCAGGCCGCATATGTCTCTAGGCTGCATGGGAAGTCTATGCTGCATACTCAGGATTAAAGTCTACTCCTTGGGGCAAGTGTCGAAGTGGCAGGCAATGAATGAAGTGTCAGTGAAGTGACATAAAGTGATTGAAGTGACAAGCCATACAGTGTGTCAAAAAGACAAAAAATATCGAAATATGTGCCACGGTTCATAGTCATGCGTCCAAGGATATGGTGGCCGCATACTCTCCAGGTCGCATAAGTCACTCGGCCGAATATTGCTCTTTTGAACTTAGTGAATTTCTCATTCATTCAGCGAGTAAAAATACAAGGAGTTCAATGATCAGCTTCAGAACACTTGTGTGATGGCAGTCATGCTTCCAATAAGATGGATGCATGTTGGCCAGTATGCGGCAAAAGCTCAGGCCGCATAGCCCTCTCAGGCCACATAGCACTCTCAGTCGCATAACTCCTGGCCGCATAAAGACTTCTTCTTCTCCGAAAAGCAGGTTCGACCATGGCAAAAGCTCCAAAAATTAAAATTTTATTTTGTCCATAAAATCCTTATTTTAAGTCCAAATCGAGTGAACCAAAAGCCAAAATGCTTGAAATTAAAAGATTTATCATGTAGCAAAAATTTATTTTCAAAAATATATGTTTAATAGATCAAAACTAAGAAAAAAATCATGAAATCCATAAAAAATCTAAGTTAGAAATATAGATATAAACTAATCCATCCTCCAAATTTGAAAACTCCAAGTTCTGAAAGTCTTTAAAATCATAAAAAGATCATATTAATTAATTAATATGGAGGGTTTTTCTATTTTATTTAAGGTGTACTTGCGAATGGAAAATAGGGAAAAAAACTAAAAAGAGAGGAAGAAATGAAGAAGTGAAGAGAGAGAAAGAAAATATTAGATTATATATGGTAGTGTTGAGGGTTAAACCAAGGGTTCTCATAAATTGAACCAACCCGCAAAATGAACCATGAACAAGGTTAAACCAAAGAACGAGTCTAGTCTTCATGCACATGCAACCATGCTAAAATAAAATACGTTCCAAACACGTATATTGGGAATGGGGAGTGACAACGTTTGCTCTCTTCTCTTACTCAACTGCATATTTATCTCTCTTGCTAGCTACAACTATTTTATATATCTGCTTCAATTACTATTAGTAGTTGATTTTTATTTACACATCGCATAATTTTTTAACTAGTGATTTTATTCCGCTGCATACACACACTCTATTTACCCCCTAGAGTTGCCATCACGATCCTTCAATTGATATCAGAGCAAGTTCTCTTATTACTGGATTAACATCCTAAGAGCAAGACATATGGCAATAATATGATTACTCTTTCCCATCAACGGAGAAAGTCAACATCCAGATAGGCCACCCCTATTTGATGGCACTGACTATATTTTTTGGAAAGCACACATGAGTATCTTCTTAAAATCTCTTGGCTTTAATTTATGGTCATGTATTACTAATGTTTACAAAAAGATTAACAAGGCAAAAAATGAATATATCGAAGAAGAATAGAAAGAAGCAAGCAATGATACAAAAGCAATGTATGCTCTTTACTATGCTCTGGGCAAAGATAATTTTTACATATTTTTGCATGTAGCACATCACATGAAATATGGAAATTACAAGAAGTAACCTATGAGAGCGACAAAGAAGATGAAGTAAGCAACTTGGAGGAAGAAGAAGAACCTCATGAGACTGCAAGCCAATTCTCAAATGAGAATACAATAAACTTGGAGAAAGATTCAAGTATCTTGTGCGAGACTAAAGCAAGCAAATCAAAAGAAGAAAATCCTCGACATACTACAAATCTATGCTTAATGCTAAACGAGATAAAATATGATTCTTCTGTTAAAGAATTTTTCTATGATGAATTATCAGATGTTTTTAATGATTTATTTGAAGATTACAAGATCCTTAGGGATAAGTATAAGCTATCTAGAAAGGATATCAAATCCTATCATCTTATGAATGATTAGCTCATTTGTTTACTAAAGGAAGCTAGAGATAAATCCTCTCTTGATGACTCTACTGAGAATTCAAAACTTAAGCTTAGCTTACTGTAGAAGCATGGAAAAATCTATAGTTATGCAGCTTATATGCAGGCCGCATCCTCATGCTGAAGACAGGCCGCATAGTTATCCCCCATGCGGCCTAGACAGAAAAAAAGAGTCAAGTCGCATATACGCCCTCTGATACGGCTTTCAAAGGTCTTCCACAGTTCCAAGCACTTATTGCCCAGACTGCCTTAAAAAGTGTAAAAGAGAGAGCAACACGCAATCTGACATAAAGGTCATGTCAGGCATTAATGACTTTGTCAGAACGCACAGAGCCACGCATCGAATACGTTACGACTTTGCCAATATGCGGTCAGGGTGTCCATTCGAACACGGCCCAAACAAGATCATGCACGTATGCGTCTACATGACCCATGTGGCCTCGCCAACATGCGGCTAGAGTGTCCATTCGACCAATACCCAAATGAAAGCACGTATGCGGCTACATGACCCATGTAGCCTTGTCAATATGCGGCCTAGTTGTTGTGCGACCTCCAGCTCACAAAATCTTTTCGTTATAATTGTAGAGATCTTCGCACAGTTGCTGCTGACTACATGTCCAGCTGACCAAGTCTTGCCCACAATGGGTTGATAACAACCCCGAGATCTCATCAACATCATATCTCAACTATGGCCACTTGGCAATCTGACCATGGCTTGCGACAATAGTTATAATGGCATTCTATTGGAGAAACCTTATATAGCTACCAAACAGAGGCATACATGACACCCATATCCCATCAGCACGATGGCTATAAATATGTCACACCCCAGTCCCAAAATACGTAGAACTAAGATCACGTAAGTATGTCAGCCGTATGTATATGGCAACTCCAATATCTGGATACCATGATACGCACGTACGCTGTAATATGAATATAAACTCACATGTGGTTTATATATATAGTCATAAGTCATAAAAATACTAATCACACCCACACAATAAGTCATAGAAAAGAAATAACTAAACTAGAATAATGAGTCTAAATAATCCAAAAAAATAATAGTCGGGTGGAGAAAAATCCACTACCAATGACTATATCAATAAAAAAAATAAGGGAGAAGGGTAAATATCTAATATAAAATAAGATGACGATATAAGGGTATCAGCAAAGTGATCCATCACTAGAGATAATCAAATATGCTCATAAGGTAAGACCTCCTCGAAAAAGATAAGTAGTGAGTCCTGATCCGTGCTCCAGCGAATAGTCATGAACATCTACACCTGGAAAGGGACCAGGTCCTCAAAGGGACGTAATAAGATACATAGAAGCATGCCAATTTGAATACAGTAAACATGTATAATAGGTAAAAAAATGTAAGTACGCTGTACAAGATAATCTATAAGAATTACAAATGAGGACAACTTTTCGATGTATGGGCAGGGGTAGGCTACTCGATCTAAATCTTATAACTCACACACACGTCAGGGGACATCAACAATTGACATACCTCGGGGGTAGCGACCAGCGCGACACCAGAAATTGACATAGCTTGGGGGTAGCGACTGTGTTTGATGATAAACAAAAAAATAAAACTAGGTTTATACGAAACCCTTTCTTTGTTTACAAACAAGAAAAAAGAGTACAATTAATCCTATACGAGGATATTAAGTACAATAAAAATAATTCTGAGAAAAAATTGCTATAGGAGTCTGATTTACGGTCGATCACTTTGTCCCTTGGACCACACGATTCTGAGAAAAACTAGGTTTATACGAAACCCTTTCTCTGTCTATGCTCTCTGTCTCTGATCTACCTCCCTTGATCGATCTTCTGATCGTCCTTTTGATCCCCTTTTCCCTGTGATCAGGGGTCTCTATTTATAGAGATCAGCCGAATAGCTGTTCTTGTTGGCGTAAAAGTCAAATAGTTGTCTTGTTGGCATAAAAGTTAAATAGCTGTCTTGTTGGCGTAAAAGCCAAAGAGCTGCGTAAAACTTGATGGTTCATGAATAATAGATAACCAGCGTAAAATAGCCAATTATCCATCACGACTGAGGTCTTGAGCGTATTCTGGGCTAAATAGCCTTATCACATACCTTTGCAAATATAGCCTGAGCTGGTGTATTTCGAGGAGATAGCATACGTCGTACTCCTATAGTTGAAAATAGCCTGGTTGGCATAAAATGCAAAGATGGTGATGTGAGCGTATTAGCCACAATTTTAGCTTTCCCAGTCAATCATCCATCACGACTAAGGTCTTGAGCGTATTCTGAGCTAAATAGCCTTATCACGTACATTTGCAAATATGGACTAGTTGGCGTATTTTGAGGAGATAGCATACGGCGTAATCCTATAGTTAAAAATAGCCTGGTTGGCGTAAAATACAAAGATAGTGATGTGAGCGTATTAGTCACAGTTTTAGCTTTCCCAGTCAATCATCCATCATGACTAAGGTCTTGAGCGTATTCTGGGCTAAATGGTCTTATCACGTACCTTTGGAAATATGGCCTAGTTGGCGTATTTCGAGGAGATAGCATACGGCGTACTCCTATAGTTAAAAATAGCCTGGTTGGCGTAAAATACAAAGATGGTGATGTGAGCGTATTAGCTACAGTTTTAGCTCTCCCAATCATGACAAAATCTGAAGAATAGAACCAAATTTTGTGCATTAAATGCAGAGATATGCCTCCATCTCGTGCATTAAATGCAGAGATATGCCTCAAGCTCTGTGCAGGAAACAGCTTTTGATGTGGCGTCTGATTTTGTCTTTATCTTGAGCGTAAAGACTCATTTTTGCCTATATAGAATAGGCAGCGTATTCAGAAGACTCCAGTCATGAGCGTAAAATATGACTTGTGTCACTAAATAACAACCTGGGTCTCTGTGCATAATCATCATCACAGTCGTTCTCTCGATCATCGTGCAGTACTTTTCTCAGGAGTCAGGTTCACTATTTTGTCTGACAGATTCATCCGAGGAATACGAAGAGTTCCTCGTACAACTTTACGTTGCATTAAAAATAAACGTATTTTACGTCGGAGGGTATAGTAACCTTTTACGCCAAAATAGCCTTGAAGTGCTGCTTTACGTGGGCAGCTCTGAAGCTCTACTTTACGCCAAACAGCTCCGCATATCTGTTTTAGGCGGACTTCATGTATGTTAGGGGTTTTGACTATATAATACACGTATAATTTCTCAGCATATTTCATGCTTCTACAAGACCCCCTTCAAAGTTTTTAAATTCCTTGTAATTTGAATTACTTTGAATGAAGCATGAAATGGTCAAATTTGACCCGTTCTTCGAGGCTAATTTTTTGGCGATATTTAAGAATTTGTTGGGATTTGGTATGTTCTCTTCTGCCTATATAAAAGCAAGCGAGTGAACCTATTTTTCTATACATCCTTCACCACAAAGATAGATGCTGAGATTCATTGGGCTGAACTGAGAAAGAAAAAGATTATGCTCTTTCAGCATATAAGGAGCCATAAAAAGAGACATCTTTGAGCAAATATTCTCTACAACGATGGACCATGGAAGGATATTATAGCTTTCTTTGCTCGAGATAATCAGCAATTTTATATGGCGATTCGTCAAAGAGATAGGAAGGGTCGTATTAGACCACACAGCTTGCTAGCTGTATTTTTTCCTATTATAAAGTTGGACCCTGGTGGGCAGCTTGGCCGTGTCTTCCAGTATTGCGTTGGGTCTGAATCCCAACCACAATTCTAAGCATGGAAGCCGATGACGTATGGGGTGGGCTTGAATAATTTAAACAGGCCCAGTTCTGTATCCTCCCTCCATTAACCATTTTCTTGGCCTCCCGGCCGAAGAAGTGCTGTAGAAGAAGCAATGAAGATCTCCATCAGACGAGAACCTAGCATAATAGATTCCTATTATATGTAATCATGATCTTGAATATTAATAAAAAATCCTTTGAAAAATGGATTTCCATCATATGTAATCATGATTAATAAACTTGTCTTCTTTTACGCACTATTGTTTTGCCATATTGCTGTGAGGAAGTCTGATAATACGCAGCTTCAATATGCTTGAGTAATTTTTATGCTGACTCTGACAAATATGCCTTCCATCTCGTCCCAACTTTTACGCGTAGAGGAAGATGCGTAAAAAGTTCTTTCGTATTTAAATTGTCTTGAAGATCCAATTGTCATGCTGTTTTTGACGAGGAGTCACATAGAATTTTGAACCATCATTTCTCCTTCATAAATATGAAGAACATCTGTTCATATCATCATCTTCGAAATTGGCTTCTCGAAAGATTCTCGAGACGAGATAAGAAATGTCCGCCGAGCAGGCCATCCCTGAACTAGATGTAAAAATTCTGGCCAAACTTCGAATGAACTATCAATGGTCGAGGAAGAAAAGTTATTTTCCAGTGAAGAAGACACTTTCAAGGAACTCCTTGGCCCTTCGTCTGATGAAGTCCTTTCGACTAAGGAAGAAGAACATTTTCTGCACAAACTCTTGTAATTAGCTTTTTTAAGCGTGAAATCCAAATTATTAAGATGTACGCGTATTCCGCTAGCTGATCTGTCCCGCGTAATTTAAGATGCGCGTAGCATAGATCCGCAGTTTTTGAGCGTAAAATCGTAGATCTGTAGCTTTTGAGCGTAAAATCTTTTGAGCATAAAATTATATATCTCTAGCTTCTAAGCATAAAATCGTAGATTTGTAGCTTCTGAGCGTAAAAGCTTCTGAGCGTAAAATCGTAGATTTGTAGCTTCTGAGCTGAAAAGCTTCTGAGCGTAAAATCGTAGATTTGTAGCTTCTGAGCGTAAAATCATGGATCTGTAGCTTCTGAGAGTAAAATTGTAGATTTGTACTCTGTGCGTAAAAGAGTCTGAGCGTAAAATCAGGGATCCGTTACGCAGCATGACTATCTGTCTTCCTGTTGAATGATAGGCTGACGTGGTCCCAAATCCTACCGACTATTAAACTCTATAAATAGGCCTCGGTCATGAGAGAGAAAAACCCTCGCCTATTTCTGAAGAACCCTTCTTATCTTTTTGAGAACTCTTCGTCTCTTTCTGAAAAACCTCTGTTTCGCCATGGCACCAAAACAGATCTCCATCGCTAAGGGAAAGAAAGTCGCTTCATCTCGCTCCACTGCTCAAGCACGAGCGACTTCTACTAGGCCAAGCGAGCCTCGTTCTGAACGACGTGCTCCGTCGTCTAGTTGTGCACCGGGCATCACAGGTAAAGACTTCGAGAGGAATAAAACCTTTCGCACAGGTTGTACGTATATGCGCAAATATGCCCACATTCCTAATGTGTCAACGTAAAACTCCATATTTTTGCAGTCTGGCGTAAATCTCAAATTTTTGCAGTCTGGCGTAAAACTCAGACTGTCAAGTTTTGGCGTATACGGCAAACCTTGAGTTTTATCACTGGATGTAAATTCTAACGTAAAACTTAAATTTTTGCAGTCTGGCGTAAAACTCAGACTCTCAAGTTTTGGCATATACGGCAAGAGTGTAGCATCCAGCGTAAAACTAACTTATTCTCTTGCTTTTTGTAGTGGACCTACAGATCCCCCCTCTGGCTGAAGTGATGGGCTCTGCTGCTAGAATGCTAAATTCTAACTACTTGGAGGACTTGTCCCATGTGACTTTCCCCATATCTGGAAACGAGTATCCTCAAGAAAGGGGAACTCTGATCTCTGCCCAAGGAGAAAGAATGTTGCTGAGTATAATCAGTGGGAAACCCTTGACGTACATAGACGGTACTGAGTATAAGAAACCAGCTTTCTTATTTGGGGATGTTATTGATAAACAATCCCAGACAACGCCCAAGAAGGAAGATTGGGTATTTTCTGCTGAGGGCACGGTCATGTATCTGCCATGTCGAGCAGTAGTAGGAGAAGAACCCTTACTCCTCTTCTTAGAGACTCTCTTGGCAGCAGTAGTAGGAGAAGAACCCTTAGGAGCCATGTCGAGCAGAGAGGTACCAGGCGGTCAGCAAAGGCAAGAAGAAGAGAAAGTAAAAGAAACTTTTCTCTCTCCTCAAACCTCTTTATAAAGGGGAGAATAGGCAGCTCATGATGAGGCCGTTTCATATCCCGATATGTCTCGATCCGCATGACAGAGAGAGATGACGGTGTCCCCTCATTCATTGTGCCATCTCATCTCCTGTGAACTACCGCTTCATATTTTGGGTCAACAGACGAATTAGAAATCCTCCGAGATCGAATCAAATCTTCGTATTTATGACTGGACAGTCTGTCAGAAGTGCCTATGCGACAACGTATGTATGTGACACGTTAAGTCATGGGGTCAAAAAATGATTAACCATGCTTCTTATTCAAAGTATTTCAAACTTAACACTTTAAAAACTTTGAAGGGGGTCTTATAGAAGCAGAGAAAAATCTATAGTCATGCGACTTATATGTACGCCGCATCCTCATGCCGAAGACAGGCTGCATAGTCATTCCCCAAGCGGCCTGGATAGACATAGAGAACCGAGTCGGATACACACCCTCTTACATGGCTCCCAAAGTTCTGCCATAGTTCCAAGCACTTATTACCCCGATTGCCTCAAAAAGTGTGAGAGAGACGGTGACATACAATCCGACAGAAAGGTCACATCAGGCATTAATGACTTTGTCAGCACGCACTGAGCCACGCGTTGAATACTCTGCAGCTTCACCAACAAACGGCCAGAGTGACCATTCCACCATGGCCCAAACGAGAGCACGTATGCGGCTACATGACCCATGCAGCCTCGCCAATATGCGGCCAGAGTGTCCATTCAACCATGGCCTAAACGAGAGCACGTATGCGGCTACATGACCCATGCGGCCTTGTCAACATGCGGCCTAGTTGTTGGTTGGCCTCCAGCTCACTAGATCTTCCCGTTACAACTGTAAAGATGTTAGCATAGTTGGTACTGACTACGTGTCCAGCTGACCAAGTCACGCCCATAACGGGTTGATAACAACCCCGAGATCTCATCAACAATATTTCTCAACCAAGGCCACGTGGCAATCTGACCGTGACTTGCGACAATAGTTGAAAGTATATTTTGTTGGAGGAGCCTTATGCGGCCACCAAACAAAGGCATATGCGGCATCCATAGCCCATCAGCACGATGGCTATAAATAGGAGCAACTTGAACGTTTTAAAGGTCGACGTTTTCTGCTTCAGAGAGAGAGAGAACGGACCAAGAAAAGAGGCTGGCTATCTAAGAATTTACACTCAAGCAAGAGAGAAGAGCTTCTGCATCGGATCGTCCATGGAGTAAAGAGAGTTGCTTCACTCCTAACCCTCCATTGTCACCCCCAGAAAATAACTTTGACTTAGATCATCTTCTAGGACTTCTCTATATTATTTCTTAGTTTGTTAATCAAATCCAGTTCTTCCATTTATTTTTTGATTTAAATGGAAAATACTTACAAAAACTCTTAACTGCTTTGATGTAATCAATCATGAAAACGCTAAACTTAAGGAGGACTTAAAACAGAAAAAAGAAAAGTACTCAAATGCCTTAGTTATAATTGATGCTCTTACTGCTAAATATGATAATTTATGCACTAGCTATAAAAAATTTGAGATCATACTGGGTAAGCAGTTTATTCAACCTAATGCTCAATCAAGCACCAAACACATGCACACATGACTCAACAAAATGTCACCAACACATGATATTTTCAAAAGAAAGCTAGAAAGTCACACAATCACTCTTTCATATACATAAAACCACAAAAATATTAAAATCATACATCATGATTACACACCTATTTCAAACATAAATAGTCATATTACATGTCACCATTGCGGTTTGAAAGGACACACCTCATATTTTTGTAAAGCTAGAAAGATTGTAAATATGAATATGTTTATTTTGGTTCCTAAAACTAATCACTGTGGATCCAAAACCTGGATACCAAATTCTCTTCCTAATCGTATAGGTGGAATGCTCTGCGTCGAGATGTAATATCAAGAAAGATGTTGGTAATTGTAAAAAGCTACAAAGGATATCTTTATGGAAATTACACCAATATAAATATAATTAATAAAGTCATTCGGTAAAATGCTGAAACAGTTTCTATTTACATTTATTCATATTACTTTCACTACTAGAATAAGTGGGATTAGCGACGTTTTTTAGCGAATCCATGTAAAAATATCGCTAATTTAGCTACTCCATGTAAAAATATCGTTAGACGTCGCTAATTGGCGACGTTTAGCGACTTTTATTCAGTTTTTAAAATATTAGTCGCTATAAGTTTAATTTAGGTCGCTAAACGTCGCTAATATATTTTATTTAGCGACGTTTAGCGACGTTTTTAGCGACGTATATTTTTGGACATTTTAGCGACGTCATTAGCGACGTTTAAGACATCGCAAAATTAGCGACGTCATTATTTGGCGTCGCTAAATTCGTCGCTAAATTCTAAATTAGTGACGTCATTATTGGCGTCACTAAAACGTCGCTAAATTTTTTACTTAGGGCTGATTCCCCCCATTTCCTTCGATCTCTCCCTCTACCAAATTTCAAACCCTCTCTCGATCTCTCCCGCTCCAGCTCCTCCTTCCTCCCTCCGGTGACCCCCCTCGGTCGCGTCCTCCCCCTCCGGCTCCCCTCCTCCTTCCGGCGCCCCCTTCTCCCTCCCGACGACCCCACTCTAGCCGCGTCCTCCCCCCTCCGGCCGCGTCCTCCCCCCTCCTCCTCCTCCTCCTCCTCTAGGTAAACCCTAACTTCTTTCTCTCTCTCTCTCTCTCTCTCTCTCTCTCATATGACACACATGGCACTGACACTGACACAACACACATATGTTACAGACACTGACACAGACACGATACACACACTGATACGACACACATATACGTGACCTAGGGTTAAGGTTAGGGTTAGGGTTAGGGTTCGCCATTGATGATCGAAAAGGGTTCATCATTTCCCAGTCATGTCAACACACATACGTGACATAGATTCCTTCCTGGATCCATGGGTTCGCCATTGATGATCGAAAGTTTTGGTGGTGATCCACGAGGAAATCCCTTACAGCTCCTTCTCGGATCCTCTGTGTACTCTTTCAAAGTTTGTACCCGAGCTTTGCCATGGATTGGAACTCGAATTGGTGGAGATTTATGGAGGGATCCATGGCAGCTCATGCTTGGATCTTCGACTGCCTCCATGATTGGATCTATATGCTGCTCTGATACCATTTGATACGTTCCCAAACATGGATAACCTAAATCTGAAATATATCTAATCGCATTTGACATTGTAGAATGAAACATACCCAAAAATCAATAATCTACTTTAAAAAAAATTGAAATGAAGAACTTTTATGATATATTACATATTTGGGCATACATTATTGTGTTGACATGACTGGGAAACATGTGATTTTGGTAAATATTCAATGGCTGCATAACTTGAGGCAATCCTCAATTATAATATTTTATTCCATTTTAAATTTATGTGCAATCTATGTTACCAAAACAGTCGTGGTTATACGAAGGTATGAATCAAACATGGGACAGTAGCAATTTTAGCAAAGCTTAGGACATATGTGCCTTTTCAAAAGGTTGAAACATGCATTAGTATATTATAAGTTTGGGGTGGGGTAGGGGGTGGGGGTGGGGGGTATGAATTAAAATTTAAGGGGACATTGAGGAGTGAGCTTGAGACCGCTTGTTTAAAATCGTGTTCACTTACTAATCGACTACAAATTAGTTGTGAATTTCTCATAAAACATTAAGTATATAATATAATACATAATTTAATACATATATCTATATAGTATATAATATAATACATATATCTATATAATATAATACATATATCTATATATAATATAATATAATATAATATAATACATATATCTAATGTTGATTCCATATCTGTGAGCCAGCTATCTAGTGAACTTAAGAGGCATAGTTGCTATGCTTGTGTATGTAAATGCTGATTCCATATATGTAGTACCTGTTGCTATAGTTGTAACTTATTAAGTCATTAGCATGTCTTAAATGAAATGCTTATTGTTTGTGCATCAGAATTTTTATTGTTTGTGCATCAGAATTCTTGACGTCTTAAATGAAATGCTTATTGTTTGTGCATCAGAATTCTTGATGATATTCCTCTGCCATATATATATAGAATATTTTTAGTAAATTATGTTATAATATTTGCTGTTGTCCTTGTTTTGCAGATTTCTTCAAAGATCTCTCTCTCCTTCTGATAAGAGAAGAGAGGAGTACTACATATTCAACACATTCTTTTACAGTAAACTTGAAGAAGCTGTGACTTACAAGGTATGTTGCTTCATACAAAAATGGGTAACACGACGTTGTCTTGTGGATTGCTGGTAGTCATGTTAATAGTTTATCTTGCGGTCGAAATTAGAGATATCTCAAAAAATACTAAGAAACGATAAGAATTAAAGTTTTGACCAAGCAGGATCACGGTAAGAAAAAACTAGCAGATTGAACTAACCGAGAAAAGAGAGTATAAGATAAAGAATGAGCTAACATGTTACTACAAATCAAGATAGTAAAAATTATCAATATGAGAATTTTTGCTATGTTAATCAGTACAATTTTTTTGTAATCAGAGATTAAAAATTGTAACATAATGGATTGATACACGGTGAGGTTGAATATCATAACACAAGTCTATGTAGGTTGAATTTGGATAAACAAAATATTGCATGACATCAATTTGGATTGATACACGGTGAGGTTGAATATCATAACACAAAATTTTGGAAAGGGTATGAGCTCCGTGTAAGGTTGTTGCAACAACAAAAACAGAGTTTTATTTTAATTTTTTGGGATCGGCTTTGTGAGTCATCTAATTCTTCCATTCCGCATTATTAAGGGTATGTCTTAAGTAATATCTGTTATCAATTATATTCTTTATTTTTATCTATCTTACCATATGACACCCATGAGAGAGACACCTCCTACTGTTAAGGAGGAAGGGACGCCTCCTACTGTTAAGGAGGAAGTGATACCTCCTACTATTAAGGAGAAAGAGATAACACCTGCTGTATCTCAGACGGGGAGTTCCAGTCACCCAGCACCTATAGCGGCTGTATACGGGGAGTTCTAGTCACCCAGTACCTATAGCGGAGATTGATCACATAGACGCTGTTTATGCGCAGTATCTGAGGGACTGGTATGTTCCCCAGCGTATTGGATATCCTCGAGATTGATACTGTGATGTTTCATATACTTTTATTGTGCTTATTGTGTGATTGTGATACTTATATATTATGCCCATTGTGTGACTGTGATACTTATATATTATGCATTTTGTGTGACTGTGATACTTTTATTTTGTGAGTATTGTGTGACTGTGATATTTTATATACTTTTTGTGTTATTTCGTACGCAAAAAATTCAATGGAGGGTTATTCCAGGTCTGTCTATAATATTTGTGTGTATTGTGTAGCGCCCCGTTCCTCCTATTCGAGGAGCGCGGCTAAGAAACACAAGACGGTATCGTTCGATCGGGATAGATTGAAACAAGAACTCGTCCTAGTTATGGATTTGTTTCTTCGGAATCGATTCCCATATTCAGTGGACCGTGCCCCCGGGATCGACTTAGCGGCAGAGTCAGGAGGGACCTCTCCGCTGCTATCTTTTAATGCCTCAGATTTTGATATCGTTTGTTGCTTTTGTGCTTTGAGTTGGTTTTGGGATTTGCTTGTTTTTCTTGAACGGTTTCGATGAGTTTCATTATTTTCGTTCATTGAATTGCACTTCAATTCCGAGATTGGAAAGAGAGGAAGGAATATTGATCGAGTTGTTCGTAATGCAGGTGAACGAGCAGTAGGCGGCTTGCGAACAGAGTCGTGAAGCGCCTCTTTTCTTCTCCCTTCCAAACAACTAAGTGAGTGGCTACCATCCCGATTAGCTAGCCCTGCTTCCAAGTCTTCACATCAAAAACTCTTTCATTCTTGTTGCCCCGATCAAACAATACCAAGTAATAATAAAACATACCAAGATAAAAAGGGAATAGACTTGGATTGTATTGCTTGTCATTCAACTTGGGAACGATTACTTACACTGCATGCTTATTCGTTTGGAATGTTCGTCATATATTTTAATTTTAGTTAGAATACATGTTTCTTCTATAAATTGTGCTATGCATATGGAACACATTTTAATTTGGCATAGATTGATCAGTAAGACTATGCAAAACCATTTGTGCTATGGAGCTTGCCCATATTCGTTTGAAATTTGTACGAAATGATTCGAACTAAATGAAGCTTGATCACGGACAACTTGTGCACAAGGTATTTTGGCTTTCGCGGACGGTCGCCAGGGCACTGGGGCCGATCCGATCCGGACGGAAGAGTTCGTATAGTCGTTTGTCATGGACGGGATGCTATGTAGCAGGGCTCGCCACCTACGTTGCATATCATTCTTGTCCCGAGACTATAACCCCTCCCTTCGTGGCATCATGCCAGTGATCCTTGTGTATATTTAAACCTGTTACAAACTAACTTGTGTCTTTGTGGCAGGGAAGGCATGGTAAGTATTGTGTAGGTGATTCAGACGGTCAGGTAAAATCTACCGAATGGTGGCAAGTTCATTTCAGTATTATACATATATACTGTTGCTTGTAAATAAACTAAGGCAAGATAGAAACCCACAAAAATATGCATGCTTCATTAAAACAACGTGTTGATTGGTATAGTTCGGTTAGATCGCCTTCACCAGTATGTTTCGACATGCTGACCCTCGTTGAAACAGGTTCTCCGCACTAAGGCGAACCGAGCGAGGAGTCGAAGTCGTCTTCCCGATCCAGTCCAGCTGTTGGCACATCCTAATCGCGCCGCTTTTGAAGTACTTGGAGAAAGGAGCTTGCAACTTTATATACAATGCAGCTTTGTGGCAAAGCCGTCCTCCAGCCCGGAGGTCTATATTATTTTGAAGTTTAGTAAAGGGATGTAATGTACAGGACTGCTATCGCATTTTGAGTCAATACCTTTATAAGCCTGTGCGGCAAATTAGCTAACTCGTTCAGGAGTTTGTAATAGATGTTCATTATCAATAAAAAGAACTTTTGCATGTTTCAAATCTGTGTTTTAATTTATCTGCGTACTCTGAATATGTGCTTGTTATGCAAATTATTAAAGCCTTGTACGGGAGCAACTCCAGGCCCGCACGGCGGTCACGATTCGGAGGACGCCTCAATGATTCTACTAAATCGGGTCATGACATATTGTATGACTGTGATACTTTTTATTCATATTAAATGATGTTAATTTACCGGTGTTGAGTGTTCCACCGAAGCGGTCGGCGAACCCAGAGAATTCAATGGAGGGTTGCTCCGGGTCTATTTTTAATTAGAAATTCATAAATTGCAGGAATAATAGTTTGGAAATAATTCATTATTCTTTTTTTTATTTTTATTTTTGTAAAATTAGCGACATATTTAGCGACGTTTAGCGACTTTTGTACACGTCGCTAAATACGTCGCTAATTAGCGACGTTATTAGACGTCGCTAATGACGTCGCTAAATATGTCGCTAAATACGTTGTTGTACGTCGCCAATTGTTGACATGGCAGTACTACCAGGTCATTAAAGACGTCGCTGCCACGTCGCTATATAAGTCGCTAATTAGCGACGTTTAGCGACGTTTGTTTATGTCGCTAATTAGTGACGTTGCGTCGCTAAACGTCGCTAATTTAGCGACACATTTAAGTCGCTAAAAAATGTCGGTATAGCGACGTTTAGCGACGTTTTTTCTTTCAGCGACGTGCTGATTTTCGACTTCTGTAAAATGTCACTAATTACGTCGCTAAATATGATTAGCGACGTTTTTTTGTCATTTAGCGACGTTTTTTGACGTCGCTAATTTGACTTTTTTTGGTAGTGTTTATCGTCTAGCAATAAACTATTTCGATATGGTTGCATGAATATTTTGATTCGATTCTGATATTGTACAAAAAAATAATTTGTCAAAATTCTTTTAGTGAGCTCTCTAAAGGTCAAAACTATCATCAGATAATAGCCGAAAGGGTCCTTCTGTCAACAAAGATGTAAACAACCTTAGCGACACAGTATTTAATTAAGCGTCTTCAGACTACTGCTAGCTGGAATCCGTCCCCTACAGCTAATCCATTTTTTTTGAGACATCACTAAGCGACGATGTACAAAGAATTATTTACAAACTTTTCTAAAATACAAATATCATCATTAAATTCCTTTGTATTCATTACATCAATGATTACACTGTTAATTACACCAATGATTACACTTTTAAATGATTTACAACTATAATTTGAATTCCTGTAAATGATCTGTTAGGAATTAAATACTCCTTATATTTGCTAAGATAATTTTTCTAATATCCATGCATACAGTTTAATTTCATATATATATATATATATATATATATATATATATATATATATATATATATATATATATATATATATATATATATATATATACTATTATTAATACTTCTAATACTCCGTATCCCTGACTACTTATTTCCTTGTTATATAAATAATTATGAATTAGATGCATATATCTTTACTACTCTTTAATTGCTTCAAATCTCCCAATTTATTAGACTGTGTTTTTTAGAATCTAGGTGGGGACAGAACTCGGGCCGAGTTCGGTCCCTAACCGAGTTCGGGCCGAACTCGGTCTGGGTATTTCTAGCAGTAGTAGGACCTCTCGGTTTTGATATAAACCCTTTATATCCCTCTTCTTCCCCATCAGAACAGACCCTTCCTTCCAAAACCCTAACCCTAGATTGGTGTTCTTCATCCCTAGAGGCTCTCTCCTCACAAAAACTTTGGAACTAGGCTCCCTTGTTTGTTCTCCATCATCCTAATCTATCTCTTTAAGGTATATCTTTCCTAATCTCATTTATTTTGTTGCTCATAAATTTGGGAAAAAGAAAAGAAAAGCTAATGAAGCTTCATCTTGTCATCCTTCTCATGAGGTTGTTCAACACTCCTTATTTTCTTCTATTATGTCCAACTCCGATGAATTTGATGAATTCATCTTCACATCTATGGAATCTTCAAATTCTTGGTGTAGTAAATTTTTTAAGAGAAATATTTGCAATGGTAGCCCTATAATTTTACTACTTTTCACAAACAAAAACCAAATTTGTTGAATTTCTTCTTTATCGTCTAGTTACTACTATAAGACCCATATACCTTAATGTAATTAGAATGTTCTATTTCAATCTTGTTCATGTTAAGGGGCAATCTATTCAAGGGTCAGTGGTATAGATATTGAGTTTAACGATGTATCTTTAGGCAAAATCGTTGAGATCCCAAATGATGGTAATGCCATACTTAGCATCGATAAACTTAATTTCATGGATGACATGACCATCTATTCCTTCAAGGATATTCTGTGTCACCCTCATCGTTGTCCCTCCAAAAAGTTCCATGTCCATTATCTTAACCAATACTTTTATATACTTCATCGGATTGTCTACTCTACCATTCTACCCAAGCAATCATCCAAAGACAAAGTCTCTTATCGAGAAATGGCCGTATTATATTATTTTCATACCTCTACTCCCTTCAGCCTCCCTAAGACCATCATCAAAAAGATGATTAACTATTGTGTGGCCAAGTCCCAACTTTCTTATGCTATATGTACCTACCCATCATCTTTGAGCAGATATTTTGGTTATTATATGGATCTATATTATTTCAAGTTTATGGTTGTATTAAAAACCTTTATGCTCTACTTATGATATTGCTCTATGTCTGACAAAAATTCTCTAAATATTGTCATTTATCTATGCATGTTAGGTTTATTCAATGCTCTTCATGTTCTCTACTTATGATATGGCTCTCAGGATAAAAATATTCTTTTACTATGTTGCGTTGTTCTCTTTCACACACATCATATTTATTTTTGGTTATTTCTTTTCACTTCGTCATTTACTTCTGGGGAGCCTTCTTTACCTCCTTATGATAAAATAACAATGGGGGAGAAATAACAAGTACACGGGATACACATAAAACTAGATTTATTGCTAAAAAATGAATATAATTTTGATTATATTTTCTAGTATCAACCAGCTCTTCAAGTTTACAGAATAATCCTCTTAGCTCTCAGCTCAATTCAAAAAGAAATATTCTATTACAGCGGAGCTTGAATCAAAGGCTACCTAGTACAAAATTTTTGTATTTGGCATAATTTATAAATTATCATAATAGGGGAGATTGTTAACACAAAGTACAAACCATTGTCAAGTTGTAAAAATTGATAGTCATAGTCAACCTAATTCTGATAATCGACAAACACCGAGTCAAAAGATCAGTTACTAGATCCAAAATATGCCTACGTAAGTAAAGTCTCACTGCTACCAAGGATAGACATCTACACCAGCTTCTGTATCTTCTATTGTCTATACTTTGATATTTCAGCAATGTAATTTTATATTTTATTGAGTCTAGGACTGATGTGAGTCGAGTCGCACTAGAAACTTGAAGTAGCTGATCACTCACAAACCTACCTTATTCCACATACAAAAAGATAACCTTAGTCCACTCAATAAGCCTAAAACATATCCACCCAAAATCAGACCAAACTCAACCTGAACCCAAACTTGGACCTATCTAAACTAGGCAGACCAAACTCGGACATAATTCTGACCGAACTCGGCCAAACCTATTTAAAAACATGGCCAATTATAATATCCCTAATTTTGTAGCCTCCAACGTTCAAAAATTTGAATATCCCCTACCGAATTCTGGTCGAATTCTGTCTGGTAACAACATATAAATAGGCATGGATTTTCATATTTTAACATAATCCCAACTAACTCTCTTCATTATCTTTCTATCTTACTGTGAGCTATACCATGAGCCTTAACCTTCCCATCTCAAAGATCAACTCCCTAGTCTTTTAAGTGCCAAGTACAATCTCGGTTAGAAGTCTACTTGAGCTGTATCAACTTGGTTCAACAAGTCTCTCTTCTGTTGTAAAGTCATCAAGATCTTCGTATCAAAAGTTTGAGAAACTTAGCAAGCCTTCGGATCAAAGCTTGTGATTCACTATTGGTGATTATAGTTGATACAACTTCGAGCAAGAGTTCTCAGGCCTAGACTAGTCCTCTCAGAGGGAAATCATGATTAAATTAGGGTATTTGTGTTTCCTATCTTCTCTTACTCAATTGCATTATCTGTCTTGCTAGCTACAACTATTTTATATATCTATTTCAATTACTATTAGTAGTTTATTTCTATTTACACATCACATAATTTTTTAACTAGTAATTTTATTTCGCTGTATACACACACTCTATTCACCCCCCTCTAGAGTTGCCATCATGATCCTTCAGTAGAATCTCCGCCAAGTCTTTGTCATTGAACTCAATATGCAAACCACAAACACGTGAATAAATCTATTTAGAATTATGCGTGAGATTACAGTAAAACATCATAATTGCATTAAGGTAAACGCAATTTTGGGTGGAAACAAGTTCATCTAAATTGAGATCCCGAAAGTTAGGCAAGAATTCATCAAAAATAGTAAAATTAATGGGGTTGCCAATATAAATATTTCTAGCACAAAAGTCGTCAAACCTAGCTTTGGAAGCATCCAAAGAGATGAAAAGATTTTCATCAAAATCTCCCTCATTAGGTTGAGATGGACTAAATAAAGAGTTTAGAATCTCCTCAGTTAGAGGATTGTAGGAGGAGGCTTCATCAGCTCTTCTCTTCTTCCTTGAACGTAGTTTAGGAGCTATGGAGAAAAGAGAGAGAGAGAGAGAGAGAGAGAGAGAGAGAGAGAGAGAGAGAGAGAATTATACCTCGAAATAGATGGATTTTGTGGAAGAGATCCACAAAATAGATCCAAAAACTGAATTTGGAGCACCAAAAACCTTTAGAAATATAGTTTAAGAAGTTATGATTTGGAGTGCTAGGGTTTAGAAAGGAGGGAAAATGAAGAGGGACTTATTTTTGGATGAAAGAGCAGTAAAAGACTGCTAAGATGGTAAAAAATAGGTTACCATAAGTTAAAAAATCGAACGGCTAAGATTGCTTCTCGGTTCTGGAAATACAGGGACCGAGTTCGGTCCTAAATCGAGTTATGGCCGAGTTCGGTCCCAAATCGAGTTTGGGCCGAATTCGGTCTACTAGGGTTCCAGAACTCAATTAGCATGATAAAGATAGATATAGATACAGAGAATAAGAAAGATCAAGGATTGTCTAAGAATAATGGATTTTGTAAGAAGCAATGTATGTTGATAATTAAAAATTGCATAAAGTTATGTAACAAATCTTTAATCTATAAAGTTTTCATTAACTTGGGTTAGCTTTAGGGGATGGATCCCAGCTAGCAGTGGTTCAAAAATGCTTAAATACCGTGTCGCTTAAGGCTATTTACACCTCTTTGATATAAGGGCCATTTTGGCTTGTACCCAAAATAATTTTAACTTATAAATTTTTATTTGAACAAGTACTGTAGAAAATTTTATTATCAAACAACATCGATGTCCAAAATCACTAATTCTCGACGAATGAAGTTAAAATCGTCTTCGGCTAGTGGTTTAGTAAAGATGTATGCGAGTTGATGTTCAGTGTCAACAAATTCTAGACTAATATCTCTGTTTTGTTGGTGATCAAGTAAAAAAATGATGACATATTTCTATGTATTTAGTACATGAATGACATATTGGATTATTTTCCAAGTTAATGGCGCTCGAGTTATCACAATAAATAGGAATATTTTTTTAGCATAGATTATAGTCTTCTAGAGTTTGTTTCATTCACAAAATTTGTGCACATCAACGTCCTGCTGCGATATACTTTGCTTCATTAGTTGATAATGCTACAGAGTTTTATTTCTTACTAAACCAAGACACTAAAGCTTTTCCTAAGAAATGACAAGTGCCACTGGTATATTTTTGATACTTTTTCAATCAACTTTACATTTAACAAAATCAGCATCTGAATAACCAATCAGGTCAAAAGATATAGTTTTGGGATACCATAAGCCCATCGAAGCAGTGCCTTTAAGGTATCGAAAGATATGCTTAACTGTGCATGAATGTGATTCCTTAGGGTTAGCTTGATATTTAGCACAAAGATAAACACTAAACATGATATCGGGGCAACTAACGGTTAAATATAATAAACTTTCAATCATACCTTGATACTTATGTTTGTCAATTGGTTTACCACTTTCACCCATATCAAGCTTTGTTGATGTAGCCATTGGAGTGCCGATAGGTTTTATATTATCGAGATCGAATTTCTTCATCAATTCCTGTGTGTACTTAGCTTGATTTATGAAGATTCCTTGTGAACTCTGCTTAATTTGTAATCCAAAAAAAAAAGTTGAGTTCTCCCATCATACTCATTTTGAATTCACTCTGTATACACTTAACAAACTTTGTAAAATAATTTTTTAGTTGACCCAAATATGATATCGTCAACATAAATTTGTACTAATAAAATTGTGTTATCTTGTGATTTAATAAAGAGTGTTGTGTCAACTTTTCCTTTGGAAAATCATTTTCAAGTAAGAAAGAACTGAGGCGATCATACCAAGCACATGTGGCTTGTTTGAGTCCATACAGAGCCATACGTAACTTGAAAACGTGATTTAGAAATTTAAAATCTTCAAAGCCAAGGGGTTTTGCCACAAAAATATCTTCTTCTATGAAACCATTTAGAAAAGCAGATTTAATATCCAATCAAAAAAAATTAAAGTTATAAAAATTTACAAAATCATAGAGCATGCGAATGGACTCAAGTCTCACAACAGGAACATATGACTTGCCATAGTCAATGCCCTCTTCTTGATTATAGCCTTGAGCTATGAGACATGCTTTGTTACGTGTCACTTATCCATCCTCATTGAGTTTATTTCAGAATACCCACTTGATGCCAATTATAGAGGAGCCATTAGGTCTAGGAACTAACTCCCATACTTGGTTTCTCTAGAATTAGTTCAATTCTCCTTACATTGCCGAAATCTAAAATTTATCACAAAAAGCTTCTACAATATTCTTAGGTTCTATTTGAGAAATAAATGTTATATTTGCAATAATATCTCTAGTTGAAGAATGAGTACTTACTCCTTTTGATACATCACCTATAACCAAGTCTTCAGGATGATCAGCCATGAACCTCATTTTCTTTGGCAGACTTTCCAGATAGCTTGTACTGACTGAAGTATCTTCAGGTGCTTTGCTGGATGTTACGCCGACATCTTTATCATCACTGTCACTTGATAATTGACTATGGAGCTCATCAAATATAATATTAATAGATTCCTCAACAATCAAATATTTCTTGTTAAAGGCTCTATAACCTTTACTTTTAGCAGCATATCCAAAAATATACCTTCATCAGCTTTTGAGTCAAATTTACCTAAGTTATCATTGGTATTCATAATGAAACATCTACATTCAAAAACTTTAAAAGATAAAATTATAGGAGTTCTACCAAACCAAAGATCATAGGTTGTCTTCTTCGATATAGGTCGAATTAGAACCATATTCAACACATAGCACGCTGTATTGACAACTTCTGTCCAAAAATATTTTGGAAGGCTAAACAGATTTAGCATGACTCTAGCCATATCACTGAGAGTTCTATTCTTTCGCTCCACAACACCATTTTGTTGGAAAGTTCTAGGACAAGAAAATTTATGAAAAACTATTGGAATCATAAAAACTTTTGAAATAAGCATTTTCGAATTCGCCACCATGATCACTTCGGATACGAGTAATCATGAAGCTTTTTTTTAACCTTTTTTAAAGAAAGAAACAAATTCAGAAATACATCACTTTTATTTGCAAGGAAGTAAGCCCAAGTATATCTAGAATAATCATCAATAATTACATATGCATATAGCTTCCCACGAAGACTGGCAATTCGGCTAGGTCCAAATAAATCCATGTGTAGTAATTGAAGGGGTATAGAGGTACTTACAATGTTTTAAAAGAATATTTGGTTCCTTTATTCTTTTCACAGTTAGCACATACCATATTTTTCTAGAATGTTATGTCCGACAAGCCTCTTACCAGTTTCTTTGAGGATAATCTTACAATTGTGTCCATGTTGGCATATCCTAAACGCATATGCCAAAGCCAACTCTCATCTTTGTTAGCATATAGGCATCTGCTTGCAATGTTAGTATCTTCTAACATATAGAAAATATAAATATTATCTTTCCTAGTACCTTAAAAAATAATATTTCCAGATGATCTCTCATAGATAGAATATGTCTTTCACAAAATTAATGTCATAACCATGGTCAGCTAGATAGCTGATGCTGAGCATATTATGTTTTAATTCAGTTATATGTACTAGACAAACATCTTTTATTACATGATAGGGAGGAGTATCAATATTACCGTTACCTATGATATGTTCTTTTAAGTTGTTCCCGAAGGAGACATATCCTTTTTTTTTATCGATAGCGTTGCAAATAGAGATGCATCACCAGTTATGTGTCATGAGCAACCACTATCGTTGATCCACTTGCTTCTAGCATGAATGTGTTGGCCCACTTACAACACAAGTAGATGTGACCTTTGGTATCAATTTTTTTGAGGGTCCTGAGATGTCATCTTTTGGTACATACATATATATATATATATATATATATATATATATATATATATATATATATATATATATATATATATATATATATATATATATATATATATATATATCAACTAGTCTTCTAACTTTGCATTAACGTGAGATGTGTCTGTGTGGACCACAGTAGTGACATTCCAAAGGTGTTAGTATTGGTATGGCATGGTAAGCAAAAGTATGTGAAGTGGTATGTCGTGTCCTTCATGGATATCTGTAGAAGTAAGCATGATTGTGTGTATCATGTGTCTTGCTTGCTTTCTTAGGAAGTGTCTTGTCATGTGTGACTTTATGGTAAGTTATGTGTCTAGTGTTAGACTGAGTCATTGGTTGGATCACCTGCTTTCCCAGCCTAATCTCTAACCTTTTAGAGTTGTCATACACTTCTTGATATTTAGCCGTGAGTACATCTATCCTTTGAGTAGCTAGACTATACTTCTTTTTTTCTCCATCATACAACTTATTTAGTTTTGTATTTTTTTTTTTTGAAATCTTTTCAACATTTTCTAAGGCATCATATAATCTCAATGTTACTGCAGATTTGTCTTCTGTATTACGAGTGGATGGTCCATCTCTTATCTCATTTAATAAAGAAGATAACTTATCAACTTCAAGATTATATATCTTTGTTTTCTTCTTAGCATGCTTGCATTTATCTAGAACTTTCATATGATCCTCAAGAAGGTCACTAAATGTATCTGAAAGTTCGTCAAAAGTAAAGTCTTCATATAAAGGGTTAGTAGATACATGATCAAAAGACATTAGGCAAACATTCGCAGTATCACGAGATTCTTCTTCATATTCGGAGTTGTTGGCTTCGTTTTTATGCCATATGGTTGTATTTGCATATTTTCGTAAAAAAGGTCTTTTGATTGGGCGTTCAGAACGATTTTCTTTCTTCGCAGCTGGACAATCCTTCTTTATGTGACATATCTTCTTACAGTCATAGCATATTGGATCTTTATCGTTGTTGTCTTAATACCTCTTCTTCTTTCGGTTCTGAAACTGTAGGAAGTTTTTGAAGTTTTTGACCATTAGTGCTTGTTCCTCACCATCAAAATCATCGTATTCAATTTCATCATTGGAGATCTTCTTGTGTTGTGCTTTGAAATTATAGGCTTCTCATTTGGTGTTGATTCTTCAAAGTCCATGAGATCCAACTCATGTGTCATTAGTTTCCCCATGAGTGTCTCAATTGCCTCGTTGTGCGATCGTTTTCTTTTATGATCATCGTTGATTTTGGGTTCCAGTTCTTTGTGAGTCCTCTTAGCATATTGCGAATCTTTTCATGATTACTAAAAACTTTTCCAAGAGAAGCAAGTGGATTAATGATATCAAGAAAATGTGTAAACATCTGTCTAATGGTCTCATTTGGCTTCGTTTTGAATGTCTCATATTCTTGAGTAAGTTTACTGATCTTTGATTCTTTCACTTGTGAAGTTCCTTCATGAGTTACTTCAAGAAGTTTCTAGATCTCGTGTGACGTAGTGCAAGTAGATACTCTATTAAACTCAATACTATCTAAGGCACAAAATAAAGTATTTACAGCTCTAGCATCAAGACTTGAGTGTTTCTTTTCTAGATCAGTATATTTGTCTTTAAGCTTATTTACAAGAATACCATCTACAATAATTCTAACAAGCTTTTTGTAGCCATCCACCACTATTGACCAAAGGCCAAAATCTAGTGATCTGAGATAAAAAGCCATACGTGTTTTTCAGTAAGTATAGTTGGTTTTATCAAATAGAAGAGGTCTATTTGTGGATTGGCCTTCACCAGTGAAGATTGATTTCACAGTTGCCATGTGTAATACTCTTAGGAATTAAAGCCTATAACAGATAACTTGCTCTGATACCAATTGAAGGCAACTATAGAGGGAGGGTGAATATAGTCCGTGTCACTAATTATGAAATAAAACTAGGAGAGTGACAAAGTTAATTACCAACTACTAATTATACAAGTAATAAAAATAAGTATGCGGAATAAAAGAATAAAGCTTGCAAGTAAGTAAAGCAAATAAGATCAATCAGAGGACACCAAGAATTTTTATATTGGTTTCCCTCGTGGAGTAATAATCCATTCCCAAGAACTCTTGTTCGGAGTTGAATCCACTATCAAATGAAACGCAAGCTTTGATCTGAAGACTTGCAACTTCTTACAACTAGTGCTTTGATCCGAAGAGCACACTGACTTCATACTTCTTGAAAGGAATACGATTTTGGAATTTTTTAAGCTTTGTACAACTCGAACAACTTCTAACCGATTCGAACTTGGCACTTAGAAAACTCAAAAATTGTTGCTTTGGAGATGGAGATGGAGAAGATGATTGCTCAGATAGAGAGATATGAAAGTGAAAGTGAATCAAATATATTGAAAATGAAGAGGAATGTAGCTCTATTTATAGGAAGCTGGGGGGACCGAGTTTGGACAAAGTTCGGTCCCCAACGTTCATAAATTTGAACGTTGAGCTCCTGGTCAAGTGGAAGACCAAGTTTTTAGGGATGACCAAATCAGGTTGACCAAGTTCGGTCCTAGACCGAGTTCGGTTTGGTCTTGTCCAGAATGTTGTTGGCAAGATTTGGGCTGTTCGGAATTTGGTCATTTAAGTATGGATTTAAATTTTTGTGCTGTTTAAAGTGGACTAAGATATGTGAAAATGATTTGAGTCTCCATTTGCCCAGTACGACTCGATGTACATAATTTCCTAGACTCTTAAGTAAAAATTACAGACACAAAATATACTGTCTTGAATCCATATAGCTGCTTGACTTCAGTGATCTAACAACGAGGTAGCGATCTTCAGTTTGTGTGCAATATTGAGTCATACCAGATTATTGTTTAGTCGATTATTAAAATCAGGTTGGATGTGACCAATTTGAGTCAACAGAGAACACTTTTAATATACGCATTGATCCTCTAATCTCTAATCGTTTACTAAGATTCATAATTTATCATCCATAAGTAGTCACAATTATGAACTATGTTATTCAAATTTACTTATAGGTACAAGATTTTGAATTAACATGGTTTTGGAAAAAACTTCAACTACTAATAAATTTACTTGGCTACTTAAATAGTTTTTTTAATAATCCACTTAAGGAAAATTGTGGTTTTGTGTGTTGTGAAAGCAAGAAAGGGTGGCCCCATCTCGCATTTTTAGGGTAGAGAATTTTCATTTTTTGTTTTTTTGTAACGAGTGGTTCTTGTAATTCCTCACCTTAACCCATGCATATAGTTAATCAAACCATCAAGTTACCCATCACCTCACTTTAGGTCTCACCATGGGACAGAGCCACTTACAAACATTTAATAACATGAAAAAGAACACTCACAAGCTCTGCCTATGATTTCCCTACACTTTCTATAAAATAAAATGAGCTAAAAACTTTATGTAATATAAAATTAAAAACAAAGTTATTAAATAGCTACATACAACAATAATATATTTTAATTGACCAAAAAGAATTAATAATATTCTCTTTCATGGTTACTACGGAAAAATGTCAAAATTAGCAACATTGGCAAAAGTAACCAAGGGTTAGAAATTAACCCTAGTTAGGGTTTGTAAAGTTGTAACTTTTTTTTCCTTTTCAATTATGATGTATTTTGGTATTTGGGGATTTTTTTTAGCTTTGAGGTTTGACCATTTGTGAGCCTAGGTTTTCCCCCTTTCTTTTAAGATTTGGGGGGAAAATGAGGAAAATTAGGTTATTTCATGGCGGCTTCTCGATTCAAATTGCTCCATCTCCGCGGATTTTCTCCGGTTTGGTAATTGTCTTTCACTTAAATTTCAAAATCTGTTATGCTTTTGAGCTCAATTTCGTGTGTATGGTGGAGATCCGATCACCTAGGGTTTTGACAAAATTTAGCCCCAAAATTATTGAATTAGATGTTATAAACCTTAGGGTTTATAGGTAGGTTGATTTTTCTCTTACATGGAGTTCAATTGTACTTTCGGGAAGTTGGTTCAGCTTACTTCTTCCAAAATTCTGGGTTTTGGTGTGTAAAGTGGATATCTATGAATGAGAAAGTGAGAAAAATTGAGCTTTGCTCCTGTTACTGTGTGTTTGAAGTGGAATTATACTATTATGAGCTGATTCTTTTGTTAAAGTGTTGGTTCTGTATAAAAACAAGTGCTTTGTGTTATAATCTTTTGTACAAAGTAATGAAATTTGTGTGTACTTAAAACAGCTGCTTGATGCATCGTAGGGTAGGGAACACTGACGCTTCAAAAATTGGTGCAGTGTCTGTGCCACGTCGTGTTCTATACGTATCAGACACGATTACTCCAGAATACATTAGGACACTTCAAAGTCTGTGCCGTGTCTGTGTCCGTATTGGGTCATTTCGAATTGGGTCATTTCGTATTCATGTTCGTGCACCGTTATCGTAAACCATATAATATATTTTGTTAGAGACAATCATAATATAGCTTCCTGACCCATTTTGAATGGATGAGGAGATGAGTTGGACTGGTTCTTTCTTCTTTTGTGTTCATTACTATAAATTCATTAATTACTAAGTGCTCCTTGGTTCTTGTTTTGCTTGCAATTCAGGATGTTTGAGAAACTCTGGCTAATCGATGAAGTATTAAAGCTCATTTTGATTCAATTTATATTGGAGGTGACGATTGAGTTGAAGACGATCTTTGGTGGTAGACTCATATAAAGCAATTGGGAAAGAATTAAATTACCGGATGGACTGTAATAGGGATGAGGCCCTCAGAGCGAAGGAAATTGCCGAGAGGAAGTTCACTGCTAGAGACATCGCGGGCGCGAAGAAATTCGCCTTGAAGGCCCAAAATCTCTTTCCAGATCTTGAGGGTATCAATCAGATGATAGCGACTCTAGATATTTACCTCGCTTCTGAAGTGAAAATTAATGGGGAAAGTGATTGGTATGCAATTCTTTGCGTGAATGCTTTGGCAGATGATGAAACTGTGAAGAAACAGTACAGGAAGTTAGCCCTCCATCTCCACCCTGACAAGAACATGTCCATAGGTGCTGAGGGTGCTTTCAAGCTTATTTCTGGGGCGTGGAGTGTGTTGTCTGATAAGACTAGGAAAATGGCGTATGACCAGCTGAGGAGTGTAAAATCTTCTCAGCAGTGTGTGTCTCATCACAAGAGAAAGCACTCGGTCCCTAATACTAACAATGGTTTCTACAATTTTGCCACCAATGCAACATTGAAGACAAAGACTCAGAAGAGCTCCACTGCTTCAGTTTCTACTACATTTTGGACTTCGTGCAACCAATGTAAAATGCAGTATGAGTACCTTAGGGTGTATCTTAATCATAATCTTCTCTGCCCCAATTGCCATGAGGCTTTCTTGGCAGTAGAGACGGGATTTCCAATGAATGGAGCCACTTCAAATTTCTCATGGACAGCTCCTCAGCAACGTCAACAGAGCTCAAAACGTAAGTCCACTCTCAAGAATGCTTATGAATCCTCAGGAGTCCTCCGTGGAGAAAATCATGATTCTTATAACAATTCAAACTTCCAATGGGCCCCATTTTCTAGTACTTCTGGGGCTGCTAGTGCAATAGACCCATCATCTGTGGCAGCTCAGGCAGCTAATATGGTTCACCAAACTTTCGAGAAAGTGAAAAGGGAGCGTGAGGAGGCGCAGGCAGCAGCTAGAAGGGAGGAAGCTCTCTGGAGGAAGAATTCTTCCAGGAATGATACTGGGTCTGTATACTATGACGATGTTGCTGCTTGCTATGTACCCAAGACTAATAGATTTGTAAACAAAAGAAGAAGTATCACTGATGATAGTGGGACTCGACAAATGACTGCTGACAGTGGGAAAACTGGAAACAGATGCTTCAATGGTGTTTCTGAAATGGAAAGGTCTACTGTTGGTGTAGGGGATGCTCGTAAGATGCGATTGTCTTCTAGAATATACAAATTAAGCAGGGATAATAATGATTTGGATAAAAGGCGTTTATTGATGGAGAAGGCTAAGGGGGCTATTAGTTGTAAGTTGCAAGAGTGGAATGCAGTTGTAGCAGCCAAATTGGCAGAAGTGAAGGGGAAACCGAAACAGAGAACTAAGAATAGCAGTAAAGAGAAGCTAGTATCAGATGTTGATGGGCGCACTATGTTCTATAAGAAGTTGGAGGACCCAAGAAATAAAAATAAACAAGGTTCAGTTATAAACGAAACCTTTGACGATGGTAAGACTGACTCAGCTAAGCCAGTTGTTAAATCTGTAACAATTGTTGTTCCTGATCCAGAATTCCATGATTTTGACAAAGATCGCTTTGAGAGATCTTTTGAAAGAGACCAGGTATGGGCTACATATGACAGTGAAGATGGAATGCCTCGACTTTATGTACTGGTGCAAAAGGTTATCTCTTTGAGACCTTTTAGGCTTCGCATGACTTTTCTTAATTCAAAGTCCAACAGTGAATTGGGGCCAATGAACTGGGTTGCTTCTGGTTATGCCAAGACATGCGGGGATTTTAGAGTTGGCAGGTATGAAGTCAACGATACAGTCAATATCTTTTCCCACAAGGTTAGATCAGAGAAAGGTGCACGCGGGGTTATAAGAATTGTCCCCAGGAAAGGTGATACTTGGACCTTGTACAAAAATTGGTCTCCAGATTGGAATGAGTTTACACCTGATGATGTAATATATAAATATGACATCGTTGAAGTAATTGATGATTATAATGAGGAGCAAGGCGTGCTTGTTACCCCTCTAGTGAAAGTCGCTGGTTTCAGGGCAGTGTTCCACAGGCATCTGGACCCAAACGAAATCAGGAGGATCCCAAGAAAAGAGATGTTTCGGTTCTCACATCAGGTCCCTTCCTACTTGCTTACAGGTGAAGAGGCTCATAATGCTCCTAAGGGATGTCGTGAGCTGGACCCAGCAGCTATCCCTTCAGAATTTCTTCAGGTGATTACAGAATTCAAGGTAGATGAGGTGATTGAAACAGCTCAACAACTGCCAGCTGGTTGAGTGGATTATTTAGCTTCATATGATCAACCTCGTACTGTCAATTCACATTGGACATGTTTCAACCATAATTGCCTAATTCGCCACCCCCCCCCCCCCCCCTACGTCCCACGAATTGGGACGAACGACCCCGAACGGGGTGCGTTCGCGACCCGTTTGTCAAATTTAGCGACCTGGATTTTGATGGCTTTGGTTATGAACTTATGATATTTGGTTTAGTTATAAGAATATTGTCTATGCTTTTCTTCACTTGGATTTTGAAGGCTTTGGTTATGAACTTATGATATTTGGTGTATACTTCTATATAATTGTATATGGTACAAAAGACGACCTAGATAAAAATGAACAACGACCTCAAATAGCGTACCGAATAAGCCTACCCCCACCGTACCGCGTACCGGCTGATGTACCGTACCGCATACCTGTACCCGTACCACGTACCAAAGTGACCCACGATCCTGGTAACATTGGTTTCAACATTTAAGCTACATATCACCCTTACCTTTTATGCGATGACTGGGGATTGTAGTCTTGACATCGCTAGTGCTGATAATTGCTTTGAACTAGATAGCTTAGTTACATTGTCCCCGGAAGGCAGTTTTTGGAGTGGTCCTTTGTTTCATAAGCCCACTGTTGTATCTTCTATGTTAAAAATTTCTGTGATCTGCAAGGTTATTGTTGTTATTTCGTGGCTGTAACAAGTTAGTTGTCCACAGAGAAGATTCTAATATAGCTCATCTATCCTTATTCTTCTATGTATGTCATTTTCTTGTTCCTATATTCTTCCCTGAGTTAGTTGCGTATGCTACTTCTATGTTTTGAACTTCTTATCCGAAGATAAGAAAGATTGAAAAGCACATTGCAAGTATTTTTTTCAGTATTGCTTGGTTAATATACTGCCCTATAGCATTTATGTACTCTTTGTTATTCCCGAAAGTAATTTTTACAATGCAGTAACATCAGCAGGCATCTTAAATTGAATCTTGGTTTTAGTATATTTCAATTTACATGATGCAATGGTTGGTTGTTCAGTTCATATTGCAATATGCTAATTTGTATTGGTTATAACTGAACTATGATTCATCTCCATATCACCACTTACCAGTACAAGATATGCAGCTTTGGTTCCTGCCTTTATAGACCTGCAATAAGTTTAACTAACGTAAGAATGTTCTTTTTCAGTGCATCTTAACCTTGAATATGCAGCTGGAGTTCCTTATAGGTATAAACCTACAGATATTTTCCAATGCTCGTAAGTTTCTTTAGGTTTAAGCAAACACTGAGGCTAATTCGCTCAAAAACCATTTTTTATTGGATTGTCTAGTACTAAATAGTTTGTGCACCCCGAACTTGATTGGAGTGCAAAAAATAGAGGAACTTGGGAGAAACTGTTTGAGGAATTTCTTACAGGAACTTTGAGGTCTAGGGTTCAACCTTTTGGAGCTGCTATACATCTCACTTATTGTTAAGAACTTGACTAACAGTGCAACTCTTTTATCTGTTTTTTTTTTTTTTTTTACCAGCATATGGGTTCTCCATCATATAAACCAGTTAATTGGTAGCACAAGAAATGAAAAGTAATATTTCCTTCCACTGAAATATTGGAGTCTTGAATCTGTTTTTGTTCACGATTTAAACGCCATCTGTCTGTAAAAAGGAATTCTGATTTACTTTGGATTTTTTCTAATAAAGGAACAAACTTTGACATAATTGCGGCTAAGGGGAGAACTTTTAAAAATTTACACATGGGAGGACAACTCGCCAACTCAGTTGGCGAGTAGGGAGAGAGGGGGAAGACCGCCAACTAAGTTGGCGGTGGGATTGAATTTGGTTTGTTTATGTTTGATTTATTTTTTTAAGTTGGATTTAATCTATTAGTTAATTTGTCATTATTTAATAATTAGTTATCTATATTAATTTGTTATTATCTATATTAATTTGTTATTATCTATATTAATATTTATCATCAATATTATATTTTTTGATAATAAGGTTTTTTTTTGTTATTTTATTAAGAAGTTGATACCATAACTATAACATAAATGAACCGTCCAAGTCGTATGTATATCATCATCCATTTTATTAAAAATAAATTACGGTAAAAAAACTAATTTCTCTCTCCTTTCCCGCACAAATATATATATATATATATGAAATTAAATTTAAAATTGTTTCAAAACTAAATTTAAAAATTAATTCAAAGAAAAAATATCACAAATATTTAAATTGTTTAACAAGATATCATAACTATATTATACAATTAAATAATTCTTAATTATGATATAAAATATAATTACGGTATCTAAATATATTGTAACAAGATATTATCTAAATAAATTTTTTTTTATTATTATTATTATTATTATTATTATGTATTATATAAAGTATACGTAGATAACATAATAATAAATTTTTGTTTTGTTTTGTTTTGATTTTTTTTGTTGTTGAATAGATAATAAGAAATTATTTATTAGTAATATCATAAAAAATATAATATAGATAATAATAAATCAAAAATATTTATTTTAAAATTTAATATCTATCTCTACTATTATAATGAGGCTTCAAAACGGCTAAAAAGTGAGCCGTCTAAGTAAATACTCCACAATTTATTTAAACAATTAATCTCTATCTCTAATAATTTGTTATTATATATATATATATATATATATATATATATATATTATTATTATTATTATGTTATCTACATATAATTTAATATAATAATAAATAATAATAATGATGAATTTATTTAGATAATATCTTGTAGTTAGTTTAAATATAATTTTTTAATAAATAAATTATTTAAATAATATTTTGTTACAATATATTTTTAGAATTTTGGATATGTATTTAGTTAGATAATATCATATACTTATTTTAAATATAATTCAAATATTTAATACCTTAATTAATTTTAATTAAATTAGGTGTAATAAAATAATAAATAAATAAATTATTTAGATAATATTTAAAAAAAAAAAGATTTAAGCCTCATTATAAGAAACTAGTAAATTCACGTTCGTTGTACGTAATATAAATATTTTTATGATATTATTGAAAAATTGATTCAAATATTTAAATTAAGATTTGTTAAACAATTTAAATATTTGTGATATTTTTTCTTTGAATTAATTTTTAAATTAAGTTTTCGAACAATTTTAAATTTAATTTCAAATATATATATTTGTGCGGAAAAGGGGAGAGAAATTAGTTTTTTTACCATAATTTATTTTTAATAAAATAGATGATGATATACATACGACTTGGACGGCTCATTTATGTTATAGTTATGGTATCAACTTCTTAATAAAATAACAAAAAAATACTTTATTAACAAAAAATATAATATTGATGATAAATTTTAATATAGATAATAACAAATTAATATAGATAATAATAAATTAATATAGATAATCAATTATTAAATAATGACAAATTAACTAATAGATTAAATCCAACTTAAAAAAATAAATCAAACATAAACAAACCAAATTAAATGCCACCGCCAACTAAGTTAGCGGTTCCCTCCCCCAACCCGCCAACTTAGTTGGCGGTCTTCCCCCTCTCTCCCTACTCGTCAACTGAGTTGGCGAGTTGTCCTCTCATGTGTAAAATTTTAAAAGTTCTCCCCTTAGCCGTAATTATGTCAAAGTTTGTTCCTTTATTAGAAAAAATCGGATTTACTTTTGTTCCTATTTGTGTCGCATATATTTGGCTCATTTTTTGTTACTCGCTTCACATGTGGAGGATCTTTATCATTTCCATCTTTTTCTTTTCTTTTTTTATTTATAATATTTATGATTATACTTCATATGTGCATAGTTCCAATTCTTTCATTTGTTCAAGCATCCTTCCAAATAATATTTTTTCCCCTGCCATTTGCAGTCTCTGGCTAAGTTTTTACCACGCTGTCGTACTAAAGAACACTTTTGAGAGTTGCTTATATGTTATTCTTTTCATTGTTTTTATAAGTTTATAGATATTTCGAAGTTGCATTTCTTTTAGCACATTACCTCCACGCATTTCTCAGTGGTGCTGGACACCAGGAACTGTGCCATCTGTGTCAGTAGTCTTTATTAGAAGTTTTTATTGGAGTTGGAGAACTTCCACTGAACATCAATTTACCTGATTTGAGTCTTTTGTTAGTGGTGCTAGACACGGATTCAAGACATGAATTTCATCAGGGAGAAATATATTGCTAACTTAAAAATTCATTGGGAGTAAGATGTATCTTTCTCACTGATTAATCTACTTAAGCATCTCCGCATATTCTCTGCAATAGCAGTCGTTGAATTGCTTTCATGGACCATTCAGATTAGATTATTAAACTATCCTATTTTTTACGAAATTTTGATCTAATTCGCGGAGATGCTTAAGTGCGGGAATTTCGATCCCTCATATATAAAACGTTTAATTACCTAGAGTTCTGCTACGTTTCATTATCTGCTTATGAAAATATAGGAAATGAGGCTACCTATGGATCAAATCTTTGAGAAAGTTGCTGGAGCATCTTTCCCATTGTTTTTTTCCTCCCAGCTCTTACTGATAACCAAAGTTTTTGGGTTACAATTGAGGTGTTTGGGTCAATTTGGGGAAGGATTGGGTCAAGGTAAGTAGAGAATTTATTAATGAAAGCAACCTGCTTTCTCATTGAGATCATAATAGTTGGAACCCATCAGGAAAGAGAATGAAAGGGTAAGGAGAACATTTTTGTTATGCTTGGTAATATTACAACTATTGCCTTTTGTTAGAGTTATTTTATTTTGTTATTTATCATATGAGGGTATAATAGTAATTGTGGGTGTATTGCATATCAATATAGATAGACATGAGATGCAACCTAGGGTTCGAGGTCCTTGCAATCTTCTTTCTCATATTCTCTCTTCGCTTACTTTTTTTTCTTCTTTCCTCTCCATCTCCAAATTTTCGGCTGTTTTTTGTCTACTTTTTATGATTTGCCGTTCGTCGTTCGTTATTCATGGTCGTTCGTGGTTCGTTTATGAGATCTAAGGTTTCTACAGATCTCCGTTGGTTGTTCGTCGTCGGTTGAGGTTCGTTGTAAGATATAGGATTTCAAAGACCTTGTCTTTCTGTTGCATCTGCAAGTATGGTAGGGATCGAATCTTCTGGCGAGGATAATAGTGGTGGTGGTAGCGGAGGTGGTTCTCCTTTTACTGTTATTCATAATGATGAATTGGGAAAATCGATTACAGCGGTGAAACTCAATGATGCGAACTACCTTATCTGGTCCAAGTCTATCAAAGTGGTGTTAAGGGCGAAGAGTAAGTTGAAGTTATTTGACAGAGGAACTCCCGCTTGAAACTTCTGTTGAGTATGAAGATTGGATGAGTACAGACGCATACGTTATGTCGTGGTTGTGGCATAGTATTGAGCCGCATATCGCTGCTAATGCTCAGTGGTGTGAATCCAGCAAACAGATTTGGACATCTCTGGAAGAATCATATTCGCAGAAGCGAAATGTTGTCCGTATTTATGAGTTGTACGAGTTATTGTTTAATGCAAAGCAAAATGGGAAGCCTGTGAATGAATATTTGGCTTCAAAGAAGGCTTTGTGGGAGGAAATGCTTCAATATCATCATGTTACTACTGATTTGAAGGAAGCTGAGAGACAGAAGGAAGAGTTTCATGTTTCACTTTTCCTAGCCGGCTTGGATCTTGCGCTCGAGCCTTATAAAGCTCAAATACTTGTTGGAGAGCAGTTACCTACGGTGACAAATACTTTCTCCCGTCTCAATTGTTCCTTTCTGGGACAGAGTTCTGTGGTGCCGAGTACTGACTCTTCTGTCCTAGTTTTTAGTGTTGTTGGTCGTGGTGGTGAACGTGGTAGTGGACGTGGTGGTATAGATGGTGGTCGTAGTTTTGGTCGAGGAGCAGGCCGTGGTGGTAGAAACAATGGTCGTGGTGGTGGTCGCGGTAGTGGTGATGGCCATGGTCAACCACGAAAGTGTAACTATTGTGGAATGCTCGGTCATGTGGAAGACTATTGCTGAGAGAAGTGGGGCAAACCAGAATATGTACATCAAGTGCATGATAAAAATATGCAGTCCCAGGTCACCACTTCTGCTCCCAAAGATGATACTTGGGGTTTCAATCAGATTTCAACGTCTGATACCTCATCTCCATTTGAACAGATCCCCCAGAAGTTGAACGCGCTTGCTAGTATCACCTCACAACCTACTGCAATCATGGCACATATAGGTAATCCTACTTTTGTGGCAACCCAGTCATCATCCACATCTTGGGTCATCAATTCAGGAGTAAGCTCTCACATGTTTGGTATAACATTTCTCTTTCATAATCGTAGTCCCATGAAACATAATATTATCTTGGCTTATGGGTCTACTCGTCCTGTGCTTGAGAAATATCTCATTTATCATACTCAATCACTATCATTATTTGATTCATTATATGTGTCTAATTTTTTATTTAATTTGTTATCTGTGAGCCAGTTAATCAAATTTTTTCAATGTTCTGTGATATTTTCTTACAATTCGTGTATTTTTAAGGAGGACGAAGAAGATGATTGGTTCGGGGCATGAAAAAGATGGACTGTACTACTTGGATCTACCTGAAAATGCCTTCACTTTTGTTTCTACTTCTCCGTTGCAGTGACACTATCGTTTGAGACATCCGTCTTTGGCTAAGTTGCGTCAAGTTGTTCCTAGTTTGAGTCATATTTCTGGTCTTGAATGTGAGGCTTGTCAGTTAGGAAAGCATCACCGTTGTTTCTTCACTCTTCGTAGTGAGAGTCGTCAATTAGAGTCTTTTGATCTTGTTCATTCTGATTTTTGGGGTCCGTCTAGAGTCAAAAATCCGAAAGGATTTCAGTATTTTGTTATTTTTATTGATGATTATTTCAGAATGACTTGGTGTTATTTAATAAAAAATTAATATCTGAGTTTTCAAATGTGTTATCTGCCTTTTATAATGAACTCTACGTTCAGTTTGATAAACGTATCAAAATTTTACGTTCTGATAATTCTTTGGAGTGTACTCAATCTTCTGTGAACAGTTTCTGTGTTGATCGTAGTATTATTCATCAAACCAGTTGTGTCCACATCTCTCAACAAAAATGGTATAGCCGAACACAAACATCGACACATTTTAGATGTAGCTCGAACTCTCATGTTCAATATGCATGTCCCTAAACAGTATTGGGCATATGTCGTTCTTACTGCATGTTATCTAATTAATCGTATGCCATCATCTGTATTAAATAACAAAGTTTCATTTACCATATTGCATACAAATGTCGCACATTTTTTCTTACCTCTTCGAGTGTTTGGGTGTGTCGCTTTTATTCATAACTTGGAACCTAATCGAGATAAGTTGGCTCCTAGATCTCTGAAGTGTGTATTTCTTGGTTATCCCTGTACTAAAAAATGTTATCGTTGTTACAGTACACAGGCACGCAAATATTATGTCAGTGCGGATGTTACATTCTTTGAGTCTATCCCTTTCTTTCCTTCAGGAGACCATTGTATTCCTTTTACAACCGATTTGATATCTTTCATACAACTTTCGGTCATTCTTGAATCAATTTCTGTCTCCATTTTTACCTTTACAGGTTTATCAGAGATCTAAGGACAAGCCAGTGGTTCTGCAGAATTTATCCCTCAACCAATCAGGTTCCGTGCATGAGGTTTCTGCTCCCATCACCACAGATCCAGATGATCTTCCTATTGCTCTCAGAAAAAACGTCTTTGTACCACAAAGAATAAGCATTCCATTTTTAACTTTGTTTCATTACACCGTGTTTCATCATATTTTCATGCATTTGCTATTTCATTGTCTTCCATTTCCATTTTCAAAACTTACAAGCAGGTTATGTCATCTTCTGGTTGGAAAAGTATAATGTATGCTTTACATCAAAATCAGACTTGTGAGCTTACATCACTTCCTGTTGGAAAGGAGACAGTGTGTTGTAGATGGGTGTACACTGTTAAGTATCATCCCGATGGTTCTGTTGAGTGCCTCAAGGCACAGTTGGTTGCAAAGGGTATACTCAGACATATGGTGTGGATTATATGGAGACTTTCTCTCCAGTGGCTCAGCTGAATTAAGTTCAAATTCTTATTTCTGTGACGGTTAATCGCCAATGGCCTATATATCAGCTAGACATAAAGAATACTTTCTTGCATGGTGACTTACAAGAGGAGGTTTATATGGATCAACCATCGAGATATGTTGTAGCAGAAAATAAAAAACTCGTATGTCGATTGAAGAAAGTATTTTATGGACTGAAACAGTCACCTCGTGCTTGGTTTGACAAGTTCAGTTCAGTTCTCATTCAGTATGGCTTTCGGCGCACTACATCAGATCATTCAGTATTTTGTCATTCTTTCTTAGCATGTATTATCGTGTTGATTGTTTATGTTGATGATATCATTCTATCTGGGAGTAATCGTTTTGGGATTGTGGACTTGAATGCCTACCTTAGTCGTCAGTTTCATACTAAGGATTTGGGTCTTCTTTAATAATTTCTTGGAATCGAGGTTGCTCGATCTAAGAAGGGTGTGTATCTGTCACAATGCAAGTATGTTCTAGAATTGCTCTCCGAGACGGGGATGTTGGAGTGTCGGCCAGTTGAGACTCCTATAGATTATCATGACAAACTTGATGCTGATAGAAAAGTTATTTCTGGATGTTAGATATTATAAACGTTTGGTTGGCAAACTTATATATATTACTGTTACTCGACCAGACATCTCATATGCAGTTGGAGTAGTTAGTCACTTTATGCATGCCACTCGGCAAACACATTAGGAGGCTATCTCTCGCATTCTTCGATACTTGAAGGGTGCACCTGGAAAGAGCTTGTTGTACAAACCTTTTCAGTTGCTTACGGTGACAGAGTTCAGTGATGCTGATTGGACAGACAGTCGCAGTGATAGGTGATCTACTTATGGCTATTGTACGTTTGTGTGTGACAATCTTGTCACGTGGCGTAGTAAGAAGCAGAATATTTTTGCTCGTTCTAGTGCAGAGGCCGAGTACCGTGCGATGGATCATACGTCTTCTGAGATGATGTTGGTGAAGTCTCTTCTTCATGAAATAGAAATTATTATTCATATTCCGATGGAGATGTATTGTGATAATCAGTCGACAATGTTTATCGCAAGTAATCCGGTGTTTCATGAGCGCATGAAGCATATCGAGGTGGATTGTCATTTTGTTCGTAATTTGTTGCTGAAAAAATAGATTGTCACTCCTTATGTTCGGTCAGAGAATCAATTAGGTGATATCCTCACCAAACCACTTGCTCGTGGTCTATTTTCTGATTTATGTAGCAAGCTGGACTTATCTGATCTATATGCTCCTGCTTGAGAGAGGGTGTTAGAGTTATTTTATTTTATTATTTATCATATGGGAGTATAATAGTAATTGTGGGTGTATTGCATATCAATATAAATATAAATATACATAAGATGTAACCTAGGATTCGACCCCTTGCAATCTCCTTTATCGTATTCTCTTTTCTCTTACTTTTTTTCTTCTCTCCTCTCCATCTCTAAACTTTACTACTGTTTTTTACTAAATTTGGTCAAGATGTAATTTTTATATATGATCACTTCTTCGTATGTGCCCGTAACTTTATTCACTATTTTAATGTAAATAGGCTTTTGCAGAGAATTAGTAGCTAATGCTATTGTAAGATGCTTAGATAAGATGATCTAGAAAAAGATACTAGATAAGTACGTACGCAGTCCAACAGTTTTATCATATAAAATGTATGCTTGTGGACCTTAGACTATTAGAATTGTCTAATTCACTAGATACTGTCGAAGGAGCTAGCAATAAGATTGAATCGACTGATATGTTAGAGAATCCTTGTACAGATCATACAGGTCGGAAAGATAAAATTAGTGGTTGAAGTTCTGTAGTATCTTCAAGTGATCATATGTCCATGTGGAAATGAAGTTAGGTTTCCATCATAGTTCACGGTATCTGTTGATATTGAAACCGATATCAAAACTGCCGAAACTACTGAGGTTTCCTTGTCATTCATTGGTGTGGTACTTACGTTATTGATTCAATCTTACTCTATTAAGTTAATTTTATGATAATGGGTGTTACTCCCGAGACTTCACCAAAGATGGAAGAACGCGTGGTCGATATCAGAGGTTCACACAAGTTTTCACTTTTACTATTCTCGATTACCACGAAGAATTATAAAATGATTCTGATTATCACTTGCTCTCAAAAATACAAAAGAATCAGAATTTATCAAATTTTTCGTTCTTCCTTGTAATCGCAGATGCAGACGGACAAAACAGAGTTACAATAAAACGAAAACTACCTTCGTTCTTGTTGCAAAATGCACTTGCAATCAGACAGAACGAACCAAGAAGAAAAAGGAGAAGAAGACAAAATAAAAAATTATTCTTGCTGGGACGGTGAAGACCACCGTTGCTGAAATCAAGATTCGTCCTCTATTGACGATCTGCTCCCAGAAACCAACAATTTTACAAGAGAACTTCTGGAACGCTCGTAGTCACCTCTTTGTGTACTCGAACAGACTCCTTTGGACTACTCTTTCTCAACTTTTTGGTCTATCTCAAAAGGAGGCTAGAGAGTTCTTTATATAAGGAAGGATGGAAGCCCATTCCCCCTCCTTTTCAATGTGGGACTAAAAAACAAATATACAAAATTGATATCCCACAATCCCAGCCCAATGCATAGCCCGCTCAGTGTCCGTTCAACACCCGCTCAGCGTCCGTCCATCGCCCGTTCAACGTTCGCTCATGCAATACGCACATGCAACTCGAGCATGAAGCTCGCGCATAAAACGAGCGCACGAGCCCAACAACAGCGCACAAGTACCTTGCGACGATGCTGATGTGCTAAGTGCAAAGTACGCCAACAAAGTGTCACTTTGCACCCTTGAGCCCGAGCCTGAGTCTGAGTCCGAGTCGCTAAGCCCCTTTGAGACTTAGCTCCTATAAAAATAATTCCAAGAGCATGACAAAAAGCATAAATGCTTTCATGAGAAGTTAATTCTTTTTTCTCCTAGGAAAATACCAACACATGGTACCCATGTGCCCCACCATACCCCATGTGCACACCTCATCTCATACAAAGTATTATATTGAGATACCCACTTGGTGGTGTAACCAATGTGGGACTATCTTTACTAGTCCAAAGGCAAAAATACCAACAACCTCCCACATATCTCAATATATATGGGTTGAGCGTTCCCCACAGTGACTGCCCATCATGCATTAGGATAGATGTCGCTTCGACTTGAATCTTCCCACATGGGTCGAACAACAGTATGATACAAGAATGGACTAAGCCTTAAATTTTGTATCATAGCTGCAATTATTTTCACCCATACAATGGCATCAGCTGTGCTTCCGGTTGCACATTAAAGACCCTGTGCACGCCTGGTTTCGGTGTATATATTTTGGGCATCTTCAAGTTTTTCCTCTAGAGAAGGCCTATATCTCTTTCCATACACTCTAGGTGAGTTCTTTTAAAGAGTCATTGGCATGAAGCCTCGAGCATTTTTGCGGTGCTACTCCGCTATGACATGGCCCAGAGCCGAGGTTAAACCTCTTCGTGGTGTCATGACACTGTAGCATGAGGTCCCAACCTCTTTGTAGTGCAAACTATCCAGCATGAAGCCTTGCGCTTCCTAGCGGTGTTACGCCGCTGTGACATGGCTCGCATAGCTAAGGATTTACATTTTTTACCTTTGTGGTGTCACATCACTGTAACATGAGGACACCGGCCTTTTTGTAGTGCTGCGTATACTCTTTATTCTACAGTATTAGGCTACCTACCTATATGCGGTGCTACGTCGCTGTGACATGGCTCGTGAAGCCGAGGCATTACCCTTACCGAGGAACCTCTTGGTGGTGTCACCTACTGTAGCATGGAGACCGTACGCTGTTTTGTAGTGCTGCGCTCCGTGCTTCCTGTTAAGCACACCAGCCATTCAAAGTGCCTGAGAACTCATTAAGGCATATAAGCCATCTTCCCACATGACTTGTTCTACACAAAAGAACAATTAGTAGACAACGGTAGTTCTGGCTCCATAACCCCTCAATGGACTACCCACTGTTCCTGATATTCTCCCAGTCAAGGGTCCTCCCTTGAACCAATAGATAGATGCCTAGTAGATTTTTCTTTGAACTAATAACATAAAACTAAATGGTAGGATTGCAAGACACAATATCAGATGTCCTCTAAGCCCATATATATTGTGTCCTTAACTATATGCGATGTTACGCCACTGTGAAATAACCTAAAGCCGAGGTTCACTCCCACGTATGGTATCACGCCACTGTAACATGGAGTACTATACTCCTTTATAGTTCTTGGGATCAGCTGGCACTGGAGGCCTTACATGAATGGATCTGCCAGACTCTCCTAGCTTTGATCATTAAATACTGTAATGATCTACGCTAGATGTGCTCATTCAGTGTCCTGTACTGGCCCTTGAGGCCTATCATGAACGGATTCGCCAGATTTACCTGACTTCGATCATTAAAGCACTATAATTATCCACGCATCTGCACTGTAATTATCTACGCACTACCAGAAAAAGTCAAATTAGCGACGTCTAAAAACGTCGCTAAATGACCAAAAAATGTTGCTAAGTACGTTTAGCGACGTAATTAGCGACGGTTTAAAAAAGTCAGAAAAAAGCAAGTAGCTAAAAGAAAAAACGTCGCTAAACGTCGCTATGCCGACATTTTTTAGCGACTTTAATTTATCGCTAAATTTAGCGATATTTAGCGACGCAACGTCACTAACTAGAGACGTTTATTAACGTCGCTAAACGTCGCTAATTAGCGACTTATATAGTGACGTTACACCGACGTCTTTAATGACTTGACAATACTGCCATGTCAGCAATTTGCGACGTACAGCGACGATTTTAGCGACGTCTTTAGCGACGTTATTAGCGACTTGTAACAGCATCGCTAATTAGCGACGTAGTTAGCGATGTATATTATCGTCGCTAAACGTCGCTGAAAATGTCGTAAATTTTATAGAAAAATAAAAAAAAGAATACTGAATTGAATTTCTGGGTTTGCCAACCCCCTTAGGTTCATTATCAGGTATATGATGGTTGTTAACTAATGTTTGATATAAATATAATAGTACATATAGCTATAATTATTACCTATAGTCTGCTTGATGTTCATTTGAATGTGCTATGGATGTGGTTCATTATCAGGTGGTGTGTAGGAGGGTGAACCTGCAGTGATTGTGTGTGTATGTGTCTCATACTACATGTAGTGTAGCAGTGTTGACGGAGATATATAGAGGAATAAACACTGTGACTGTTAGTAGGTTCTGTGTGGTGTGATCAGCTTATGTGCCATGAGGGGACTCGAGCATGTAGTAGAAATAATTGAATAAGGGATGTATAGAGGAATAAATGTCGCTAATCCCGCTTATTCTAGTAGTGACGCATCTGCACTCATTCAGTATCCTGTGTTCTATCCATATAGTTCTCTTCAAACTGTTGAAGAGATGAACAGATGCCACTACTGCAGCTTCATGGTTTTTACAGTATGTCGGTGTTACCCGAATTTGTGTACTAACCATAGGAATATCATTTGAGAGCTTCCAGAGCCATTCTTCTTTATATATTATAGCTTGATAGTGCAAAGAACTCTGAGAGTAAAGACTGCTGCTTCGACTTCCACGATATAGGTACACCACCCCTGGAGAAGTTACGTCCTCATGTGGATCTTTCACTCTTCTTTCCTGAGCATCAACTGGCATCACCAAAGCCTTCCTTCATATCTGGATAACTGCTGTAGCACATGATATATTATTGAGTTCTCCTGATAATTCTAACGACTCTCTTCACAGGTTTCAGTATTCAACACATATACTGCTTGTGAACTGACTCAGCATCCCTACATCAAAAGCTATGTCAGGCCTGGTAGTATATGCATCTTGAATCATTCATCTGATGATTCTCGAGTACACCAACTATCTGATACTTTTTCTTGGATTTGGCTTCATATTCATGTCACACATGAGGAGTATCGTCCCTGATACCCAAAGCGTGTGATCAATATTTTATGCTGAGAGATTGTGACTAAGCAAGCCTACATGGAATCCAGATTATCTTATATCCTCAGGATGACATCCGCAATCCCATATCCTGAGTTTGGACAAAAAAGACATCTTTGTTAGTGACACTTCTGTGTCCACAACTGTCACGACCCGCACCCGGTGTAGGGATACAAGTCGGGAACAACGCCCAGCCTACGCCGTAACATCGGCGGTAGAACGCTATCTTGGTCAACTATACTATCTAATTATCTCACTATAAGCATAAACCTCCAATAATATCTCAACTTCAAGATGAGAGTATAATCAACTTAGTTCAACACAATACTCAATCACATTTCTATGGCACGAGAAGATATCACAGAAGTTTAACATAACTATGCAGTTAAAAATATAACAACAACAAATAGAAATAATATCCAAACACAAATATATGCCGAAAATAAATTCGGTACCAAAATGCTAAAGAGAACTAACTATGCTAACTAGTGAATCCGGCGAAATCTCTCGACAGTCACTCCAGAACTAGTGGGTCCAAGTCTGCACCATCTATAGGCTGAGTCCGTAGTATGTCGGACACCAATCTCCCGGATCCTCTGAAAAATATTTTTCAGTCAGGAATGGAGCAAAGTACAACCCAATAGCAGTTCCAATTAATTGACAAAAACTATAAAGCAGTAGAATAGAAGATGCTATCTACGATGAGGATATAACTGATAATCAAGAACAATGAGAAAATAGGCAATACTAACAACAGAATATAATCAATGCGTACAAGAATAAAAGAATGAACTATAATGTCAGAATAGAACAAGGTAATCAATGAACTGAATAATGGAATCTACAATAACTATGTGATTTGAGATACTAACTAAATATGTGATCGGCCTGGGAGATTCAATGATTACACTAAGGAGCTAACTCAACCATACGTGAATTGTATGGTTAGTTAGTAGCCAATGATTACACTACTAGCCGATAGTTTTTTGATCACATATTTAATTGGTATTTTCCCTGCCCCGACTGATATGATGGATCGAATCATGACACGTCACTAGCCAATGTATCCAATATTTAATCTACAATATTCAATGTTATCCAATACCAACAAGGACAATATCCGATACCATCTCCATAATCAAGGTAACATCCCATGACTGACGATCCAATAACAATACCAATCCGTGTACCATCGTGTCCAGAATCATAAGTAATATTTCTAAATACTTGAATTATAGTGGAAATTAAATAATGGAAACTATCAGAGAATGTACTCGCTTGTGATCCAGAGCAAATAATGAAAAATGATGTCCGAACTGGTGTCACAGACCTATATATGAAATATTGTATTAATACAAGTTTTGGGGAAGAGAAATAAATTAAACTAGTCAATTTCTAGGTCATAAAACTATTTCTAAGTCAAAAGTTAAACTAGGTCAACTCTAAGTCAACTATGGTCAACTATAGTCAAATTATGGTCAAATACCTATTTCTAGGTTGTATGAGTCTAACTCAAAGATATTGGGCTCACACACTATGAATCTAGGCCATACAAGCTACATCTTAGGATACTAAGATACCGTATCTCAGGATACGCAAACAAGGGATAAATATAACACATATGTACATATCAAACAATATTATATATATAAAATCCTAATTACAAATGCTAAATGGATACCTTGGTTTCGAACCAACTTGGTATCGCAATACTAAACCTCTATCTTGACATCCAAACCCAATACCTTGATTATCCTCCAATACCTTGATACTTATCTTGGCATCTCAAGGTAAATTCAAAATCTTATTTATACTAACTACCCAACAATAATTATAAACTACTATGCATTTAATATTTATATAATACTATATACCTTATTTTAGTCACCTTAATACCAACCCATAATTAGTTTACAATTATCCTATTACTTATGCCAATACCTACTACTCATACCTTGGTATATCTTGATACTTACCTTGGTATCTCAAGGTATTTGCCAAAATCTCATATATATACTAACTACCCATCAATAATTACATATATCAATCCAATATAACTCTAGTATGTACTAATAGAATAATACTAACTACCAACTACACACTAACTATTAATACATATATACGTACATACATACCTACAAATATATAATATATAAAAGATACTCATAACAATTGAAAACTAAAATATACTAACTATTCTAATAAATTTATATGCTACAACTAAATATATACATATATAGTATACTATAATACAAATAGCAATTAGGAACATATTGTTACGTGCCCATTCCGGAATGGGCACGTAACACATATTTATATATATATTAATTACCATATATATATACATATATATCTATATATATTAATATCTAATATATTAAAAACTGCCAAACTGTCGCTAAATACCCTGTCCACTGTCATAAAAAGCTGTTGTGTATATAGATACACTGCAGTTTTTGTGACAGTTTCCTACACTGTCACTAAAAACTGTCGCTGAAGCTTCTGATACTCTGCTGATACACTGTTGTTTCAGCGACAGTTTTCTGCAACTGTCGCTGACTGTTGTCGCTGAAAAGCTGCTATTATTTGCATTTGTTGCTGCTGTTGCGAGACTTCTGGCTCGCTGCTGTCGCTGAAAATATATGTATATATATATATATACAATATATATATAAATACATAAATATAACCTACCATATATATTTATACAATATATATTTAAATACATATATATAACCCATAATATATATATTTATACAATATATATATATATAAAACTATATATAACTATACATACACTTATACATAGTAAATTGTATAAAATATCACATAGTAACATACACACACACATATAGTAATATGTATATATAACTATACATATATGTATACATATATATAATCATACAATAATATAAATACATAACAATATATAATATAACTATATATATAACCAAATATAAATATATTTACTATATTATATATACATATGCTACCACTTATAAATATATATCTACATACATATATATATATATATATATATATATATATATATATATATATATATATATATATATATATATATAAATAATCATATAATAACTATAAATAATCTAATTACTTAATTAAACATACACATATATTATATAAAACATATACATATATTTACATCCCTAACGTATATTATAACATATATATTAATGCATGTAGAAGAAAGCTACATAATATATATTCTATTAATACATATATAATACATAGATCTATGATACAATAAACACTATAATAAATATACATAATACATATATAATATATATAGATACATACACAATTATAATTCAAGAATTAAAGCACAATTAATTAGATCTACACATAAACACACAACAATTGGAGAGTATCACACTGTATCCCACTAGATCTAGGATACGCATGCGACACGAGTCCACCACACATCCAATTGTACCCCGAAGGACACAAACAAATCACATATAATATTTATGAACAAAACAAAGTGTCAAATGTAGATCTATGTGTCCGTATCAAAATACGACATGTACAAAGTCCCGTGTCGGAGGAAAAACCCCCAAAACAACACGTATCACCAAATTGTTGGAATACGACCTACACGTACCCAATTATGGACACAACACTAGCCCCAAACACATAAACATATGCCAAATTGATCTATAAGATCAATTGACACATACAACAAAAGTTATTTTCGAAATTCTCCCAAAATTGACACAAAAAATACCATAACTTTCTCCATAGGTCTCCTATGAACACAAAACCAAATTCTATGGGTAGTACATACATATGGACTGATTATTCATGATTAAATTTCAGATTTATAAGCTATTTTAAGGGCAAAAACTGAATTGTACCTATTGGGAGATGGATTTCCAATGAAACCTCCAAAATTGGTGAAATTAGCTTCCAACTTGTAGACCCTTGCTCCTCTTTGTAGATCCTTGCTTTCTTCTTCTAGATCCTTGCTCTTCTAGTCTTCAATGGTGATTTGGAAAGTAATTGGGTGGAAATTTGGTAGAGATTTGGTGGAATTTGGTTGAGGGAAATTCTAGATCTAGATTTGGAATAAAAAATAAAGAGAGAGAAAGTTTTCATCCCCTTTATTTAGGCCTCACTTGCCCCCTCCCTCAAGCTACTATGTAAAGTCTAAAATACCCTTTGGGGCCTCTCATGAAGAAATTAATTAAGGAGGGAAGCTTCTAGTCTAATGGTTTAATTAATTTAATCATCCTCCTAATTATTGGACTTTCTAGTTGGGCTAAATTATAACAATTAATATATGTTGGTCTATGAGTCTAAACTAAACTAGTTAGGTCCACTAACACAAGTCCAAAAAATAAATCTATCATGCTAATAATAAATAAATAATATAATAAATAAATATTTAACATGCACAATATTTAATTAATTATAAAATGACCAAAATACCATTTTCTAGAAAATACGGTAGTGACAACAACTGGGACTAGCAAGTCGTCCACATAGATACAAACGATGACTCCTCCATTATTTGGAAAATTCGTGTACACATACTTGTCCGTCTCGCTGATCCTGCGATAACTTTGACTAGATAACTTGTCAAACTCCTCCTACCACATCCTGGAAATTGCTTCAGGCCGTATCGAGATATCACTAACTCGCAGACTCTCTTCAAACCTGAATGACAATAGTTCTGACTGTTGTCCATGAATCTCCCATGTCTGTCTTCATCCAAGACTTGATGTCTTTCCATCATATGATAACTAATCAGCTTGTGAATAGCAGCTACGACAATCATCATCCTTATCTATGACACCCTCATCGAGGTGACAAAGAACTCAATCTCCTATTGTCTGAGAAAACCCCTAGGCATATAGCCTTGTCTTGAACTCAACTGTTCTGTCTGCTTTAATCTTTATCGACTTGAAGATCTGATAAGCATCTGATTGGTTTAGCTCCTTCAGGCAGATTAACCAACACCCAAGTGTGGTTGGAGGTTATTGAGTCATACTTATTATTTATAGCCTCCCTCCAGAAGATAACATCTCTGGTCTTCATCGCCTCATCATAGGTAAGCGGATCTACTTGCACATGATAGGTGATAAAATCTTCTTCGAAGTCCTTCACTCTCCTCACTAGTTTAGACAACGGCTCTGCGAGTTCGGGTTCGATCGTTGTCATTGGGATGACAACTTCTTCTTGGACTACATCTTCGTTGGAAGCTTCAGCCTCTTGTACACCCACACTATTTGTTGAAATATTCACGATAACAATATTCTTGTGCCTTAAAAATTTGTCTACGACAAGTTCTGTGTCACAAGATTCAATGATATGATTTAATTCGATATGAAGAAATCTTCGAGCATTACTATTCTCAACATCACCCTGAAAGATTGTCTTTGTAGTCCTCGATTCCAACTTCTGAATCTTTAATTTTGGAAGCTTCACAAATGCCAGACACTCCCTTGGGTCTGACTCTGAACCATAGTTCCTGAGGATTGATATCGAAAGTTACGTATGGCCCTCTGTTCAGAATGAACGTAGCCATCAACACAGCTTCTCTCCACAAGTAGTTTGGAAGACCCGTAGTCAACAGTATTAAATTTATCATCTCTATCAATATCCTGTTCTTTCTTTCAGCTACTACATTTGATTGAGAAGAATACGGAGCAGTTGTCTCATTGACAATTCTATTTTCTTTGCAGAACGATGCAAATTTAATAGACCTTTCTAGACTAAATTTCCATCATATGTAATCATGATTAATAAATTTGTCTTCTTTTACGCATCTGATGATTTGCCATATTTGCTTTGATAAAGTCTGAATATGTGCAGCTTCGGCACGTCTGAATAACTTTACGCCGACTCTGATAAAAATAGTATCTGGTCTCATCCCATCTTTTACGCGTAACTGAAGACGCGTAGAAAACTGCTTAGTATTTAAGTCGAATATTCGAACTGTCATGCTGTTTTGAACGAGGAGTCGCATAAAAATTTTGAACTGTCATTTCTCTGATGCGAAGAATTCTTGTTCAGACTATCATCTTCAAGAATGATTTCCCGAAAATCCCTTGAAATAGGGCAAAAAATAGCCGTCAAACAGGCCATACTTGAACGTTTGAGAAAGATTTCGGCTAGACTTTGGCTGAACTTCCAATGGCCTAAGGAGAAGAGTCATCTTCAATGCTGACTTCTGTGTATTTTAGGTACTTAGAATATTTTGTAGCCAAAAGGAGCACTTCTGCGTAAATCCTTGCGGTTGGCCATCTGTAGCTGTTGAGCGTAGAATCGTAGATTTGTAGCTTCTGAGCGTAAAATCATAGGTTTGTAGCCTCTCGAGCATAAAAGCTGCTGAGCATAAAAGCATCCGGGCGTAAAACCATATATTTATAGCCTCTAAAAAAACTTTCAAACGTGAAGTCGTAGATTTGTAGCCTCTGAGCGTAAAATCGTAGGTTTGTAGCCTCTCGAGCGTAAAAGCTGCTGAGCATAAAAGCATCCGGACGTAAAATCATAGATTTATAGCTTCTTAGCGTAAAATTGTAGACTTGTAGCTACTGAGCGTAAAAGCTCCTGAGCGTAAGATCATAGACTTGTAGCTACTGAACGTAAAGACGTAGGTTTGTAGCCTCTCGAGCGTAAAATCTACCGAGCATAAAAGCATCCGGACGTAAAACCATAGACTTATAGTCTTTGAGCGTAAAACCGTAGATTTGTGGTCTCTTGAGCGTAAAAACTCCTGAGCGTAAAATCATAGATCTGCTCTGCGTGTAAGTTCTGGATCCACTGACCATCCGTCTTCTTCTTCTTTTAAATGATAGGCTGACGTGGTCCCAAATTATAACCGAATATTAAATATCGGATTTGGTTAGGAATTTGAAGAGTTATCTGAACTCTATAAATATCCCAAGGCTTTGAGAGAAGAAACTCTTCATCTGTCTTTTGCAAAAATCCTTTGTTCCTTTGAGAGTTCTTCTTCATCTTCCTTTGAGAACTCTGAGTTTTAGCCATGGCACCGAAACCAACTTTCACCTCTAAGGGAAAGAAAGTTGCGTCTTCTTCTCGCTCCTCTGCTCAAGCACGAGCAACTCCCATTGGGCTGAGTGAACCCCGATCTGAACGAAGTGCCCCACCGTCAAGCTGTGCACCAGGCGTCATAGGTAAAGCTTTTGGGACAAAAAAACGAAGAAAACCCTTTGCACACGTTGTACGTGAACGTGCTAGGTCGTCTTCTGTGCTGAGAGCCTCTTCGAGGAAGATGATGCACATAGATGTTTTATCATTTACGCCCACATTCCTAATGTATAGGCGTAAAAACTCCATATTTTCGCAGTCTGGCATAAAAGCTTTAACTGTCAAAATTTGGCGTATACTACAAACTTTGAGTGTTACGCTCTGGATGAAAATTCCGGCGTAACAACTCAAATTTTGGCAGTCTGGCGTAAAAACACAGACTGTTAGATTTTTGTGTATACTGCCAACCTTGAATTTTACGCCTCGGAAATAGGTTCCAGCGTAAAAACTCGAGTTTTTACAGTCTTGGCGTAAAAGCACAGACTGTTGATCTTTGGCGTAAGTTGCAAGACTGTAATGTCTAGTGTAGAAACTGACTTGTTCTTCTTGTATTTTATAGTGGACTTGCAGATCCCTCTGTTGGCTGAGGTGATGGGTTCTGCTGCTGGGATGCTGAACTCCAATTATCTGGAGGATTTGTCCCATGTGACATTCCCTATTTTTGGAACCCAGTATCCTGAAGGAAGGAGAATTCTGATATCGTCTCAAGGAGAACGAATGCTGTTGAGTATGATCAGCGGGGAGCCCCTGATGTATATAGATGGGGAAAAATATATAAAACCAGCTTTCCTATTCGGGGATATGATTGATAAACAATCCCAAACGAAGCCCAAGAAGGAAAACTAGGTTTTTACTGCTGAGGGCATGGTCATGTACCTGCCCAGGATGCCGAGAGATTACCCTATCTCGGCATTCTTCCATGCCACGCATCCCAGGAAGATGTCATGGACCCTGACCCCTGATCTTCACGGCCAGCCGGGGAAGATATTTTATCATAAAGGATCAGGCCGAGGATTATTTGTGAGCCACCCTTCAGGTCCTGTCATGCCTTTCAGGGGATTACTGCCGGACAGCGTCCCGAGTGAAGATACTTCACTGCTCCAGCTAGTCCAAATATTGACTTTTTGTAATGACTTCATGGGACATGGAGGAGTATACCCCAAGGTTAATCCTCGGACCAGCGGGTGGCATAGCCCCAAAAATCTTTGATGGGCTCGTTTAACTGCCTGGGCCCTGAAGCATTTTCAGACGGAGCTGGAGAGCATTGGTCTGTTCGCGGCTGTGAATGCTACCAGTGTTGGGTTACCTCTCAACCCCAACCTATTTTTGGCTTTGATGGAGCGGTATATCTCGCTCACTGGGACTTTTGCCACTCCGCTAGGAGAGTTGGGATTGGCCCTTCATGAGATGGCAGAGATTTCAAGGCTGCCAATGGGGGATACTCCTTATGAAGCGTATGTTCCCACAAACAGGGAGCTGAGGGATACAAACCCTCGGGTAGTGGCAGTGTATCAGGAGCTGATGTGCCACTACCTTGCTTGCACCACTTTCTATCAGGAGCCTTCTGATTTGGCTCACACCAATAAGTGGGCATCATATCTCTTCTTTCATCAGGCCAGAGATGCTAAGCCAAACAAAGTTGTGGATAGCAGAGATAAGCCCTTGAATCTTTTGAGCGTGCTTAATGCTCAAACTGTCGATGATCTTATGGAAAACTCTGGGGCTTCAGATCATGTTCTCGATGAGGAGATAGGGGGTTACCCTACAGGCACTAAAGCCTACAGTTATATGAGGCATTGCCGCAAGCCTCTGTCAAGGGAAGCTCAACTGGCTGGCTTCCTCTCCGTATGGCTACGCCGATTGTTAGTACCTGGCATCGCATCTGCGGATCGCATTCATCGTAACACCTTATAGCCTGCAGTGCGTTTGGTGTTTGGGGCAAGACTGAGCCTGCTCCCTGCCATGGTATGCCGGATACAAGCTGGCCTGAGGGCCATTACTGATGGGCTGCTTGCAGATGAAACACGGCGTGAAAGCTTTCCCAGGGTAGAGTTACCATTCCTATATCTGATGGGATGGTTAATTCTTTATAACCCCAGGGTGATGTCTTCCGGCTCTGCCAGTAGTTCGGGAAATAATTTCTTGTTAAATTACAAGAATTCCTCTTGGAACGTGACCACCGTCGTAGACTGTCAGTGAGCATTAAATTTTGCTCATAGCTAGAAGCTCTTCTGTATCGTCTCCACTGTACATATCAATCAACAGGGGATGAAACTTCAGGATTTAGGTCACGGAAAGACCGTTCTTTCTCCTGAAGCTTTTTATTGGTTGGTCTGCATTAGACCTTCCCATTTGTTGTACAAAAATGAAGACCATTGCTTCTTGGAGCCTTATCTGCCTAGTCGGTTCGTCAGGCAGTTTGGGTATGACCAATTGCATGTGGGAAATGCCATCACCAGCTTCAAGTCCAGAGGTGGACTTATTGATGGAGCGAGAGGATAGCGGTACTTCATGATGGGTTGTACTGGAGCAACCTTTACTGTGCCCGTGACTTCTCTCTTCATAGAGTTATGTATCCTCCATTCATACACACAATTTTATGTGGCCATCAATACCTTCCATCGCGATTTTGATATGCATAAAATTTTAGGATGCCCTCTCATAAGTCTACTGGAAGAGAGGAGGTCCCATCAGTTTCCTCTGATGAAGGTGAAGACCCTGTCGGTCCAGATGGGTTTTTATTGACAATACCGAGAGGCGTAATACCTCCGCCTACAGAGCCTCTTGTTATCTCCAGTAAGCGAAGGGCCTCTACTCCGAAAGAGCCTTTCCCTCGCAAGAAAAAGAAGACTGTCAGTGGTCCTACAAGGACTTCCAGCCATGAGGCTCCTAGGAGTGAGCCTGCTGTTTCCTCGGACAGGGATGATTCTTTGATTAGAGGTCCCTCGTCTTTTAGAGAGGGAACCTCCACAGTTCCGGCTGACAGTGTCGGAGATTCTTTGCTCGAGACTATTGTCGCTACTACCGCTACTGGTAGTGCAGTGAGGTCACCTTCGAGGCCGAGCAAATTAAAGATATCTTTATCCAGACCAATAATGGGTCCAGCCCCTTCTTCATCTGTAAGTATCTCCAGCGAGATTCCACCCGATGAACCTCGAGTGGATCTGGGTGAAGACTTGGATGACTACCCTCAGACGTCATTTGGTGCACCCTCTTCTCCATGTATAACAGCTTGCTTAGCATCATTAAGAAATGATTTAGCTGTACTGGCTGCGGATGCGACATATATACCATTAGCCATGGGTAAATGTTGTCCTTACGCCTATTTTTAAAAAAATTAACATCAAATTGATATTAATTTTCTCTTGTCTGCTTTTCAGGTGAAGACATCTCAGGGGAAGGCGGAGTCGACGCAACTTTTGACTTTGTTGCGGATTCTGCTGATGAAATGGCAGTGCTTGACACCGAAGGGGCATGCTTTAAAGATGTTGCTCCTCCGTCTGCAGCCTTTTCAGGTGTAGCCTCGCCCAATACAGTCCCAATATCTTCAGAGGAGGATGAGCCTATTATTGCGACTGCGCCTCCTTCGTTGAGTACACTAGTAACTTCAACCATTGCTGGTGTAAGTTCTTTTGTAGCGCCATCTGTAGAGGCAACGGCCGTGGCAACATCCTCTGCCAATGTTCCACAAAGGGGCTTTACTGACATCGCGGCTACTCCCAACATCCATTCGCATTTAACATGCTAGTTGAACAATTTACTAGCATATTCTATGTCATTTTAAAATCGTTGATATCCATGGTGCTGGAGAAGAATCTGGGCTTTGATGCTCTGAAGATGTCCTCCAATCTCAGCATAGCGCATATTAGAAATTTCGATGACACTGGACGAGCTGATGATCTGGAGCAAATAGTTAATGGTTTGGAACAACCTATTAACAATTATTTGCAATTGTCTCGAGACAATATCGATGATATGATTCAAGCTGAGTATGACTCCTTGACTGCGAGGCTTGTTGGGGAGATGGAAACTCTGAGCAAATCCATCGAGGCACAGCAGCAAGAGATGAATGAAGAACATGTCGTATTAGGGTATGTCATTCCCCAGCTGGCTAAGTACGAGGCCGAATATGAGGAAGAGGCAGCGAGGGTCTGCAAATTGGAAGATAAACTCGCTCAGGCAAAGGAGAGGGCTCTCGCTTCATCGGCAGCTCGAGATGTGTTGAAGGACCGAATGGAAGCGACTCAGCAGAACCTGGCACATGCGGGTGTCATCCATGCAGGTTTTGTACATGCTCGGTCTGAACTGTCTGACTTGAACAATGAGGAGGCAAGGTTGGAGTGGGCTCGCGCTAACGTCTTAAACTCTAGGAATGAGAGGATGGCCGCTCTGGCAGAGCAGATTCGTGATTTGACTGCTCCTCCCCAATGATGTACTTTTTTGCTTCTATATGTAACTTGCTCTTTCTGGAGATAATAAAGAGACTTTATCTGACTTTGTGGACCCATCATTTTTGAATATAAACGATAGGCTAGGGTGAAAGTAATATCAGAGGTAATATGGACGTGATATACTTTCGGTAAGCTTCAGCTGGACATATCTATTCAGAGGTTATATAGACATGATAGAATATGATCCAACTAAACTTGTATACAAAACACTATCAAAGGTAATATGGACGTGATAGGTTTTGAAGTTCCAAATTAGTTGGACATATCTATTCAGAGGTTATATGGACATGATGGAATATGATCCAACCAGTCTTTATACGTAGTATCGTTAGAATGAGATCTTCACCATACTCCGCTTAAGCAAGGGAGATTAAGATAGTACTTCTTCAGGAATTTGTCGTTGATATGAGCCATTAACAAGTCTCTATTAGGCTTGGCTAATCTGTAAGTGCCGTTTGAGAATGTCATTTCAATCACATAAGGGCCCTCCCATTTGGGCTGAAATTTACCCTTACTCTTGTGAGTAATGATCATTGGCCTTTTCACAGCTAAAAACTAGCTCGCCAACTTTGAACACCCTTTCCTTTACTTTTTGATTAAAAGCTTTGGAAATGCGTGCCTGGTAGAACGTAATACGTTGTTGAGCTTGAAGGCATTTCTCGTCTAATCCTTCTAGTTCTTGAAGCCTTAATAGGTCATTCTTTTCCTGAGTCAACTCATTAGCCACTGCTATTCTGAGTGAGGAAATCTGAACTTCAATGGGGAGAACTGCTTCACTCCCGTAAACCAATGAGAATAGGGTACAACCTGTCGGTGTTCGTACATTGTGGGGTATGCCCAGAGGCATTCTTTCAGTTTCTTATTCCAATCTCTTTTGTTCGAAGAAACGAACTTCTTCAAGAGTTTAATGATGGTTTTGTTGAAGGCTTCCGCCAAACCATTAGCAACTGGATTATATGCCGTAGAGGCCATATTTTGTATCCGATTCTTATCGTAAAATCGGTAAAATGCTTGGCTGATGAATTGAGGCCCATTTTTATGGATTATCCTTCGGGATATCCCAAAGCGATAAATGACATGATACTTGATAAAGATGATCACGTTGGATGTCTTTACCTCAGCAAGGGGGATCGCCTCTTCCCATTTAGAGAAGTAGTCTGTGATAGACAATATGAACCGATGTCCTCTAAAAGATGATGGGTGAATAGGACCAATGATGTCCATGCCCCATGCTTCGAAGGGCCATGATGCAATAGTAGGATATAGATACTCAGAAGGCTGATGTATAAAATCTGCATGAACCTGACAGGCTTTGCATTGTCTTGCATATTTCACTACATCTGCGATCATAGTAGGCCAGTAATAGCCCATCCTCCTGATACGATCCTGTAACTTAGGACCGGGTTGATGTGCTCCACATACACCGTCATGAGCTTTTCGGATAACCTGCTTTGCATCATCGTCAGAGAGACATCGTAACAATAGTCCATCATAAGTTCGACGATATAGGCTTTGGGAAGAAGCATCAAAATAGAAGCGTAGTGATCGTCTTTTAACCGATACTGCTTCTTTGGGATCTTCTGGTAAGATTCTGTATGCTGCGAATTCTATGAAAGGACTTCTCCAATCTCTCTTAGGAGGAACCGTATTTGCGGCGTAGCTGCGTTCCCTGTAAAAATTATTTTTCACACAAAACAAATCTCTGTTAAGTAGGATAACCGAGTTCTGTCCTCTTACAGGAATAGCCATATCTGCAGCTAAACTGGCCAGAGCGCCAGCTTCCAGATTTTGAGATCGAGGGACATGCTCTAAGAAGAATCCTTTAAAAGATATGGCGATCTCGATCGTTGCTTGGTGATAAGGAATGAGGTCCGGATTGCGAACTTCATATATTCCTCTAACCTGATTGACGATCAGCCGGGAATCACCAAAAACTTCCAGTATTCAACATCCAATTCTTTAGCGACTTGAAGCCCGATGAGTAGGGCATTATACTCTGCCATATTATTAGATCAGGGTTCGCTAAGAGAATATGCTCGATAGATAACGAGTTTATCAGGAGTTACCAAGACAATTCCTACTCCTAAAACCACGTTTCCCTTGGGTCCACTCCGAGAGGCACCATCAAAGAATAGCTGCCATATATCATCTTCCATTGCAGAGTTACATTCTGCAACTTCGTCAGAAATATCCTCGTATAGTTTGGAGGTTTCCGGAATAGGATGAGCAGCTAAGAAATCAGCCAAGGCTTGACCTTTCATGGACTTCTGAGGGACGTACACCATATCATACGGTGTTAAAAATATCGCCCAAGTCATGAGTCGAGAATTAAGAACACTTGGCTTACTCATCAATACCCGAAGAGGATTGATTCTGGAGATGATGTGAATAGTTTGGCCTGTGACGTAATGTCGCATCTTCTGAATAGCAAACATTAGGGCCAAGCATTCTTTTTCCACTGGATTATACCGGTGTTCAGCTCCGATCATCATCCTGCTTAAATAGTAGATAGCCTGTTCATGACCTTCTTCTATGCGAGGAGAGCTCCCAAAGAATGATCCATTGCTCGAACATACAATAAAAATAGTCTTCCTATGACGGGAGGCACCAGAATTGGAGGATTAGTAAGGTAGCATTTGATATCGTCAAACGCTTGCTGACAGGCTTCGTCCCATACGAAAGACACACCTTTCTTCATTAGGTGAGAAAAAGCTGACATCTTTCAGAGAGGTTGGATATGAATCTTCTGATATAGGCTAGACGACCTTGAAATCCCCTGAGTTCTCTCAGATTACGGGGAGGTCGCATCTCTAAGATAGCCTTTACTTTATCAGGGTCGACTTGAATGCTTTTGGCGGTAATGACAAATTCCAGGAATTTGCCACTGGATACACCAAGGAAGGACTTTGTGGGGTTCATTTTGAGTTGATATTGGTGCATCAACTTGAACACTGTCTTCAAGTCTTGGATGTGATTAGCTTTGAGGCAGCTTTTGACAGCGATGTCATCTACGTAACATTTCACTGTTTTGCGTAAATGCTCATGGAATATATTACTCATGGCTCGCTGATATGTAGCCCCGGCATTCTTTAATCCAAAGGGCATGACTGTGTAACAATATACCCCTAGTGGTGTGCGGAAGGCAGTATGCTTCTCGTCTTCAGGATGCATTTTGATCTGGTTGTATCCTGAGAATCCGTCCATGAAAGACATGCGTTCAAAACCGCAGGTATTGTCGATCATGACGTCTGTGATGGGAAGAGGGAACTCATCCTTGGGGTAGGCCGCATTAAGATCTCTGAAGTCGATAAAAATGTGAACTTTCCCACTTTTCTTTATGACCGGGACAACGTTGGCAACCCAATCGGGATGTTGTTCTTTCCTGATGAACCCGCAGGCTATCAACTTCTTGATTTTAGCTTTGATGGCATCCATCATATCCGGGTGAAACCGATGTTGGTGCTACTTTACAGGTTTTGAATTAGGCAGTATGTTGAGCTTATGAGTAGCCACTTTTGGATCAAGACCTGGCATATCTTCATAATTCCTTGCAAAGACGTCGATATATTCTTTTATTAGTTGGATCATCGCTTCCCTTTCTGCTGGGGAAAGATTGTTACTGATAAATATCGGTTTTGGTGAAATTTTATCCCCAACATCGATTTGGATAACTTTATCTTCAGTGGGCGATTCTCTTTGCTCGAACCGGAGTTCCCATTATGTATCCATTTGTTGTGCCTAAGAGTTATTTTCAAACGGTTCAGATTCTTGTTCCTCTATTTCGAAAGAATCTATTAATACCATATTTGCTGACAATACTCGTTCGAGATCAGCATATAAGTCGGAGGACGACGAACCATCCTGAGAAGAGGAAGTGGTATCCTCATTTGACTCAGAAGTTGTAAGAGACGTGGTATACCCTAATCTGAAGTGCGTTTATTGAAAATAGGGATCACCATGCAACGACATTCGCCTGCCTTTTCCAAAGTTGAGGCCTGGTTCTGCCTTCAGGTCATAACCCATGCTTTGCATAATCTTCAAATCCTGTGGACTATATCCATGGACCTGCATTTTCCCAGCATCAGACTCGTGAGAATCTTCTTGTACAATCGGTCGATTCCGCATGCGGCCAAAGACTATTGGATGCTGATCTTTACGGGTAGGTGGGACAATAAAGATAGAATCTTCATGTGGCCCGTATGTCGTGATGATATTGGATGTTGATGCCACTTCCCATACATACGGTTGATAGAGTTCTATGGCTTTCAAGAATTTTTGTGCTATAGGCTCTATATCATTATGGAGGGCTGATTCCTGATTAGGAATCTGAGCATCAGTATACTGGAAAAGTGGTTCTTTATTATCATCAGAAACCATGTTCCCGGTTGTATTTACATCAATCGGCTGTTTGTTGCGCCGAAGGTTGATGACCAAGGGTGGAGGCTTCTGATTCAGAGTGATCACTAGGGGATAATTTTCTCTTCCTAATTTGGTTCTGTCTAAGTGGATAGCCATGGGTTCCGTGACTTTAGGACGGGTAGTTCGTCCTTTCACCTGGTTTGACAAAGGTTGCTCAACAGACGAATCTCCTGGCTCCCGATGGGATTCCTCTTTCGTCTTGCCCATCACCTCCTTCATGTAGTCTTGGGTGTACAACATGGTATCGGAGTAGTAGGACTCAACTCCATTGAACGAGTTAAGATCAGCAAACTCTGTCTTTACTGTTTCTTGGGAGTCTACATATTTGAAGCATTGATGTAGAGTAGAAGGAACAATATTGTGATTGTGGATCCATAGTCTGCTCAATAGAATATTGTAGGAAACCTTCGAATCAATGATGTAACAAGTAGCCACTGATCTAAGGTCACCAATCTGGATCCTTAGACGAATCTTCCCCAGCGGCTTACTTTTTTCTGGCGTTGAAGCCTACGATTGTAGTGGTGGTGTAAGCCAGTTCGCTGGTAGGAATCCTCAGTGGTCTGAGCAGACTATGAGGGATAATGCTGATCGACGATCTCGGGTCTATTTGAATCCGGTCTACCTCCATGGAACCGACATATCCGATATAATAGAGGGGTCTGTCATGCCGGTTATGTTTCAATAGCATGTCATCTTGAGTGAAAGTGATGTTAGGGACCACTTCCATCACACTATCACATTGAGGACATGCCATGGGCTCTTTATCGGGAGACTTGAGCTGAGTCAAGCATGCATCTAACTGCATTAACGCTTCACTCAAGACCTGACGAGTATCTTTGGACAGCCTTAGGAGCTCAAAAATAGACAATCTGGCTGGTGTATTAGCCAACTAGGCCAGGATATCGCAGTTATATGGCTTCTCCAAACCTTTGTTTTGAATATTCTTCAAAGGTTTATCAAAGCGCACTTCTTTTTGCTTGCCCTTGTCCGCCGAAGTTGGTCTAGAAGGACCTGCCTCTGGTATGACAGGTTCTGGTTCTGAAGGCTTGGCAACTGAAGTGTCTGCCATTGCTTCTTCTTGATTTCCTCCATAGTCCTTGAGGTAGGCTTTCCCTGACTGGGTTCCAGTAGCCAAAGTCTCTTCATCTGATGTCGGAGATATAGCAACCATATGGCATGGTTTGCGCCTTGTGTTCTTTCAGGACTTAGCCTTAGCAGCTTGAGTCTCCTTTTCGATCTCTGACACCGGATCAGGATGAACCCACATAATCTCACCACGCTGGGTAGTTAGGGGTACCAGGTCATGGTTTTGACCCCTGGCCGGAGGGAGATTAACAATGTTTATCATTGTCCGGGAAATAGGTACAACCCCATCCGGAACTTCTTGAGGAGGCAGTTTGCCGAATTGGAGAGAGATCATGTTGGCAGTGATCGTCTTCTCACTATTGTGCAGAGTGATGGCCTTGGTATTGATCAACTCCTGAATTTTTCTTTTGACTAGACAGTCGAAGATGCTCGGAATGTCATCATCATCAAAAGAATATTCTTCTATGGGTCTAGAAGTCCCAGGTTTCGTCTGTGTAGTTGCCGGTGTAGGTTGCCTGGACGTGTTAATCGCCAGAGCTTCCTTTCTTTTAGAACCACGAGGATGGTCGCTATTGGAAGATGACCGTTTCCCTTTGTCAGAGGTAGAGATCATGATTCTATTGTCACGCGCCTTCCGATTGTTGTCTTCGGCGGCAACCACTGAGATGATAAACGAGGGCCAATCATGGAATTAATATGGTCCTGTGAACACCGAGATCAGTGGAAGCAGGTTCTTCCTGCAAATGTCCACCAAGGCTGAATCCGAAACTCCGGGAGGCATCTGCAAAGTGGCTTGACGAAAATGTTCGATAAAAGTACGAACGTTCTCTTTCTCCTTCTGCTTTACTTCGATGAGTGAGGATATAGACATGTACATCCCTCCTTCATAGAATCGAGCGAAGAACAGAGTCTTGAAATCTTCAAAGGAAGTGATGCAATTGTCCGCAAGACTACGGTACCATTGATAGGCCACTCCAGACAGACAACCCTTAAATACTCGAGTGAGAAGGGCGTCATTCCCTTGTAGCAACACCGTCATCATACTGAAGTAGTTCATGTATTGACTTGGTGACATTTTTCTCTCAAACAAAACCGTAGCCTGTAGTTTGTACTTTGGAGGGAAAGGGATCTCGTCCCAGATAGCTGGGTAAGGCTGGTTGATGCCCAACTTTTTGAGCTGATCCTTGTGCTTTAGGACGTCAAATTGGACTTTCAATTCCTGCACTGCCTGCATCGGATCTTCCGCTGGTAATGGGACTGCAGAGTGGTGAGAGATCGGTTGTATCGTAACTCCAACAGGGGGCAATACATTTTCCGAGTTAGGAAGTGGAGGAGCTGCTGACTCTTGATTTAGAACAGGCTCCTGGTTTGTATTGGATGGTGGTAGGTCCGCCCCCACACGTATTTGAGTCGGAGGAACCGATGCTAGAGCTATAGCAGCTGTATGTTGAGTCACCAACATTTGGTGCATACTCTGCATCATGGTATGCATCTCTTTGAGTGATGCTGTCACGCCCCAGTCCTAAAATACGTAGGACTAGGAACACGTAAGCATGCCAGCCGCATGGATATGGCAACTCCAATATATGAAAACCAAAATCCACACGTACGCTGTAATATGAAAATCAATCCACAAGTGGTTTAAACATATGTCACAAGTCATAGGGTACAATCTAAATCTCATCCACAGAAAATCAATATAAATAATAACCAGCATCTATATAACTAGATGTCAACATAAATATCTAAGGATGATAGTTGGATGGAAATAAATCCACTACCGACTCGAATATAAGAGCAAATATTAAAATAAGTACAACACAACAACACCATATAAGAATACCATCTAGCAATCACGGGCTCGAAGAGAGGACATCCACGAAACATATATAGCCATCCAATCTGTGCTCCTGCAAATACTCAAGAATAGATACACCTGGCAGCGGACCAGGTCCTCAGAGGGACGTAACAAGATACAGAAAATACGAGCCAATTTGAATACAGTAAATATGGATATAATTTGAAAATAATAAGTACGCTGTACAAGATAATCTATATGAATGCAAATGAGGACAATTTTTTGACGTATGGGCAAGGGTAGGCTACTCGATCTAATCCTCACAACCTCACGCTCGTCAGTGGACATCATCAGCCGACATACCTCTGGGGTAGCGACCCTCGGACTCCATCAATCGACATACCTCGGGGGTAGCGACCATCGGACACGACCCACCATAGTGCGTGCTAGTGACTACGGTGTTACCAGAGTGGTTAAAAGCCCATACGCCTAATGATTGTCCTCTATGATACTAAGTGTCATGTGTGTGTCAACATATCTAATACATAGTAATGACTGAAAGAAAACTACACATGCAAGAATAAACAGAAATGCAATAAATATACAAAAATATACTAAGCATGCAAAATACTATAAGCAATTTGGCAAGGTATCTTGCCTGGGGTCCTGCTGCTGGTATGAATCAGAGTCCAAGTCACAGTCCAAATAGCCTATGTATTACAAATTTATCACGTCAAAAGATAATTTATTTTAATTTATTTAATTCTTTAATAATTACTCTAAAATCCTATTTTAATCTTATTATTCTAATTTTTATGTTAAGTCCTAAATTTTGTCCAAAGAAACTAAATTTTATCAACTCGAGACTCATGGCACGCAAATCGAGGTGATCTGTTGACCGAAAAGTCAACCGACACAAACTCAATTTTCATGCATGATTTCCTGTAGATTTCAGCGTCAAAAACATGCTAGAATTTACGGCTCGTCTGAATTCAAATTCGTTTGGGAATTATGGCACATACAAGTTTCGTATCGTGCACCGATGGTTAAATTTTACCCAAGAAGTTCTACATAATTAACAATAAAAAATACTTAGAAATAAATTCTGAAAAAAACTTATGTTAATGATCTCGACATTAGCTTTCCGAAACTTTAAACGGTTCATGATTCTGATTCCTGGTTCTCCCGGAATCACGAAAACATCAAAACACGTCTATTTTCAGACATACTGTGTTCTACGAATTTTCCAGAATTTAATAATAATAATTTCGTAAAACAAATTATATAATCAGAAAGCTAACCTCAATATCTTTCTAACACAAAAAACTAGGCCTTATTTGGAGTCCGGAGCTATGCGCAATGGCTTCTGGAAGATGAAGGAACCCTAGATGGCAATTCTCTAAAATTCGGCTGAAGAAAAGCCCTAGAAATAAACTTAAACTAATATATATATAGAGGAGAGAGGAAGCAGTCGCGGCTCAGATCTTGACACGTGGCAGCCATCCAACGCTGCCCGCCCCGCAGTCACTGACAGGCGGGCCCGGCACTGTTTGCTGCGGGCGGCTGACAGGTGGGCCCCCTGTTTGCTGACTGGGCAGAAATAATTTCCTTTTGGATTTTCTTTTTCAGAAAATAGTTTTTAATTCAGTTTTTCATAATTAACTCGAAATAAATGCTAAAAATAATCGAAAAATTCCCAAAAAATTCTAAAAAATATATTTTATTATTTAGAACCTAAAATAAAATTTTGGGATATTTTTATTTAAGTTTGAACATAAAATAAATTCTTCAAAGTCCTAGAAAATTAGTGTTACTAGTTTTTAATTAACTAAAAATTATGGAAAAATCCCAATAATCTAAAATAGCCTAAAATAATTCTAAATAAATATTTATATAAGTAAATATACTAAAAAAATTTATTTTCTAATTAACTAAGAGAATATTCTAAATAAATTCAACATCTATAATAAATATAACAATATAAAATATACATAAAATACCTATTTTGGGTGAGGGAGTTTACAGATGCCTCCAAAACAGTAACGCGTTATTCCGTACTTCCTGATGGGGAAGCCTCTTCATGTTTATCTCCAATGGCATAGGCTCCCATTTCTCTGGATGCCATTGAAGGATTAGTATAGATCTCCGTAGAGATTGAGTCTATACTTTCAGCATCCGATTCGGGAAACTGGCGACCCCCAGTGTCGGAATCAGAAGAATACGAAGCCGGTTGTCGTAACCTCGAACGGCTATTTTGAAACACCCCAGCTTCAATGTTCTCAAGAAGTCTGTTGAATCTCCTTTGGCTTGGAGTTCTAGAGGGATGACGTCTTGAATTTAACCTTTCTCTAGGAATGTGTAAAGCCATATTCACTGATGCAAATGTAGGCTCTTCTTCCTGTAAAGACAAAGAGTAGTTCAACCGGTCAAAAATTGATTATTTTGCCTTGGAACAGCAATAATTAACTACAACTTTGTGACTATTATAATAGTGCTCCCTAGGGGGTGTAATAGACATATTAGAAGATCCCTTGCCTTTGCGTTTCTGGATCAAGAAATAGCGCAAATCAGGGGGATTAACAGAAGAAGAAGGCTTATTCTGCCTTTTTATATTAGTCGGAATGCGGATATTAGGAACCCCAACCCTCTCTCTGCCGTAGGAATACAGCAGTTCAGCTATGTGAGTAGCACATGATCCATGAGTAGCGTATCTATCCACAAACTGGGTCTTCTTTACGCCGAGAGGCTTATCCTAGCGTAATCTGGAACTCTACTCAGGTTGGCGTAAAACTGAGGAAGTCCTCAAAAAGCCATCAACGTTCCGTGTAATCTGAAGAGCGGGCAGATTCTTCTCTTGATGGCGTAAAAGCCGAGAGGTAAGGAAATCTGCCACTTGTTTTCCCTTGCGGAGATTGCAGGGACCCTCTGCCCTCTTATAGGTGGGAGAGGTATTTTTACGCGTGGGGCGCTTTTGAAATTTCTGACTCGGCACTGAGTCCTTGCCAGTAATTATGTCAGCCACGTCAGCGACGGAAGACAAAGTTTTACGCGCAGGACGCGTTTGAAATTTCTGACTTGGATCTGAGACCTTGCCAGAAATTATGTCAACCACGTCAGCGATGGGAGACGAATTTTTACGCGCAGAGCGTGTTGTATACTTCTGGATTGGCATTGAGGCATTGCCAGAAGTTTTGTCTGCCATGTCAGCGATGGGAGACTGAGTTTTACGCACAAGGAGCGGAGTCGACTTCTGGATTGGCACTGAGGCCTTGCCAGAAGCTTTGTCTGCCACGTCACAGACGAGAGACGGGTTTTTACACACAGAGCGTGTAGGTTGGGATGCCACAACCTTGTTAATCGGAGAGAGAGAGCCTACAGGAAGAGTAGAGGATGTCCGGGGCATCCATACTTTACGCAACTTCCTGTTATCCTGAACAGATGGGGAAGGAGAGCTACCCCCTGCACGAAGCATGTCTTCATAAGCAGATTGGTCGAATTGGACGACCAGAGTCTTCTTCGTTGATCCGACAGATACAACATCGTGTTGAGCAATGGCTTTCTCATCGGAAGAGAAAGTAGTCCCCAGTAGAGTCGTCATCTTGTGTTTGATAATAAACGAAAAAAATAAAACTAGGTTTGTACGAAACCCTTTCTTTGGTTTACAAACAAGAAGTAAAATTAATCCTATACGAGGATGTTAAGTACAAAAATTTAATCTGGATAAATATTGCTATAGGAGTCTGATCTGCGGTTGATCACTTTGTCCCTTGGACCACACGATGACGAAGAAGTGCTGTAGAAGAAGGAAAAGCTTCAAAAATTGCAAGAGGGATTGGATGCTCGATGCCAAAGTCGTCAATCACTCCCCTCTGTCTGTGCTATAGGATCTTCTCTCTCAAAAAATAAAATCCGATCTCCCTCCCTTGGTTTTTCTCTCCCTCAAAGCCTTCGACCCTATTTTCTGACCTTTGACCTCCATGGACGGAGGTCTCTATTTATAGGGTTCATGCACAGTCGGCGTAGAAACTGAACAGCGGAGAGAACCGCACCTTTTATGCGGCGATTATTATAACTACTACCCACGTATAAATGATCTTCTGAATAGGTGTGTGATGTGTGTCCCATTAAGAGGTAATGCGTATAACTGCTGCGAAGATCACGGCATAGAAGCCAAATAACTGTCTCGTTGGCGTAAAAACCAATTAACTGTTCTGATGGCGTAAAAGCCAAGTAGGCGTAGAAGCCGAATAGTTGTCAAGTTGATGTAGAAGCCAAGTAGTTGTCATGTTGGCGTAGAAGCCAAATAGGCGTAGAAGCCCAATAGGCATAAAAGCCCAATAGCTGACATATAGGAGTAGAAGCCCAATAGCTGTCATGTTGGCGTAGAAGCCAAGTAGGTGTCAAGTTGGCGTAGAAGCCAAGTAGGCGTAGAAGCCTGATGCTGCATGGATAGGTAGCTAGCATAAAGATAGCCGATCATCCTTCCTTGACTGAGGTCTTGAGCATATTCTGGGCCAAATAGCCTTATCACGCACCAATGCAAATATAGCCTGAGTTGGCGTATTCCGAGGAGATAGCATACGACGTATTCCGAGGAGATAGCATACGGTGTACTCCTATAGTTGAAAATAGCCAGGTCGGCGTATTTCAAGGAGATAGCGTGCAGCGTACTCCTATAACTGAAAATAGCCTGATGGCGTAATATGCTGAGGTGATAATGTGGACGTAATAGCCATAATTATGGCTCACCCAGTCATTAAAAGTAGAACCAAATATCATGCATTAAATGCAGAGATCTGCCCCCATCACGCGCATTAACTGCAGAGGCGTGCCTCGAGTTTTGTACGAAGAGCAGCTTTTGATGTTGTGGCTCGTTTCGTCTCCTGCTGAGCGTAAAAGATCATGTCTGCCTGTGTAAAACTAGGCAGCGTATTTCCTTGAATGCGTAAAAGAAATTTATATCAAGGAAATGTCACTAAACGGCGGTCTGGGTCTCTATGCAGAATTATTATTACAGCCGTCCTCTCGATCATCGTGCGGTACTTTCTGTCAGGGGTCATGTTCACAGCATTATCTGACAGGTTCATTCGAGGAATACGAAGAGTTCCTTGTACAACTTCCCGCTGCATTAAAAGCAGATAGGTTTTACGCCGAAGTGGCGATGTAACAACCTTTTTACGCTGAAGCAGTCTGGAAATACTGTATTACGCGGGTTGTTCTGGAGCTATATTTTATGCTGAATAGCGTTGAAGCTCTGTTGTTCGCCAATGGCTCTGAAGTCATGTCTTACGCCACCCAGTGCTGGAGCTCTGTTTACGCGGCTTCCTGCATGTTGAGGGTTTTACGCGTATAATTCCTCAGCGTATTTTTTATGCTTCTACAGATGCATGTAGAGTTGAGTATGATCACATAATCTACTAATATCTCCCCCGCCCTTAACTAGTACAGTGGATCCAACCATGACACGTTACGATACACGATCAATGTCCAATATATCATGTACGATATCTAATATTAATGTCGTGTACAATGTCAATGCGATAATCAATGTAACATCTCATGACTGCAGATCCAATCTATATACTAGTCCGTGTAGCACAGTGTCAAGAATCAGATGTAATATTTCTAGATACTAAAATTATAGATATTATCAATAATTAAAAATTATCAGAGAATATACTCACCTTGGGTCCTTAGCTGATAATACCAATATCATGTTCCAGAGTATCGTCTGGATGATCCAACAGTCCTATAGACATATCATAAAATATAATATTTGCATTAGACGTTACACTAACAAAATCAAAAATACATTGAACTCAGGGGCTACATTAGGTATTACACTGGTCAACTAGGGTCAAGTACGCGTCTAATTACGTGGGTGTCGCATCTGTTATTGCTGTGCAAGACAGACATATAGTAATGGTACGGGTCTTGCCAATACGTGAGTGTATATATGGCATCCTGCTAATAATTACAGGGTTGCAGGTCAATGTAAATACGGGGTATCCGTAATTACACTCGGGTCGCCTAGTACCTATTATAAATGTACACCTTATTAACTAGCATTAATACTTACAATATATACATACACCAAATTAAATATATATACAATATATGTATACCAATTAATTATATATATAATATATACTAGTTGAACAATATATATATACATCATATTGAATAATGTACACATACTAAATATATGTACATACTTTACTACACCAATTAAACAATACTCATATACCAATTTATTACATATATAATAAATATAGGTATATACACTAATTAAATACATACTATATGTATATATATTAAACTATTACTATACGTATACATTTGTATATATATACTACCTTGAGAATTATACTATATATATATACTAATATACATATAAACATACTCTAATACGTATGCCAATACGCACATACTAATGGACAATATACGCATACGCGTACGTATGTGTATACAACAAACACAAGAGAATGCTTCTCACCTTGGCTTCGGCGTGCACGTGCACGAGCGCAGCGATGACGATGATGGCGACGACAATGACTTTGGTGATGAAGGTGATGGTGTTGATAATGATACGGCGACCAGGGGTGGCCGGGGCTGTCCAAGCAAGGTGCTCAGGTGTTTCAGGTGCTCGGCTCGGTGGACGTGGAGGGGCTCTGGTCCGGCAGGGGATTGAACTCCGACGAGGGGAGGTCTAGTGGGGAGAAGATTCAGGCGAGCTCTTCGGTTCAATGGCAGCGGGTCATGGTGAACGGGGACGGGATGGTGGAGGCGCTGTGAGTTGTCGATGTAGAGTGGTGGTGGTAGTTCAGGCGACAATGGTGGTGGTAGAAATGGAGGTTGGCCGGCTCGGGTGGTCGTGCACTGTAGGTTGGTCGGGGAGATGGTCGGCTCAAGGTCGAGGTGACCGCGTTCAGTCGTGTGCAACGGCGATATGACGGTGAGGTGGTCGGCGTTCAGTGTAGTCGATGGCGGAGGTGGAGATCCGGCGGAGAATGATCGGTCGAGTGAGGGAGACGGGTCGCTGCTCGTCGTCTGGCGGGCTCGGGTGGTCCGGCGAGACTGCAGAGGGTGGTTGGAGAGGAGACGGGGAGGAGATGGGAGACGATGATGGAGGAGGAAGGAGAGATGGACTGGAAGAGGGGGTGAGGCTAGTCGTGCAGGCGCCGGTTGGCAGCTGTTCAGGGTGTCGAGGAGGACGGGGTTACGGTTAGGATCGGTTTGGGGAGAAGATGGACGGAGGAGGATCAGCTTCAGGCGAGGAAGATGACAGGGAGGTGGAGATGCTGCTGCGAGTCGAGATGGTCGGTTGTTGGTCGGCTCCGTCGAGCGGTGGTGAGGTCAGGCGTTCAGCGAGGGTGTCGGGCTCGCCGGGAGTGTGGGATGGTGGTGATGGTTCTGATGCAGTTGGGTCGATGTCGGGTCAGATGGCCGGGGAAGGGGGTTGGTTCAGGCGGTGGTGCCGGAGTAGCAGTGCCGGAGAAGGAGGACAGGTCGGCGGGTGGTGGTGCGGCTCACTGGTCGTCCGGGCTAGGTGATGGTGGAGCTGATGATGGAGGAGCTTGGCCGGGTGAACAGTGGCCGGAGTTTGGCCGGGTGAATACCGGGAAGAGGTGACTGGGTGATGGTAATGGTGGAGGTTTGCTTTTCCCTCTCTTTTTAAAAGGAGGAGAAGAAGAAGAAGAAGAAGAAGAAGAAGAAGAAGAAGAAGGAAAGAAATAGAAAAATTAAGAAGGAGGCTACGGTTGAGGAAGGAGTGAGGAAAGAGAGAGATAGGGGCTTTCCTAGGTTTGGGGATTAGGGCATGCTTGGGAAGAGTGCATTGAGGAGACATTAAATAGGAGATGTGATGGGAGGTGTGTGGTGATGATGAGCCCTATTTTGAATGGGTGGTCAGGATTTGACATGAGAGAAATCATTCATGCAAGGAGAGGGTTGGATTGACTAGTCAAATATTAGGGCCTCTCCATTGGTTTGAACCAATGGGGTATTGACACCTAATACAATATTTGTAAATAAGCCCCCTTAAATTTGGATATTTGCACAGACACATGAAATGATAAAAAATTTGGTGGGCGATTTTGGTGTTTGGTGTTTTGTAGGGTGAGGGGTGTTGTGTGTTTTGTATGGGCTTAATGAATATGATTTTTGGATTAAATTGGGTTAAAATGGGATTAGTCAAAGTTGGTATCCCCAATTTAATTAGAAATAAATGCAAGCGGTGTTCTAAAATTAATTAGAAATACATGGGGCTAAAATTAGGTTAGGACACAAATATCATTAGTGAAGAAGACTCAGAGCAAAATATTACCCTAATTTGGGTTGCACGAAAATGGGTCAAGATTGTCTCCAATTTCGATTAAAACGCACAACGATACAAAGTTAGATTTTATTTAGAAATTAAATAAATATCCGCGACGAATATTGTGCGGCTAAAATGAAGCACAAGGGAACATAATTATGAGTTACAAAAAGGTCAGAATGGAAGGCTAGCACGTCTAGGGCAAGTTTGTAAAATTTGTTGGAAGACAAAGGATAGGGTAGCACTCCAAATATCGAAGCAACGGCAAGACGCAACAATTAAATAAAATTACGATAATTAAATATAATTAAATATTATGCAATCATTTATACATTAATTATGAAAAGACAAAAATAGCCCTAATCTGAAATGTGGGGGTGACATGTGATAAGCCATAAAGTGTGTCAGAAAGAAAAGACAAAACCATAGAAATAAGTGCCAACGGTTCAGAGCCATGCTTCCAAGAAAAATAGTGGCTGCATGCTCTCCATGCCACATGAGAATCGGTACTGCATGGAGTCGATGTCGCATGGAGGTCTTTTGACTTAGCGAATTTTTTATTCGTTCAGCTAGTGGAAACATAAAGTGTTCAAGGATACTTCGTAAATCAGCAGTCATGCGTCCAACAAGATGGACACATGCTGTCAGTATGCGACAAGAGTTTAGGCCGCATAACCCTCTCGGGTCGTATAGAACTCTCAATCACATATCTCACTGGCCGCATACAAACTTCGTCTTCTCCAATAGCAGGTTCGGCCATGGCGAAAAAGCTCTAAAACTGAAATCTTGTTTTGTCCATAAAATTCTTATTTTAAGTCCAAATCGGGTGAATAAGAAGCCAAAATGCTCTAAATTGAAATCTCTATCATGTAAAAAAACTAGTTTTCAAAGACACAAGTTTAATAGATCAAAATCAAGAAAAACTCATAAAATCCATAAAACTCTAACTTTAGAAATATAGATATACATTAATCCATCCATCAAAACAGAAAACTCTAAGAACTAAAAGTGCTTAGAAACATATAATAAACATAATAGAATAATACTATGGAGGATTTTTTCATTTCTTATGTAAGGTGTACTTGCCTATGGAAATGGAAATAGAAAACTAAGGAAAGAGAGAAATAAAGAAGTGAAGAGAGAGAGAGAGAGAGAGAGAGAGAGAGAGAGAGAGAAAATTGGTTATATATGGTAGGGTTGAGGGTTGAACTAAAGAGTTCTTATGAGTGAAACTAACCCACAAAATAAACTATGAACCAAGTTAAACCAAAGAATGGGTCTAGTCTCCATGCTCATGCAACCATGCTAAAATAAAAAAAAGTTTCAAATGCATATATCGGGAACGTGGAGTGACATCTCTATCCAACTTAAGAAAATTTCTTCGTCGAAATTCAAATCTAAGCAATATCTAGAGAAGTCAGGACAAGTACGATACAAATCTACTAGTAACTATATATGCAAGTAATATCATCACAACACATAGGTGATCACCTGATCACGGAAGCTAGATACAAAGGCATAAGGTAGAATATATCTTCTGAATCGAGTAGGTGCGGGTACCGAGATCGAATATCATCCTCGTGCTCCTACATTGATTCTCCAAGAGTATGATATCCCCAAGAAACTCGAACTAGTAAAAGAGTCAGGTTCTTGAGCACCTTCTTTCTTCGATCTAGAATGAATATGGGTTGTTCCTCGTAAGATAAGTAGGTACCAACGACTAATTTCGAGTGATCGAGGATATAACTCAGATCCGGAATATACCTACGCAACTGAGACACATAAAATACATCGTGTACCTCACGTAAGAAAGACGAAAGGGAAAGATGATAAGAAATATCGCCTACCCGCTCGAGAATATCGAACGGACCTACGTATCTGGGACTAAGCTTCCCGCGAACCCTAAATCTAATGACTCCACGGGTAGGCAAAATCCGCAAAAATACGTGGTGGATGATACAAAACTCTAAAGGCCTACGATACTGATCTGACCAATAACGATGCCTATCTTGTGCAACCCGAAGTCGCTCTCTAATCAGCTTGACAACCTCTACTGTCTGCGTGATCATTTCAGGGCCTAACATCTTCTGCTCACCAATATCGGCCCAAGCCAAAGGTGACCTACACTTTCTGCCGTACAGTGCTTCAAAAGGTTCCATATGAATACTGGCCTGACAACTATTGTTATACGAGAACTCTACCAATTGAAGGTGATTCTCCCAAGACCCACCAAGATCTAAGGTATAGGCTCATAGCATATCTTCCAAGGTCTGGATGGTTCTCTCTGATTGTCCGTCTGTCTGGGGTGGTAAGCCGTGCTGAATCTTAACTTGGTGCCCAAACTCTGATGCAAACTTTTTCCAAAAATATGAAGTGAATCGAGTGTCTCGATCTAACACGATACTTACTGGGATACCGTGTTGTCTCACTATCTATCGTATATATATTTTAGCCAATTATAATGTAGACTGTCCTACTCGAAAAGGAAGAAAGTGAGCTACTTTTGTAAGATGATCTATTATCACCCAAACTGTATCTCAACCAGTCGGTGATATAGGTAAACTAGTCACAAAGTCCATCGTGATGTATTCCTACTTACACTATGGAATATGAAGCGATTACAATAGTCCTGTCGGTCTCTGTTGTTCTGCCTTCACTTCCTGACATATCAGACATTGCGATATGAAGCGTGCTATTTCCCTCTTTATTTTGTTCGACCAAAAGTGTTGCTTGATATCTTAGTACATCTTCGTGTTTCCCGGATGAATGTAATACTGGGAACTATGTGCTTTAGTCATAACTTCTTGCCGAATATCCCCGCTTGGTATGCATAGACGATTCCCAAATCTTAACCTTCCATCTGCATATTTTGTCAACTCCTTCCGAAGACCTGACTCATATTCTTCTCGTGCATTTTGAATCTTCGGGTCCTCTTCTTAGCTAGTTTGATTCTATCTACCAAATTTGATTGAATCTGTAGAACTCCTGTACTCTATGGAAGTACTATCTCGATACCTATCTCTCTTAAGTTTCTAGGATGTGCTTCTGAGTAGTCAACATAAATTCTCTATCTCTTCTGCTAAGTGCATCAGCTACTACATTAGCCTTGCCTGGATGGTACTGAAGTTCCATGTCATAGTCTTTCAACAACTTTAGCCACTTTCTCTGCCTTATTTTCAGGTTCATCTGCGTGAATCATACTTCAAACTCTTATGATTCATGAAATTTTTTACTCGATCGCCATATAAGTAGTGCCTCCATAACTTAAGTGCAAATACTACTACTGCTAGCTCCAAATCGTGAGTTGGATAGTTCTTTTCGTGATCTCTGAGCTGCCGAGAAGCATATTCTATAACTCTTCCTTACTACATTAAAATACACCCGAGTCCTTTTTCAGATGCATCACAGTATACTGTGAATCCTCCGGAGCCTGCTGGAAGAGTAAGGATTGGTGCAGAGATTAACTTCTTCTTCAACACTTCAAAGTCTATCTAATATTTTGTTGACCATATAAATTTAACTTCCTTGTGCGTCAACCGAGTCAATGGTGCCAAGATTTTATCAAAATCTGACACAAATTTTCTGTAGTATCCTGCAAAGCCCAAGAAACTACGCACTTCTGCAATTGTTTTCGGAATTGGCCAGTTCTCTACTGTATCTACCTTCATGGGATCAACTGACACTCATGCCCCAGAAATAATGTGCCCAAGAAAGGATATGTGATACAGCCAAAACTCATACTTACTAAGCTTCCCATATAACTTGTGCTCCCTCAAAGTTTGCAGGACTATCCTGAGATATTCTTCATGCTCCTCCTCATTACCAGAATATACCAGGATGTCATCAATGAATACTACCACAAATTGGTCTAAGTAAGGCATGAAAGTACGGTTCATCAAATACATAAATAACGCTGGAGCATTAGTCAATCCGAATGGCATAACTAAGAATTTGTAATGCCCATATCGTGACCTAAACGATGTATTTAGTATATTCTACTCCAGGACTCGCACCTGATGATATCCTGATCATAAATCTATCTTGGAGAAGACTCTTGCTCCACTTAATTGGTCAATCAAATCATCAATCCTTGTTAATGGGTACTTGTTCTTCACTGTCACTGCATTCAACTGATGTAATCCATGCACAACTGCGTCGATCCATCATTCTTCTTTACTAATACCATTGGTGCTCCTCACGGTGATGCTCTGGTCCGAATAAACTTCTTCGTCTTCAGTTCTTTCACATATCGATATAACTGATCAAGTTCTGATGGTGACATAGGGTACACATTCTGGGATACTGGTTCTGCCTCTGGCATCAACTCTATACAGAACTCTACTACTCTAACTGGGGGTAATCTAGAAAGATCGTAGAGAAAGACATTCATGAACTCTTCAACTATCTTGGGCAACGGGTCTTCTTCCTTTGCTACTGTTGCCACTCCTCCCTTGTGCTGGTCTCTTGCTATAAATCTAAGGACAAACTCTTCTTGAACGAAAATTCTAAACAATACTCTACCCTCACGGCAGTGTATCATTGCATGACTGTCTCTCAACTAGTCAATGCCTAGGATAACGTCAAAGTTACCCATAGGGAACTCGATCAGCTTTGCAGGTAATAAATGCCTATATACTACGACTGGACATGCTAGGCACACCCTACTAACTTCTACGATCCCATTGTCAGTGAGTATATTCAGCCTCGCTGGCAATGCCTCTAACTTCAATCCAATACGTGTCGCATATTGTATAGATATAAATGAGTGCAAAGATCCAGAATCAATTAAAGCTATGGCAGGAAAGGTTGTAACAAAAATATTTGTAAGTCCCCTGATTTTTCAAGAATTTTAATTTGGACTTTTCATAATTTTCTGTAATTTTCTAGAAATTGTTCTGTAATTAAAACTTAGGTATTTGGTAATTAAATAATTTTTAATTATTGTTAAATAATATTAAAATATTATAAAAATAATATTTTATGGTGTAAAATAAAAAATCGGACATAGGATAATTTTTTGTGAATTTATTGGACTACAGAAATATTTTTAAAGCCCTAAAAACTAATGTAGAATTAAACTGAATTAAACTCCTAAAATAAATTCGGTTCAATTGAACCAAACCAACCCAAACCAACCCAGACCCGGTTCACTAAACCGAATCCAGCCTTAGCGGGTCGGGTCGGATCTAAACCCGACCCGAAACCTGCAGACCCAAACCCGCACTTAAAATACTAGCGGGTCGGGCCGGATTCACGTTGAACCCGACCCGTGAACCCGAACCCGGACCCGTTACCCATGCCTGAACCCTAATCCTAAATCTAATCGGAAACCCTGTTCCGATCGGCAGCAACCCTATAAATAATTCCCTCTCCTTTGCCTTCCTCCGGCAGCAACACCGGAACCCTAGCTCCTCCGCCTAGCCACTGCCTTCGTCTTCGCCCCCGCTCCACCGTCGAACCCCTCCAGCAGCCCCCGACCTCATCTTCCTCCTCCAAAATCCCCTCTCCGTCGTCTCCCTCTCTCCGCCCGACCGATGCCTCGTCTGAACCCTCAGTCGACCACCACCCTCCTCATTCCTCCGCCTAGCCGCCCTCTCTCCTCACCGCCAGAGCCCGACTCCACCTTCCCCCGCTCGTCCCATCCCCAACCCACAGTCGACGTTCCTCCACCGTCGATCACCTATAGCCGTCGCACCCTCTCTCTCTCATCAACCCACAGCCGATGCCCTAGCCTACTCCGCTCGCCGCTGTCCCCGACTAACCCATCTCCACCAGCACCACCACCTATCACCTCGAACCCCGACGCTGCTCCTCCGCCCTGAGTCCCCGCCGTCTCCTCCCCTCGACCTGTCGACTCGAGCCCCGCGCAGCCTCGCCGATCTCCGGCCGCCCCGCTGACCGACGACCCCGACATCGAGTAGAAACCCTAACCACGGCAGACACAGACACAGGACCTGGATATAGCCCGGACACGATTAGAGTTGTGTCGCATCTCTTCACGGACATGAGAAATCAGTCTTCACGGAGCCCTGTTCAGGTAACGTTTTCTCTCTCCTCGTTGCCCCATTTTTCGTTCCGTTAATTATGACGCGTAGGCTGTGTGACCCCCTCGATGCCCGTGTAACCCGCTCGGTGCGTCGCATCCTGTGGTGATCGCAAACCGCGATCCAAAAACAGGAAAATCAATGCCCTATTTCACCCCGAAACTGAGTACGCCCTGCCAAACGGGACGACTTGGTCGCACGCGATCTTTACCGAAATGTGAGCGACGTTGATACGGACGTGTGAGATTTCGCAGAAGTTGATTTGGATGTGCGTGCATACCGGAATCAACGCGTATCCGCCGAAAATGCCCAGTATCTGCCTATTCTGGAATATGCTGTAACTTCGTGTACACACGTCGGATCGAAACAAAACTTGCACCATCGGACTCGTAGCAATACGCTGGTCCTGTGTCCCAAGTTTGGTTCGATTCTGAGAACGTTGACAAAATTGCGTATCGTGGAACCTACAAGCTCCACTAGACAGACAATTTTGTGATCGGCTCATCAAAATCCAATTCTGAAAGTTCCGTTGGGTTCGTATCATCGTTCCTGATCTGTTGACACTAAGTTGGACGAATTTGGAGACCTTTGACCCTGACATGCTTTTCGGTGCGAAGCGGCCCACACGTGGACCCCGCTTTGACCAGGAAATATCGTTTTTGCCCTTGTGTCCAAATTGGACTTAAGGACAGGCGTTTCTAGCTATTTGATATTTTCTGAATCTAATGGTGATGTTTATTTCAGCAACCGGAGTAGTACCTGCGGATGACTCTGAGACCAGAGCTACAGTTGGAGCCAGAACCACAGGCAAGTGTACCTTGCCAAATCCTGCAGCTTTGCTACTTATTTTCTTGACTTATTTATACATTATTGTGCAAGTATACCTTGCCAACTTTGTAGTTCTTATTGTATATTTCCTTACTTTATTTATATTGTTGTGCATGCTTGACCTAGGACCGTGTGACTTACTTAGCGTCCGATTATTAGTCGGGTGCCAACACTGTATGCGGTGTTGTGTATTGTCATCTAGAGATGGACATTCGTGACCCTTTACATTCTTGTACTTGTCTTATCAAGTACACTATAACCCAGGACACTTGATACTATTCATGGACATGATCTTTCTGAGATATTCATGGTAATTCTGTATAGGATACCGGCTTTATGACATATACATTATATCCATTGACATTATATGACTGGCTGCGTTAGATATGATCGTGCGTGACATGGACATGATCCATCGTGGACATGAGACGTGTGATTACATTGGGTGGGGAGAGACACACAGGCTACAGGCTGATTATATATACCCCCTATTATTGTGAGGCACAAGACTCTGAAATCCGAGCTTGGCCCATTACTCATTATTACTGCTACCGGCTCTCCGACACAGAGCTTGTAGTGGCTCAGCCTAAGTACTCGTGATGCTCTCACTTGCATTTTCACATAGATGGTTACATACTTACCCTATTTATTTCATTATTTGCTGCACTACATTTATTTTGGCTTGTATTATCTGTACCTTGCTATATCCCCTGAGGACCTGGATCCGGATTAGTTCCCCAGGATTTGCAGAAGAGATCTATCCCGAGGTATACGGGACAACACCAGGAGCTGATATAGGAGATGTACCGACACTCGAGGACGTGATCATACCAGAGGACTTCTCCTGAGTATTGGCCTGAGATACTCATTTATTTCTGTTTCTAGTATTTTATTTCCATTCTATTACATTGATGTATCAGACTTATTCTCGGATTATTCTCCGAGACACTTTTATTGAGTTATGTTAGTTTATTTTATTTGCATTATTCTGGCAATTGATCTGTGATTATCTGTTGTGGATGAGATTAGAATAGACTGTGACTTATATCATTGGACCTACTTATTGTTGTACTACAGCTTAAGTATGCCCCGATGGATCCATTAAATTGGGTTTGTCCATCGGTGTGTACTGCTGGCCATTATCACGCGTCCGGTCCCTCGATATTTTGGGACTGGGGCGTGACATAGTTTTTGTGGTGGCCCATGCAGGTCTACGACTAAATTGTTCGGTTTCAACTTAGGGACCGTGTAAGCCTGCAATAAGAATAGGATAAGTTTTTAGGATCTTATCCACTTGCTTGAATCGTTCTTGATATCTATATCGGATTCGAATTAACTCTTGACTTGCATCCCGTCTTGATTCATGTGCGCCTCTAATTGTTTATTTTGGATACAGAGTTATGGAACCACAAGCAAACGATGAGACTCCTGCAAGATCACCACGAGATGCTGTGGTAACCAACGAAGATAAAGTGACACCAGTTGGTGAAGGTCAATCATCACAACAATGCAGCCAAGCAAGTCAGCATGCCTCAAGAATCCAGCAAGATGACGTTCCACCATCGACGCAGTTTGCTCCACCGATGCCTACCGTTCCACAAGGGCAGGCTATGGACGAACAACAAATGTTCTGAATATTCTACGCGATGATGCAAGCCCACCAGAAAGTTCATGAAGAAGCTCAGCAAAACCAAGTGGAGAAGTTCATCGACAGATTTAGCTCGGAATTACGGAAGTTAATCAGTTCAAATGCAACTACCTAAGACGAGGATGTTCTTACTACAGCACGACCCATGGAGTGTAACACAAGGATAGAGTCCAGCCAGAAGCGGCCGCATGCATCAGCACCAGACCAAGCACAATAAGAAAGAGTTGCAAAGCGACCACAGATGAATCCACCACCGAGAGCAGCACCCAGAGACTCATTCCTTCCTACTTATTACTACTGTGGCAAGGTAGGCCATTTCGCTAAAGAATGTCGATGCAGATTGGGACGATGTTTATCTTGCGGATCCAAAAAGCATTCGGTAAGGGATTGCCCTGAACGTCGAGAGAAAGCAGTGATGATTCATCAACCAGCCACATCAGCACCTGCCGGAGCACCACAGGAAAAAAATGCAAAGAGTTCTCCCATGCACCAGCCACCAGAAGCATCTCCGCAAGTACTGCCTACCTGTCAGTATTGTCGCAAGATAGGCCATATTAATAAGGAGTGCAGACGCAAGTTAGGATTATGCTTGATTTGCGGAACCAATCAACACTTAGCCAAGGATTATCCTCAGCATCGAGAGAAAGCATTGACGATTCATCAACCAGCCACACCAGCACCAACCGGAGCACCACAGAAAGAAATTGCAAGGAAGTCTCACATGCACCAGCCACCAGAAGCACCTCCGTAATTACTACCTGTCTGTCCATATTGTCGCAGGCGAGGCCATATACAGAACGAGTGCAGACGAAAAAGAAAATTATGCTTAGCTTGCGAATCCAGTCAGCATTTATTAAGGGAATGCCCTGAGCATCGAGAAAGAGCACCAATGGTAAACCAACAAGCGTTACCAGCACCAAGGCCAGCCTCTCCAGCATTAGAAGTACCGCAAATAAGAGTTGAAGGAGTCAGACCACCAGTCCCAGGAGGGAATCAGCCGAGGCCACCCTTGGCACCACAAACAATACTCTTCCAGCAGGCTCAACAACAGCAGAGGAATCAACTGTAAGAACGTGAACAAGCTCCAGCAACGACTTTGGAAGACGCACAGACCCATGGAGTAGCTAATGCGCGTAAATTTTTTTCCGTAGTTATCTTTTTATAGATTTATTTTATCTCGTGCCTATTGGTTCGTGACCTCAGCCTTAACCTAGGTAATATTGAACTTGCTAATAACCTAGAATGTTTTATAAGTGATAACCTAGTGATAATCTAATTTTCTGAACTGTAGTCTTCTAGATCTCCTTTATACGGGAGATTGCATAACTTTTAATGCTTAGGGAAATAATTTTCCCTTTGTATTATTCTTAAACCCTCAACTTTGACTCTCATAGATCGTGATGTACTTCGAACAAATGTTTGAAATTGTGTCATCTCTGTTGACCGATTATTCTTTGATTGCGAGGACGCAATCCTCTTAAGGGGGGTAGATTGTAAGCTCCCTGATTTTTCAAGAATTTTAATTTGTACTTTTCATAATTTTATGTAATTTTCCAGGAATTGTTCTGTAATTAAAACTTAGGTATTTGGTAATTAAATAATTTTTAATTGCTGTTAAATAATATTAAAATATTATGGAAATAATATTTTATGGTGTAAAATAAAAAATTGGACATAGGGTAATTTTTTGTGAATTTATTGGACTCCAAAAATATTTTTAAAGCCCTAAAAACCAATGTAGAATTAAACCGAATTAAACCCCTAAAATAAACCCGGTTCAATTGAACCAAGCCAACCCAAACCCGGTTCACTAAACCGAACCCAGCCTTAGCGGGTCGGGTCGGATCTAAACCCGACCCGAAACCCGCAGACCCAAACCCGCACTTAAAACACTAGCGGGTCGGGCCGGATTCACGTTGAACCCGACCCGCGGACCTGAACTCGGACCCGTTACCCATGCCTGAACCCTAATCCTAAATCTAATCGGAAACCCTGTTCCGATCGGCATCTACCCTATAAATAATCCCCTCTCCTCCGCCTTCCTCCGGCAGCAACACCGGAACCCTAGCTCCTTTGCCTAGCCGCTGTCTTCGTCTTCGCCCCCGCTCCACCGTCGACCCCCTCCAGCAGCCCCCGACCTCATCTTTCTCCTCCAGAATCCCCTCTCCGTCGTCTTCTTCTCTCCGCCTGACCTCCGCCCCATCTGAACCCTCAGTCGACCACCACCCTCCTCATTCCTTCGCCTAGCCACCCTCTCTCCTCACTGCCAAAGCCCGACTCCACCTTCCCCCGCTTGTCCCATCCCCAACCCACAGCCGATGTTCCTCCATCGTCTATCACCCATAGCCGCCGCACCCTCTCTCTCTTATCAACCCACAGTCGATGCCCTAGCCTACTCCCCTCGCTGCCGTCCCCGACTAACCCATCTCCACCAGCACCACCACCTATCACCTCGAACCCTGACGCTGCTCCTCCGCCCTGAGTCCCAACCGTCTCCTCCCCTCGACCCGCCGACTCGAGCCACGCGCAGCCTCGCCGATCTCCGGCCGCCCCGCTGACAGACGACCCCAACATCGAGCAGAAACCCTAACCACGACAGACACAGACACAGGACCTGGACATAGCCCGGACACGATCAGAGTTGTGTTGTATCTCTTCACGGACACGTGAAATCAGTCTTCACGGAGCCCTGTTCAGGTAATATTTTCTCTCTCCTCGTTGCCCTATTTTTCATTCCGTCAATTATGATGCGTAGGCTGTGTGACCCCCTCGATGCCCGTGCAACCCGCTCGGTGCGTCGCATCCTGTGGTGATCGCAAACCGCGATCCAAAAATAGGAAAATCAACGCCCTGTTTTACCCCGGAACTGAGTACGCTCCGCCAAACGGGATAACTTGGTCGTACGCAGTCTTTACCGAAATGTGCACGACGTTGATACGGACGTGTGGGATTTCACAGAAGTTGATTTGGATGTGCGTGCACACCGGAATCAACGCGTATCCGCCGACAATGCCCCATATCCGCATATTCTGGAACACGATGTAACTTTGTTTACACACGTCAGATCGAAACGAAACTTGCGCCATCGGACTCGTAGCAATACGCTGGTCCTGTGACCCAAGTTTGGTTCGATTCTGAGAACGTTGACAAAATCGCGTATCGTGGGCCCCACAAGCTCCACTTGACGGGCAATTTTGTGATCGGCTTATCGGAATCCAATTTTGAAAGTTCCGTTGGGTTCGTATCATTGTTCCTGACCCGTTGACACTAAGTTGGACAAATTTGGAGACCTTTGACTCTGACACGCTTTTCGGTGCGAAGCGGCCCACACGTGGACCCCGCTTTGACCAGGAAATATCGTTTTTGTCCCTGTGTCCAAATTGGACTTAAGGACAGGCGTTTCTAGCTATTTGATATTTTCTGAATCTAATGGTGTTGTTTATTTCTGCAATCGGAGTAGTACCTGCGGATCATACTGAGACCAGAGCTACAGTTGGAGCCAGAACCACATGTAAGTGTACCTTGCCAAATCCTGCAGCTTTGATACTTATTCCCTTGACTTATTTATACATTGTTTTGCAAGTATACCTTGCCAACTTTGCAGTTCTTGTTGCATATTTCCTTGCTTTATTTATATTGTTTTGCATGCTTGACCTAGGACCGTGTGACTTACTTAGCGTCCGATTATTAGTCGGGTGCCAACACTGTATGCGGTGTTGTGTATTGTCATCTAGAGATGGACATTCGTGACCCTTTACATTCTTGTACTTGTCTTATCAAGTACATTATAACCCAGGACACTTGACACTATTCATGGACAGGATCTTTCTGAGATATTCATGGTAATTCTATATAGGATACAGGCTTTATGACATATACATTATATCCATAGCCATTATATGACTGGCTGCATTAGATATGATCGTGCGTGACATGGACATGATGCATCATGGACATGAGACGTCTGATTACATTGGGTGGGGAGAGACACACAGGCTACAGGCTGATTATATATATACCCTCTATTATTGTGAGGCACAAGACTCTGAAGCCCGAGCTTGGCCCATTACTCATTATTACTGCTACCGGCTCCCCGACACAGAGCTTGTAGTGGCTCAGCCTGAGTACTCGTGATGCTCTCACTTGTATTTTCACATAGATGGTTACATACTTACCCTATTTATTTTATTATTTGCTGTACTGCATTTATTTTGGCTTGTATTATCTATACCTTGCTATGTCCCATGAGGACCTGGATCCGGATTATGTCCCCAGGATTTACAGACGAGATCTATCCCGAGGTATACGGGACAACAGCACGAGCTGATACAGGAGCTGTACCGACACCCGAGGACGAGATCATACCAGAGGACTTCTCTTGAGTATTGGCCTGAGATACTCATTTATTTCTGTTTCTAGTATTTTATTTCTAGCCTATTGCATTGATGTATCAGACTTATTCTTGGATTGTTCTCTGAGACACTTTTATTGAGATATGTTAGTTTATTTTATTTACATTATTCTGGCAATTGATCTGTGATTATCTGTTGTGGATGAGATTAGAATAGACTGTGACTTATATTATTGGACCTACTTATTGTTGTACTACAGCTTAAGTATGCCCCGATGGATCCATTAAATTGGATTTATCCATCGGTGTGTACTACTGGCCATTATCACGCGTCCGGCCCTCGATAGTTTGGGACTGGGGCATGACAATATTACCTGCCACTACGTCGCCCGATGCCATTGCTTCCTCAAAAATAAGGTGAGTGACTGCCCTTGGCCTTGTTGAGCTCCCTACTGCTGTCTTCCTTATTACCGTGGTTGTGGCCCCGGCTGATTCTGCTATTACTGTCTACAAAGCTGGGCCTGCATCGGCATAGGATGTTGAGCTAAAGGCCATACTTCTACTGTTGGTCCTCCTTGCTACACTTTTCTTAGAGCTGGCAATACAGGAAACTGTTTTACTGGCCCTCATGTCCTCTGCATCAATGGGCATGTAGCAACCTTGTAATCAGGGATCCCACATCTCAAACATAGTCTGTTAGCTGCCCGGCAAATATCCCAATTATGACCTTTTTTGCCACAGTAGGTACAACTTGTCGGCACTACTCGTCATTGTTGTTGTTGTGGGTGCCTCGGTTGCTGTCGAGTTGGTACTGCCACTGTTGAAACTGCCGTCCTTCGTGACACTGAATCATGGATACGAGAGGCAGGTGATGGTGCTGACGTTCGGGGTACTGTTCCTCCCCCATTATTCTTTCCATGAGTAATCTTTCGATCCACTCTTCTTGATACCATTCTCTGAGAAGTAAGCTCAACCCTCTTATCTGTTATCAACACCGCCTCGAAGGTCTAGTAGGCATGCACCTCCACAATATATAAGATCTCTAAGGGAAGTCCCTGCAGGAACTGCATTGCTCTCTCCAACTTTGTTGCCACCATAGTCAGAGAAAATCTGCTAATTCGACAAAATTCTGCCGCATAGCCGTCTACTGTCCTTCCAGCTTGCTTGAGGTTAATGAATATTTGCTGCAACACACACTAAGCCACAATCCTAAAGTACTTCTTCCTGAACTGGGTCCTAAAATCCTCCCATAAAACATGACTCCTCAATCCTACCTCCATCGTAGCCCACCAATCTCTTGCCAGATCTTGGAGTTTTAGGCGAACCAGGTCAACTTATTCCTCGGCCAAAAATTTAGCTACTATTAGAATGATCTTAATATCCTGGAGCCAATCGTCTGCCATGATTGCGTCCTCCGTGCCATCTAAATATCTGGGGTTCAATATGCAAAATCTAACAGATGCCCTAGAATCTATTCTTCCGTCTCGTTCTAGGGTCGTCTGCAACCCTTGGTTCAACAAGACATTTTGTTCCTGCTGTTGGAGCTGTTGTTGCTGATATTGTTTTTGTTGTTGTTGTTCTACCACCATCTGGTGTTGTTGGACAGCCAACAATCCACAAATAATCACTAGCAAGGATGGGGTATACAGTATTTCTGGTACTATAGGAGGTATGGGAACACCTGGAGCCTGCTGCTCTGTCCCATTCATCGTGGGCTCAACTCGGATCCTTGGCTGAGATTCCACAGGATCTCGTTCCACTGGCAACTCTGCCTCTCTTGTTGCTGCAGCATCGGGGGAAGGAGAAGCCCTAAAGAAGAGCACAAAAAATATCAAGAACATGATGAGAAGGAACAATGAAGCAATCAATCTGGAATAATTCAAGCTGAGTATCGAAGAGGACGAATTTAGGATTTCAAGAAGGATCATGTTTTGATTTAGACTCCTATGACCATGAAACCCCACAAGTCTGAAGAACAGACCTGCTTGGGCCACTACTAAAACTTTGTCATGCCCCAGTACCGGAACAACTTCTCGAGATTCGATGGAATTCTCTTTATGAAGATGGACATGGCCAGCTACCCCGTACAAGGTACTATACTTCGTACGACGATCACGGTTGTATAAGAAAATGGGGTAAATACAACAATCAAGTCTCCTAGGGTCAAAAACTTCTGTCTCATTCATTCAAACAAGAAACAATAAGCATAGAGCATGTATAATAAAGCAATAAGGTGTCCCAAATACTTTCTCAAAATATTCTGGAGTCCATCTGTTCAAAATAAGAAGCTGAAAGAGTAACAAAAGTACATGACAATGATCATCTACAGTCTGATTTAATTCAATCATGTATGACAACTAATATCCAGACGAGCCGGCTAACAGGTGTCGATGGCTAAACGCCAATGAAGTAAATGTGCAATAACTAGCAGGGAAGAAGAAAACACACTCACTATCCCCTGCGACCATATGCCTAGCCATGAGTTGGAGGAAGGTACGTTGGATCCTCGGGTGTTGGCTTGAAACTTGGCCATGCAAAACCAGTGGGGTTAGACCCCAAATAGCAAGTACCACAAAGGAAGCATGAAAGGGAGAAAAAAAAATCCAAGGAAAATATATACTAATATATAGGTTCAGTGTCGTAACTTTGGTCCATGGCATATCCTAGCGCAGAGGCCCAACCCTACAACCAAACAAGGACAAGGGTTGAACCATCACACTATGATAGTCCATTTTTCTAAGCTACTAGCTGAATAATACAATCACAACCAAATATATTTCTTCATAAATTGGCCAATCATTTATACGGCTTGCTATTTTGTAGAGTCTGAGGTTATCTCAGAAATAATGCATAATAAGTATCTACAGATCACGCTAGTGCCGAACATGAGCTAACCGAACAAAATAAATAAAACAGGCACTTGCAGGATACACCAGTCCCCCGTAGGGCTACTGCGCTAAAAATACGATATTAGAGGTTCCAGTGTTCCTATAGTTAAATAGTGGCTTAGCATAATAATAATTCTGATACTGCACTCGACAAAGGCAGATGATATACAGTATCTGTGATGGCCATCCCACAACGCACATAGAATGAATATCTGTGGGAAGGTTCCTTGGCATGATCTCGGGATACCGTTCCCTCCAGATGTTACTACTACTTTTAGTTACCTAATTAGCCCTATGTTGTATTTGAAATCTCAAGACGTGGTCACATGAGAATTTATCTTAAGATGTTGTACAAAGTACGGGCACGCTAGATACGAATCCACGGAAGTCAAATCTGGATTCACCTAGCGTGTATGCAACATTCATACAATCAGTATCCTAGCCACGCTTTGGTAGTTGACTCGTTTATCATGTTCGTGCTGGGGAAACAATATATATTTATAATATCATGCATTCAAGAATTTGGAGGCATTCTCGATGCACAACCCAAATATAATCACTTAACAAGTGACACGATGTGTCGCACCTCGGCTAAATTAAATCATGAATAATAATCAAAAAATAGTGGTATCATCACAGATATAATATTCTAGTCCAATTACAAATTAAATATTAGGTCACATGAATCAAGAAGATATTCAATCAAAACAAGCAAGGCCGCATGGATCTCTAGGCCGCATGGGAAGTCAAGCCGCATGAAAAGTCAGGCCGCAAGAAGTCAGGGCCGCATGAAAAGTCAGGCTGTATGCTCAGGGTTAAGGTCGAGTCCTAGGGACAAGTGATAAAGTGGCGGACAATAAATGAAGTGTCAGTGAAGTAACAATAAAGTGACTAATGTGATAAGCCATAAAGTGTGTTAGAAAAAAGACAAAACCATAAAATAAGTGCCAAGGGTTCAGAGCAATGCATCCAAGGAAAATAGTGGCCGCATGCTCTCCAAGACGCATGAGTGTCGGTGCCGCATGAGTCGATGCCGCATAGAGGTCTTTTGGACTTAGCGAATTTCTCATTCGTTCAGCGAGTAAAAACATAAAGTGTTCAAGGACACTAGCGTAAATCAGCAGTCATGCGTCCAACAAGATGGACACATGCTGTTAGTATACGATAAAAGTTTAGGCCGCATAACCCTTTCAGGCCATATAGCACTCTCAGCCGCATATCTCACTGTCCACATGCGAACTTCGTCTTCTTTAACAGCAGGTTCGGCCATGGCGAAAAAGCTCAAAAAACTAAAATCTTGTTTTGTCCATAAAATCTTCATTTTAAGTCAAAATCAGGTGAACCAAAAGCCAAAACGCTCTAAATTGAAAGATCTATCATATAAAAAATTGGTTTTTAAAGACACAAGTTTATTAAATTAAAACTAAGAAAAACTCATAAAACCCATAAAATCCTAACTTTAGAAATATAGATATACACTAATCTATCCATCAAAACAGAAAACTCCAAGAACTAAAAGTGCTTAGAAACATATAATAAACATAATAGAATAATACTATGGAGGGTTTCTCTATTTCTCATGTAAGGTGCACTTGTCTATGGAAATGGGGAGAGAAAGCTAAGAAACGAGGGAGAAATAAAGAAGTAAAGAGAAAGAGAGAAATGCTGGGTTATATATGGTAGGGTTGAGGGTTGAACCAAAAAGTTCATATGAGTTAAACCAACCCACAAAATAAATCATGAACCAGGTTAAACCAAAGAATGGGTTTAGTCTCCATGCACATGCAACCATGCTAAATAAAATATGTTCCAAATACGTGTATCGGAAATGTGGAGTGACATCTCTATCCACCTTAGAAAAATTTTGTCCTCAAAATTTAAATCCAAGCAATAGCTAGAGAGGTTAGGATAAGCACGATACAAATCTACTAGTAACTACACATGCAAGTAATATCATCATAACACATAGGTGATCACCTGATCATGAAAGCTAGATACGAAGGCATAAGGTAGAATATACCTTCCGAATCGAATATATGCAGGTACCGAGACCAAATATTATCCTCGCACTCCCACGTCGATTCTCCAAGAGTGTGATGTCCCCAAGCAATCCGGACAGGAGAAATATATAGTCCGGTTCTTGAGCACCTTCTTCCTTCGATCCCGAATGGATATGGGTTGCTCTTTGTAAGATAAGTCAGTACCAACGACTAATTCAGAGTGATCGAGGATATGACTCGGATTCAGAATATACCTACGCAACTGAGACACATAAAATACATCGTGTACCGCACGTAACGAAGGCAGAAGGCAAGACGATAAGCAACATCGCCTACCCGCTCGAGAATATTGAACGGACATACGTATCTGGGACTAAGTTTCCCGTGAACCTCGAATCTAATAATTCCACGGCTAGGCAAAATCCGTAAAAATATATGGTCGTCGACACGAAACTCTAAAGGCCTACGATATGACGATGCTTGTCTTGTACAACCCGAAGTCGCTCTCTAATATGCTTGACAACCTCTATTGTCTGCGTGATCATTTCATGGCCTAACAACTTTCGCTCACCAATATCATCCCAAGCCAATTGTGACCTACACTTCCTGCCGTATAGTGCTTCAAAATGTGCCATCTGAATACTTGTCTGATAACTATTGTTATACGAGAATTCTACCAAGTGAAGGTGATTCTCCCAAGACCCACTAAGATCTAAGGTACAGGCTCGTAGCATATCTTTCAATATTTGGATGGTTCTCTCTGATTGTCCGTCTGTTTGGGGGTGGTAAGCCTTGCTGAATCTTAACTTGGTGTCCAAATTCTGACACAAACTTTTCCAAAAATATGAAGTGAATCTAGTGTCTCGATCTGACACAATACTTACTGGGATACCGTATTGTCTCACTATCTTTCGTATATACATTTTACCCAATTATTCTGTAGACTGTCCTACTCGAAAAGGAAGATAGTGAGCTACTTTTGTGAGATGACATACTATCACACAAACTGTATCTCGATCAGTCGGTGATTTAGGTAAACCAGTCACAAAGTCCATCGTGATATTTTTCTACTTACACTCTAGAATAGGAAATGGCTGCAATAATCCTGTCAGTCTCTATTGTTCTACCTTCACTTGCTGATATATCAGATATCGTGATACGAAGCATGCTATTTCTCTCTTCATTCCGTTCCACCAAAAGTGTTGCTTGATAACTTGGTACATCTTCATGCCTCCCGGATGAATATAATACTAGAAACTGTGTGCTTCTGTCATAACTTCTTGCCGAATATCCTCGCTTGGTATGCATAGACGATTCCCAAATCTTAGCGTTCCATCTGAATGTATTATCAACTCCTTCTGAAGACCTGACTCACATTCTTCTCATAGCTTTTGAATCTTCAGGTCCTCTTTCTGAGCTAGTTTGATTCTATCTACCAAAGTTGACTGAATCTGTAGGCTAGCTTGAACTCATATACTCTGTGGAAGTACTATCTCGATACCCATCTCTCTTGAGTCTTCTAAAATATTCTTCTGAGTAGTCAACATAAATTCTCTACCTCTTCTACTAAGTGTCTCAGCTACTATATTAGCCTTGCCTAGATGGTACTGAATTTCCATGTCATAGTCTTTTAATAACTCTAGCCACCTTCTCTGCCTCATGTTCAGGTTCTTCTGCATGAACACATACTTCAAACTCTCATGATTTATGAATATTTTTACTCGATAGCCATATAAGTAGTGCCTCCATAGCTTAAGAGCAAGCACTACTGCTGCTAGCTCCAAATCGTGAGTTGGATAGTTCTTCTCATGATCTCTGAGCTTCAAAGAAGAATATGCTATCACTCTCCTTTGCTGCATCAAAAAACACATGAGTCCTTTTCCAGATTTATCACAGTAAACTGTGAATCCTCCAGAGCCTGTTGGAAGAGTAAGGATTTGTGCAAAGATTAACTTCTTCTTCAACTCTTCAAAGGCTATCTGATATTCTGTCGACCACACAAATTTAACTTTTTTGCGTGTCAACCGAGTCAATGGTACCAAGATTTTAGCAAGATTTGACAAAAATCTTCTGTAGTATCCTGCCAAGCCCAAAAAACTATACACTTCTACTACTGTCTTCAAAACTGGCCAATTCTCTACTGCATCTACCTTCTTGGGATCAATTGACACTCCTATCCCAGAAATAATGTGCCCAAGAAAGGATATGCTATCCAGCCAAAACTCACACTTACTAAGCTTTCCATATAACTGTGCTTCCTCAAATTTTACAGGACTATCCCGAGATGTTCTTCATGCTCCTCTTTATTACGAGAATATACCAGGATGTCATCAATGAATACTACCATATATTGGTCTAAGTAAGGCATGAAAGTATGGTTCATCAAATCCATGAATACCGCTGGAGCATTAGTCAGTCCGAATGTCATAACTAAGAATTCGTAATGCCCATATCGTGAACTAAATAATGTCTTTGGTATATCCTGCTCCCAAACTTGCACATGATGATATCCTGATCGTAAATCTATCTTGGAGAAGACTCTTCTCCACTTAATTGGTCAAACAAATCATGAATCCTTAGTAATGGGTACTTGTTCTTCACTGTCACTGTATTCAACCGCTTGTAATCCATATACAACCACGTTGATCCAACCTTCTTCTTTACTAATACCGCTGGTGCTTCCCACGATGATGCACTGGTCCGAATAAACTTCTTCGCCTTCAGTTCTTTCACTTGTCGATATAACTGATCAAGTTCTGATGGTGACATAGGGTACACCTTCTGGGATACTGGTTCTTCCCCTGGTATCAACTCTATGCAGAACTCTAATGCTCTAATTGGGGGTAATTCTGGAAAATTATGGGGAAAGACATCCATGAACTCTTCAACTATCTTGGGCAATGGATCTTCGTCCTTTGCTACTGTTGTGACTCCTCCCTTGTGCTGGTCTATTGCTATTATGCTAAGGACAAACTCTTCTAGACCGAAAATTCTAAATAAAACTCTACCCTCATAGCAGTCTATCATTGCATGAATGTCTCTCAACCAGTCCATGCCTAGGATAACGTCAAAGTTATCCATAGGGAACTCGATTAATTTTGTATGTAAGAAATGCCAACATACTACGACTGGACATGCTAGGTGTCACGCCCCGATCCCGAAGGTCCCGACAATGCCCCCGCCGGGTACGAATCACCGCGCCTCGGCGCTCCCGCGGGGCGTGTTGTTTGCCATCGGGATGTGTTGTCGTGCGAGCCTGGGGTTGCGCCCGTACAAGACAACATCGTTAAAGTTGTGGCTATCATCGAATCGATCAAGTATGTAATGGAGGGACAGTATTGCAAACAATAATCCATCTAAGTATATGGGGCAAATCACAAGGCACGAGGTCCTATAAATACAATGGTATCGTTCCATACATTATGTCCCTCTATACAAAAGCAGCTCAAAGCAATCGATACGGCTCAAGGCATCAATCCCAGATTTCTGGGTCCTGGGATGAGATACGCCTATCGATTCCTCGGATGATCCAGTACCTGCAAACAAGCAAACTGTTGGTGGGTCAGCACTTTGGAGAAAGTACTAGTGAGTCTAAAATCAACGAACATAAGCAACATTCACTAAAATCAACACTAAATAATCATGTGATAAAATATTACATTACTTGTGATCTTTCTTGTTTTACCTAGGTTCGTTACATGCAGCACAGGAACGGAGTCATATTTCTTCTTTTGAAAATCTTTTGAAAAATAGAGTTCATGTTTGATTCATTCAAGCACACAAGACAAGTCGATTATTCTACTATCAGGGTGTGCGCAGAGTGTCTCGTGAGCTATACCTAAAGACTCTAGGGATAATGCACTATCTAGGAACTATCCTTCTATCAAGCAAACAAGATGAACTATCTATATACTTTCGGTCCCCGAGAAACTCAGGATCAGTAGGGGTAATCCAGCTAACCAATAACTCCTTTATCTGATGCTATTAGCAGCTGCGACTCTTTGTTGCTCTTCACTAACGTTATAACAGCCGGGATCAAGGTTCAGCTCTTCACTAATAGCCATTGTCCGACCGATGCGAATTTATGAAATATCATCAAATAAACTCTATGATGCTGACGAAATGAACAAGCAGACCATCTATCTCTTCTCTTCTATCTCTGTACGGACTGGCCGCCCTCTCTGAACAAGTTCAAGCACGATGTGGTTCTATCAAAACATAAGCGATATGGAAACATGTTCAATCAATCTCTTACTCTTCTTATTAACATGGCAAGGTTTTTTATTGACAAGCTTTTAAGTTCTAGCTAAGCATGCAGTTCTATTATTCATGCAACGGAAATAATAATCTTCTTAGCAATATGCATTATAAAACTCAGATTCATTATTTAAACATACAAGAATCAGAGAATGAAGTTCTGCCTACTCACCTAGATCAGTCATCTCCTAGTTCAACAAGGAGCTCTTAAGGAATATATCATTTTTGAGTCAGCAAATTGATATCTGTTGTATATAGTGCCTCCGCGGAGCGGGGCACTACATACTTACCCACCAAGAAAGAGTTTTGTCCTCGAAACTCAAGGAGAAACTTTTTGATATCCAGAGCAGCGATAGTCCTTATCCCTCGCCATCCTCAATCGAAAACTCTAGTAAACTGCAAGCACGAAAGCATAACTCTAAAGCAACAAATCAAATTCAAAAAACTTTTGCACAACTTTGAGAATATCTATGGACTTATTGTATGGAATACTCTATTCAATAATGATATCAATGTACAAGAAATCGTCATCTAGAAACAGCAGCGAAATGGACGTAAGGCCAGAGGATCGAGTTGCTCTGATACCATTATGTCATGCCCCGATCCTAAAGGTCCCAACAACACCCTCGTCGGGCGCAAATCATCGTACCTCGGTGCTCCCGCGGGACGTATTATCGTTTGCCATCGAGACGTGATGTCATACGAGCCTGGGGTTGAGCCCGCACAAGGCAACATCGTTAAAATTATGGCTATCATCGAATCGATCGAGTACGCAGTGAGGGACAATATTGCAAACAATAATCCATCTGAGTATACGGGGCAAATCACAAGGCATGAGGTTCTCTGAATACAATGGCATTGTTCCATACATTATGTCCCTCTATACAAAAGCAGCTCAAAGCAATCGATACAGATCAAGTCATCAAAACTATATTTTTGGGTCCTTAGGATGAGATACGCCTATTGCTTTCTCGGACGATCCAGTACCTGCGAACAAGCAAACTGTTGGTGGGTCAGCACTTTGGAGAAAGTACTGGTGAGTCTAAAATCAACGAACAGAAACAACATTCACTAAAACCAACACTAATAATCATGTGATAAAATATTACATTACTAGTGATCTTTCTAGTTTTACCTAGGTTCGTTACATGCAGCACATGAATGGAGTCATATTACTTATTTTGAAAACATCTCTTGAAAAACAGAGTTCATGTTTGATTCATTCAAGCACACAAGGCAAGACGATTATTCTACTATCAGGGTGTGCACAGCGTGTCTCGTGAGCTATATCCAAAGACTCTAGGGATAATGCACCATTTAGGAACTATCCTTCTATCAAGCAAACAAGATTAACTATCTATATGCTTTCGGTCCCCGAGAAACTCAGGATCAGTAGCGATAATCCAACTAACCAATGACTCCTTTATTTGATGCTATTAGCATTTGTGACTCATGGTTGCTCTTCACTAACATTATAGCAGCCGGGACCAAGGTTCAGCTCTTCACTAATAGCCATTGTCCGACCTATGCGAATACATGAAATACTATCAGATAAACTCTATGATGTACACTAAATGAACAAGCATACCATCTATCTGTTCTCTCCTAACTCTGTACGAACTGGCCGCCCTCTCTGAAAAAGTTCAAGCATGATGTGGTTCTATTAAAACACAAGCGATATGAAAATATGTTCAAGCAATCTCTTACTCTTCTTATTAGCATGGCAAGGTTCTCTATTGACAAGCATTCAATTTTTAGCTAAGTATGCAGTTCTATTATTCATGCAACAAAAATAATCTTCTTAGCAACAGGCATTATAAAACTCAGATTCATTATTAAGGCGGACAAGAATCATAGAATAAAGTTCTGCCCCACCTAGATCAGTCATCTCCTGGTTCAACACGGAGCTCTGAAGGAAGATATCATTTTTGAGTCAGCAAATCGATATCCCTTATAGATAATGCCTACGCGGAGCGGGGAACTACACTAGGCACACCCTACTAACTTCTATGATCCTATTGCCAGTGAGTATATTCAGCCTCGCTAGCAATGTCTTAAACTTTAATCCAATATGTGTCGCATATTGTGCAGATATAAATGAGTGCGAAGCTCCAGAATCAATTAAAGCTTTGGCAGAAAATGTTGTAAAGGAAATGTTACCTGCCACTACATCGCCCGATGCCATTGTTTCCTCCAAAGACATGGTGAGTGCCTACCATTTGCCTTGTTGAGCTCCTTGCTGCTGTCTTCCTTGCTGCTGTGGTTGCGGCCACTGTTGATTCTGCTGTTGCTACCTATAAAGCTGGGCCTGCGTTGGCAACGGACGCTGAGCTAAAGGCTGTACTGCTACTGTTGGTCCTTCTTGCTACACTGTCCTTAGAGCTGGCAATATAGAAAATTATGATTCTGGCCATCCTGGCCTCTACATCAATGGGCATTTGGCAACCTTATGATCAGGGCTCCCATATCTCAAAAATAGTTTGTTAGCTTCCTAAAAAATATCTCGGATATAACCTTATTTGCCACAGTAGGTACAACCTATCGGGGCTCCTCGTTGAAACTATCGTCATCCGGGGTGCTAAATCATGGATGCAAACGCCAGGTGATTGTGCTGACGTTCGGGGTACTCGTCCTCCCTCATTGTTCTATCCATGTGGCCTCTTCCGATCCCCTCTTTTTGATGCCATCCTTTGAGAAGTAAGCTCAACCCTCTTGGCTGCTATCAATACCGCCTCAAAGGTCTGGTAGTCGTGCACCTCTACCATGTGTAAGATCTCTAAGTAAAGTCCCTGCTGGAACCTCATTGCTCTCTCCAACTCCGTTGCCCCCATAGTTGGAGCAAACCTGCTAAGTCGATAAAGTTCTGCCGCACAGCCGTCTACTGTCCTTCCAGCTTGCTTGAGCTTAATGAACCTTTGTTGCAACTCATACTGATCAACAATCCCAAAGTACTTTGCCCTGAACCGGGTCCTAAAATCCTTCCATAAAATAGGACTCCTCAATCCTACCTCCATTGTAGCCCACTAATCTCTTGCCAGATCTTGGAGTTATAGGCGAACCAGGCCAACTTGTTCCTCGGCCGAAACTTTAGCTGCTGTCAGAATGGTCTAAATATCATGGAGCCAATCGTCTGTCGTAATTGAGTCCTCTGTGCCATCGAAGTATTTAGGGTTCATTCTACAAAATCTAACAGACGCCCCAGAATCTGTTCTCCCGCCTCATTCTAGGGTCGTCTGCAACCCTTGGTTCAACAGGACATTATGTTCCCGCTGTTGGAGTTGTTGTTGCTGATGTTGTTATTGTTGTTGTTGCACAACCATATAATGTTGTTGGATAGCCAACTATCCACGGATAATCTCTAGTAAGGATGGGGTATCCAGTATTGCTGGCACTGCGGGAGGTACTTGAACGCCTGGAGCCTGCTGCTCTGTCCCATTCATCGTGGGCTCAACTCGGATCCTTGGCTGAGGTTCCATAGGATCTCATTCCATTGGAAACTCTGACTCTCTTATTGCTGCAGCATTGGGGGAAGGAGAAGCCCTAAAAAAGAGCACAAGAAACATCAAGAACAGGACGGGAAGAAACAAGGAAGCAATCAATCAGGAAGAATTTAAGCTGAGTATCGAAAATAACGAATTCAGGATTTCAAGAATGATCATGTTTTGATTGAGACTCCTATGACCATGACACCCCACAAGTACAAAGAACAGACCTACATGGGCCACCACTAAAACTTTGTCATGCGCATACCGGAAATACGAAGACGGACATGGCCAGCTATCCAGTACAAGGTACTATACGTCGTACGACGGTCACGGATGTATAAGACAAGGGGGTGCATGTTTCAATCAATTCTCCTAGGGTCAAGAACTTCTATGTCTCAATTATTCAAATAAGAAACAATAAGCATAGAGCATATATGATAAAGCAATAAGGCATCCCAAACGCTTTCTCAAAATATTCTGGAGTCCATCTGTTCAAAATAAGAAGCTGGAAGAGTAACCAAAGTATATGACAGTGATCATCTGCAATCTGATTTAATACAATCATGTAAGAAAACTAATGTCCAGACGAGCCGGCTAACAGGTGCCGGTGGTTAAACGCCAAAGAAGTAAATGTGCAATGACCAGTAGGGAAAAAAAAAACCCATTCACTAACCCCTGCGACCATGTTCCATGTACGTGCCATGAGTTGGGGGAAGGTACGCTGGATCCTCGGGTCCTGGCTCGAAACCTAGTCATGCAAAACCAGTGGGGTTAGACCCTAAATAGCAAGTACCACAAAGGAATCACGTAATAGAGAAACAAAAAACCCAAGAAAAATATATACTAATACATAGGTTCAATATCGTAACTTAGGTCCATGGCATATCCTAGCGCAGAGGCCCAACCCTACAACCAAACAAGAACAAGGGCTGAACCATCATACTATGATATTCCACTTTCCTAAGCTACTAGCTGAATAATACAATCACAACTAAATCTGTTTCTTTCTAAATCGGCCAATCATTTGTACGGCTTGCTATTTTATGGAGTCTGAGGTTATCTTAGAAATAATGCATAATAAGTATCCTCATATCATGCCAGTGCCGAACATGAGATAACCGAACCAAATAAATAAAATAGGCACTTGCAGGATGCACCAGTCCCCCGTAGGGCCACTGCGATAAAAATACGGTATTAGCGGTTCCAGTGTTCCTGTAGTGAAACAGTGGCTCAGCATAATAATAGGTCAAAAATTGTACTCCACTAAGGCAGATGATATACAATATCTATGGTGGCCAGCCCACAGCGCACTTAGAATGAATCTATGTGGGAAGGTTCATTGGCATGATCTCGGAATACCGTTCCCTCCAGATGGTACTACCATATTTATTTACTTAATTAGCCCTATGTTGTGTTTGAAATCTCAAGGCGTAATCATATGAGAATTTTGCTTAAGATTTTGTACAAAGTACGGTCACGCTAGATACAAATCCATGGAAGTCAAATCTGGATTCACCCGAGCGTGTATGCAACATTCATACAATTAGTATCCTAGCCACGCTTTGGTAGTTGACTCGCTTATCATGTCCATGCATGGAAAATAATATATATATTTATAATATCATGAGTTCAGGAATTTATAGGCATTCTCGATGCACAACCCAAATATAATCACGTAACTCATGACACAATGTGTTTCACCTCGGCGCACATTAAATCATGAACAATAATCAAGCAATAGTGGTATCAGCACAAATACAATATTCGAGTCCAATTACCAATTATACATTGGGTCACATGAATCAAGAAGATATTCAATCAAAATAAGCAAGGCCGTATGGGTCTCTAAGCCACATGGGAAGTCAAGCCGCATGACAATCATCCTGGCTGCATGAAAAGTCAGGCCGCATGAAGTCAGGACCGCATGGGAAGTCAGGCCGCATGAAGTCAGGCCGCATGCTAAGGGTTAAGGTATACTCCTTGGGACAAGTGATGAAGTGACGGGCAATAAATGAAGTATCAGTGAAGTGACAATAAAGTGACTGATATGACAAGCCATAAAGTGTGTCAGGATTAAAATAAAATTATAGAAATAAGTGCCAACGGTTCAGAGCCCTGCGTCCAAGAAAAATATTCGCCGCAAGCTCTCTAGGCCGCATGAGTATCGGTGCCGCATGGAGTTGATGTTGCATGGAGGTCTTTTGGACTTACCTAATTTCTCATTTGTTCACCGAGTGAAAACACAAAGTGTTCAAGGACACTTGCGTAAATCAGCAGTCATACGTCCAACAAGATGGATACATGCTGTTAATATGTGGCAAGATTTTATGCCACATAACCCTCTCGGGCCGCATAGCACTCTCAGTCACATAACTCAATGGACGCATGAGAACTTCGTCTTTTCCAACAGCTGGTTCGGCCATGGCAAAAAAGCTCCAAAAACTGAAATCTTGTTTTATCCATAAAATCCTCATTTTAAGTCCAAATCGTTTGAACCAAAATCCAAAATTCTCTAAATTGAAAGCTCTATCATGTAGCAAAAATTGGTTTTCAAAGACACAAGTTTACTAGATCAAAACTAAGAAAAACTCATGAAACCTATAAAATTCTAACTTTAGAAATATAGATTTAGATTAATCCATCCATCAAAACAGAAAACTCCAATAACTAAAAGTGCTTAGAAACACATAATAAACATAATGGAACCATACTATGGAGAATTTTTCTATTTCTCATGCAATATGTACTTGCCTATGAAAATGGGAATAGAAAACTAAAAAAAGAGAGAGAAATGAAGAAGTGGAGAGAGATAGAGAGAAATGTTGGGTTATATATGGTAGGGTTGATGGTTGAACCAAAGAGCTCTCATGAGTTGACCCAACCCACAAAATAAACCATGAACCAGGTTAAACCAAATAATGGGTCTAGTCTCCATGCACATGCAACCATGCTAAAAATAAAAATACGTTCAAATACATATATCAGGAACGGGGAGTGACAGAGATTGTTAGTCTCGAGGCTTAACCAAAGATGGAAGAACGCGTAGTCGAGATCTGATGTTCACACAAAAGTTTTCACTCTGACTATTTTCGATTACCACGAAGAACTATACAATGATTATGATTACAACTTGCTCTCAAGAATACGAAATAATCAGAATTAATCAAACTTCTCGTTATTTCTTGCAATCGCAGTTGCAGACGGACAGAAAATAGATACAATAAAATGAAAACTACCTTCTTTCTTCCTTGCAAAACGTAGTTGCAATCAGATATAATGAACCAAGAAGAAAAAGGAGAAGAAGACAAAATAAAAAATTATTCTTGCTGGGACGGTAAAGACAACCATCGCTCAAAGCAAGATTCGTCCTCTATCGACGATCTGCTCCCAGGAGCTAGCAAGTTCACAAGAGAACTTCTGAAACGCTCGTAGTCACCTCTTTGTGTGACTCGAATGGACTCATTTGGACTCATCTTTCTCAACTTTTTGGTCTATCTCAAAAGTAGGCTAGATGGCTCTTTATATAGGGAAGGATGGAAGCCCATCCTCCTCTTCTTTCCGATATGAGACTAAAAAGCTAATATACAAAATGATATCCCACAATCGCAGCCCAATGCATAGCTCGTCCAACGTTCATTCAGCACCCGCTCATGCAACACGCGACCCGTGCAACAACAACGCACAAGCGTCTTGCGGAAGTGCAAAGTGCGCCAACAAAGCGCCACTTTGCGCCCGAGTCCGAGTCGCTAAGTCCCTTTGGAGCTTAGCTCCTGTGGAAATAATTCCAAGAGCATGACAAAAAACATAAATGTTTTCATGAGGAGTTAATCATTTCTTCTCCTAGGAAAACACTCCCACATGGCACCCATGTGCCCCACCACACCCCATGTGCACACTTAAACTCATATAAAGTATTATATTGAGATACCCACTTGGTAGTGTAGCCAATATGAGACTATATTTACTAGTCCAAAGACAAAAATATCAACAATGGATGAGCACAAACTTATGGCGCAGATTGTGTGATAATTAGAAATTCATATTTCAGCTGGAATCCGATAAGAAACAGGAGGCTTCTGCTTGAATGTCATATTGGTTGTTATGTCAAATTCAGCACAGCGAGTCGTATTCCTCGAGATCCAAAATTGAGATTTGTCAACATTGGCATACTAATTCGGTTGCAATCAGACCCATGATTCAGCCCTTTCCATAGTTCTACTTTTGGCAGATGCTATTTTTGAAATATGTGGAATGAGTCAATTGGCACTTTAATTTAGGTCTAAAGCTATATAATGTTGCACCCAACCATTGCCCATGGACGTTATTACTGTTCCATTTTAAATGTTCTCTATGTTCATAATATATGGGATAATCATGAATTTGATTTACTACTATCTATAGTACTAAAAGATGCATTTAGACCTTTTACTGAATATTGTAACAATTATGTGGTATTTCTGTTCTCTATACTATCAACTTCTCATGATTAATCAAAACTTGCCTATAGAAACAATCATTTGTCCAAAATTCGGCCATGGTAGCTGATAGATACATTTTCTCTGAGTGAGATGGAGGTGAAAGTAAAATCAGCTACCAGCAGAACATGAATTTAAAAGACAGGCATTGTTGGAATGTGCAAAAAGCACATTCAGCCTCTTAACTCCGTGCTACCGGTAGTGGTTAGTTGGAAACACATTCACAGGGGATTAATGAAGGTGCGGGTAGTGATCTCAATACCGATCTCAATACACTTCTCAGGGATCACAATTGTTTAAAATGCTGAGGAGAGCTGCTATTTGGGCACATGCAGCGCTAATGACTATTACATTCATGCAAGGCCGGTCCGAGAGGTTGTCCTAGTAGAAACTAAATTTGGTTATCTTTTGTCCTTAATTTCAAAAAAAGATATCAAAAAATTTGATGGCGAGTGGGATTAACAGCGACATCGAAGTCTCCGATTCTGACGTCGTTGTGGAGCTCGGATTCCGAGTTCCTCTCCTTGAGTTACTCAAGATCTTCTCAGTGGGAACTCAAAACATGGACCTGGTGGATTACTAGTTCAAGAGAAAAATTTGGGTGAACCGCAAAGACTCTATTGGCGGAGAGGTGGGGACTTAGGGTCTGGAGGGGTTACCATAACCAGAAGGGTTGTCCAACTTGTCCGGCTTACTACATGATCGGCCCTGCATTCATAGTAAGTGCCAGATTATAGGTATGTAAAATTAGCAAGAAACTTGCCATTGCAAATATCTATATATCTGGAATCGAAGTTTGAAATGTGTAGAAAGGTCTCCTATCCATTTTCTTCTCATGTGGTAAGTTTGTGTGTAAAGTTCCAGAGGTCGTTTGGATGAAGGTTTTGTATTTTTAGGAATTTATTTTTATTTATTTTTTCTGGAAAATGAATTCAACATTTCTATATTGGTTAGGTTAGGTTGAAAATATGAAAAAAAAACTTAATTTATTTAGTTTTTCATAAATATCCTTTCATGCTTATATTATCTAAATTTACATGTTTTGGATAGAAGTTAAAATTTTGAAAATAAAATGAGGATGTTATTGTCCAAACAAAATATTCAAACAACATTCCTAGAAAATAAAAACTATTTTCAAGGGGACCTTGAGAATTACTTTTCCACAATAATGAAAATATAAAGCCTCTTCTATTTTCTCCTAATTTCTATTTCTAGACATACCAAAAAAAAATAAAAAGAAATGTAAAATCTATTTTCAAACCTCCAAAACTTGAACCAAACGTGATCCCAGGATTGTAACTTCTTGTTGCAATTTTGTTTAGGATAAACTTTTCCTATAACAGAGTGGATGCTGACAATACACTATTGCTCAATACTTGATGTATTATATACACTGTTGTAGGATTCGTCACTGTGCTTTACATCTGGTTGCAAGTAAGTCATGTCTTTGGTAGAACTGTTCCATTCTCTGAAGAGAATAATCTGTATTTGGAGCATATTACTTGAAATTAGGTCAATCCCTGGAAATTGTCTCAACAAACATTATAAGTAAGATTGAATTTTCTCAAAAGATGGGAATTAAAAAGAGAATCTTAGCATCTTAGCCCATATGTACGTTCCATGTTTCTGTCAGTAATGGTTTCTGCAAGGGTGAAAGGAAACTTGGTGCAATATCTCAGTATGATGGTGCTATAGCAAATCCATGCCAGAGGCTTCTCAACATGCTGCTGTTCTTTATACTGATTTTAACAACTTGAGTTTCTCTGACTGTTACCAATTGTCTGAGTAAATAATTTCAGAGCTTAATTGCAACTTAATACCCTCAACTACTGAAAATATTCAACTTGATACCTTCAACTTTGATAGTACTAACTTAATAACCTATGTCAATTAATATATTTTTTTACGTTAAAAAATATATATATATATCCTCCCTAACACTTCTCCACCCACCCCTGCCACCTCCGACCGCAGCACGCCATCCCCTTCCCCGCCACGAGCTACCCCTCCCCTCCTTCACCACGAGCCACCTGTCTCACCGGCCGAGCAACCCCCTACCCCCCCCCCCCCCCCCCTCCCCCACCGCTGTTGCCACTGCGCAGCTGCAGCTGCTGCCGGCCGAAGAAGGAGAGGGGGAGGAGAGGGAAGAAGGAATATTTTGGTCATTTATTATTTTTCGATTAATACCGTTAAGAAGAGGGTATTAAGTTGGTAACTATTAAAGTTAAGAATATCAAGTTGAACATTTTGAGTAGTTGAGATTATCAAATTACAACTTAGCCTAATTTCAATTATGAATTTAGAACCTGACATCCTTTTTCTCCTTCCGAACAATCTCTGATCTTTCTACAGCATTAGAATTGCAACCATATACTATTTATAGTACTTTATCTGGGACTAAATTCATGACTGGACTGCAGTTGGGGGAATGTGGGACTCATCTCTTGCAGGTTTCAGTCAGCGTTTACAAAGTCCTCTGATGACCACTATTTACTGGAACATTATCCAGACAGAATGGACTGCAGTTTCAGGTAAATGCCTGCAGCCCCTCTCTCTCTCTCCACTTGCCTATCATCAAGAAGTAGACAGTACAAATCCGAAGAGCAGAAAATATCTACTAAAATTCCTTAGCCAGAGAAAGCTTTGCAGGATAAGGTTCTCCTTTGTTTTCCTTTCTTATCCTCTCTCTCTCTCTCTCTCTCTCTCTCTCTCTCTACTCACCAGTGGACTTGAGAGCTCAACTTATATCAAGTTCCAGACCATTGTTGCCTCTGTCTTCATTGCAGTACTCAAAGCTTTCCTTGTTCTCCATCACACTGCTTTCCTCGCCTTTTCTCATTGGATGCAAAATGGGTCCTCCTTTGTAAGAAAAGTTCTGATTAAATCAATATAGATAAGAGGCAGAGGTATAACCTCTTCTCCTTTCAACTTTTACTTTTTCTATACTAACCAGAGATTTTTCTTTCTTGGGGCTACATACACATAATAGAGGGCCTTTCTTGGAACGACGGCGGGGCCTGCATCTTGACGGATGTGGGTCTGAGTCGTTGAAGAAACAGCCTCTCCATATGTTAATGGTAAGTTTGAGTGCATCTTGATCATTTCCAGATCCTTGAGCCTCGTATAGTTAGAACAAGCCCTTTGAGCTGGACCCATTTAAGTTATCAAACTCACCAACCTGGCCAGAAGTATACAACCAAAAGTCCACAACCTTAGAGGAAACACTAAGCCTTCGGAAGTCTTTGACATTCTCCATCAGGGGAACCTCGTGGCACTCTCTCAATTTCTTCAACCTATGTTGAAAACCTCCTTAAAAAACTGAAGTTGGAGACCATTTTTTTTTCCAGGTGACATTGAAGCAAAACTAGTGTTCAGAGAGCAGAGATTGAATGGAGAACAACAATAACCTGCTGCAGCAGCAGCAGCAGCAATCTCCCTCCTGCTCTCCAGCTCCCTTCCACCACCACCTCCTCCAGCAGCAGCACGAGCAGCTCCAGATGTTCTGGAATTACCAGCGCCAGGAGATTGAGCACGCCAACGACTTCAAGAACCACCAGCTCCCCCTCGCGCGCATCAAGAAGATCATGAAGGCGGACGAGGACGTGCGCATGATCTCCGCGGAGGCCCCCATCCTCTTCGCCAAGGCCTGCGAGCTCTTCATCCTTGAGCTCACAATCCGGTCGTGGCTCCACGCCGAGGAGAACAAGCGGCGGACCCTCCAGAAGAACGACATCGCCGCTGCCGTCACCCGCACCGACATATTCGACTTCCTTGTCGACATTGTTCCTAGGGAGGAGATAAAGGAGGAGGCGGGCGGAATCGGGTTGATGCCGGGCGCAGCCGCGGCTGCGGGCGTGCCGTACTACTACCCTCCTGCGGGGCCGGGGATGATGATGGGGCAGCCGGCAATGGACCCGGGAGTGTACATGCAGCAGCAGCCGCCGCCGCCGCCGCCGCCGTGGCAGCCCATGTGGCAGCAGGGCATTGGCGAAGGCCGCGGCAGTGGCTGTGGCTATGCCTTCGACGGACAGGGGTACGTCACTCATCCTCCACCACCACCACCACCACCTCCTCCTCCAACTTAGATCGTCATTTTAGCTTTTCTTGATTTCTTGAGACGTACATCTTGATTCATGTGATGAACTTGCACTCATGAAAAAACAAAAAAAAAGTGGTTGTAAAACCTTACAACCATTACGTGGCACCTGCCAATTAGTCCTATCTTTCTTCCATGTGAGGTAGGGGGGAGAGGAGGACTAATTGTTAGGTTGTCAGTTGTAAGTTCTTACCAGACTTGACTTTATTCATTTAATATACAAGAGTCCATATTCTTGAGTCCTACTGTCGTCAAGAATGCAAATTATAGGCCTTACTGTAGCCCAAGTGCTCCCGCTTTATGCCTTACTCTAATGCTTGTTACAATTAACTAAGGTTTGGAATTTGGGAAGGTTTTAATTCTTTGAGTAATGTTAATTAGAATTATTAGCTTCGTATATTTCTCTATTTCTTCTTCTTCTTCTTCTTCTTTCAATTTGTCTGGTTGAACTTTTTTTTTTTTAGGTTATGAAGATTTATATTCAACTTGTATTAACTAATTCAATAGAACCATGAAAATTATGCTGAGACTGTGCTCAGAATTTCTCTCTTTCTACAATCTTCTGTACTTAGCATTGATCATCATATATATTGTATATATACAATGAGGGAGCTAGGGAATCATAATCCGTTTTTTGAAGGTCTAACAATAATTCAAATTAGGAGGAGGATTGGTCTCTCCAACTTTGAACGATGGAACTGAAGTTTGGCCAGTGGTTTCGTCATGTAGTATCTGCTAGTTCTTCTTGTGAAGAAACATGAGCAACGCCAAGTAGAACTTTTGATACGAGATCTCTGACAAAATGAGGTCGATCTTGTTATGTTTCATGCTATGAAACACGGAGTTTGAACAAGAATAGGTTGCACCAGGGCCAGCCCTGAGTTCATAAGAGCCCCAGCCGAACTACTGTTGCACCAATGTTTCTCACATAGTATAAAGAGGTTTTGCTGAACTTTGCACAAGTTCACCTAGAAAACCTTGAAATCAAATTAGTTCTAGCGACTGTAATAGCAGCAGCTCGATACTCTGCCTCTTTCGAAGAGCATGCTATCGAGTTTTGTTTCTCTAACTCCATAGAAAAAAACACAAAAATTTAAAAGAGGAGATCAACCTCAAATGTAAATAAAGTCTATTTAAAAAAAAAAAAATTAGCTACATCAAAATTTTATTAAGGAATTAAATATTTTGTCATGTGATTGCATAAGCTTGCTTAATATCATTAAGGGCTATTTTAGCAAATGTCTCATTTAAAATATAGAAACTAGCATATATTCTCATTAATTTTTTTTTTTAGCAAATACCTCAATTGTTTGTACGGAACAGTTAAAAACTTAAGATACACCCCCATTATTTTAATATTTTTTTTTACTATTTTACATTGAAAAGAAATATTTGCTAGTTTTTAAAAAAGTGGAGGTATATGATAGTTTCTATATTTTGAATGTGAGCATTTGCTAATATATCCCAAAATTTAAGAGGGACAAAAATGATAATTATGAAGGAAAAAATAAAACATATTGTAAATATGTAAATAGAAATTAAAAATTATAAATTCGGAGAGGACAAAACATAAAATTGATATTTTAAAAAAAGAACATGAATATTTAACTCGAAACCAAAAATTTAGTGGGAACATGAATATTTAACAGTAATTTGCTACCATGGAGGTATACTAAATGAATTATCTTACGTAGGATGTACAACTCAGCTTCTTTCCATGTATTAGAATATCACATTTGATAATTTATGAAATATTATTAGTTGACATTTTTCTATCAGATATGAATTCACAATAAGATAAATTTTTACTCATACATTTTTATTAGTAGATAGTGAAGAAGCATAAAATTTTATTATTCATAGTAATTTAGGTTCATCTTGTATACAGATTTATATTTAATCCATCATTACCAAATATTGACACAAATATCATTTCAAGTAGTCAACATTTTTCTAATAACCAAAAAATTAATGTTGGTCATAGTTCATTAAACCAAATTGAAGAGAATGTTGATGATGAAAACAATAATTATTTAATTGAAGATTTATATTATTTAGATGATAATGATTATAATTCAGATGCTAGCACTTCTGAATTATTTGTTGAAAAATTATTTGATTCTTGTTTTGAATTTAGCAATTGTATTAGCGATATAGCAGTTAGATATAATTTTAGTTATTCATCTAAAGCGAACAATTTCCAGAGGATTGTATATATTTGTGACTCTCTAAATTATTGTTAGAGAGTTTATGCCAGAGAAATTGGTGATGCCAGAGAAATTGGTGACGATAGAACATTTGTTATTCGTATATTAGAAGCTCGACATTCACATTCAGATGGATTTATAGGAGGACGTCATCTACTAGCTACTACTATATGGGTTAGAAATAAAATAATTGGTAAAATTAGATATAATAAATCCTATAGTCCAACACACATTGTAAATGATATACTTAGAGATCATCGAATACATATTACATATTCTAAAGCTTGAAGAGCCAGTGAAATTACATTACTTGAAATTAATGGTATTTATGTTGATGCATATGGTAATGTTGAAAAATATGGTTTTACAATTATGGAAACAAATCCTTGGAGTAAATATTCTTTAAAGACGATAGTGTTATAAAATAAGGGAGAGAGAAAGATTGTAGCCGAATAGAATTATACAAGGGCTTTCTTATTAAGAATATATATAAAGATGGATAGGATAAGAGTGGTTGTAGATAGGAATAAGGGCATCCATATTTGGGTTTATCTACAAAATACAATACCTCTACAAAATACAATACTCTCATTTGGATGCCCACTTTAATCATTGCCTCATTAAAAAAAATTCTAAGAAAATATCTATCTTTGAAAAAATCTATAGTAAAAGAAAAAAGTACAATAATATTATTCCGTAATATGATTATTGAGGAATCCAAGTTGGTGCGACTTACATTGCCTCGTTAAAAATCTTTCGAAGTAAAAATCCAGTAAAAAAATCTCATCGAAGAAAAAGAGTGCAATGCACAAAGACATATTTCGAGATGTCTCTATTAGCATCTTTAGGATGCTTGCATCTACTTGATGCTCCCCTCAAAAAAATATTAAATTTAGTTCGTACATCAATTTAAACGAAAAATCAATCCCCCAATTAATACATTTGAATATTACATCGCACCACATTACTAGATAATGCATATATATATATATATATATATATATATATATATATATATATATATATATATATATATATGCATTATCTTCATATCCTCATGAAGAGTTGTAGACTTATATCCTAGAAGCTTGCAACTCTCCCTGATATGATGAACTGGTGAAACCATAGCCATACTCATTCTCTATTTGCTTCATTAAGTGCAAGAATGATCGGTCGAGGTTGCCGTAGTGATTTGCTTAATTAATCTCTGAAATACCTATAACACTGTTTAGAAAACATATCTTTTTTGTGATATCTCCTTATGGGGATCAAATAAATAACATGCATTTCCATATCCCATAAGATCAATTTATTTATATTAATCACTACCAAAATATGTTGTATTAGCGACAATTTTAGCGACGTCAAATCTAAACGTCGCTGAATCATAAATATTTAGTGACATCAAAATTAAATGTCGTAACACGTCGCTGGTAGCGATATGGAGCGGCGTTCCACAACTACAATTAATATAATAAAAATAAACGACACTAGGAGTTGCTAAACGTCGCTAAATTTTGAATATTATCGACATTTAGCAACGTTGGAAATTTAAGTCGCAGTATTTGCTTATGTCCGCGACGTTTAGCGACGTCGTTTTCATACGTCGCTAATTTATTTCATATATGGTTTGGAATTCACTTCCCCCCATTTCCTTCGAGCACCTTTACGAATTTTTCGCTATTTAGTTTCGACCCATTCCCTCCCGGCGCCTCCCCTCTCCGTCTGCTCTCCCCCCGGCGCATCCCAGAGCCCCCCCTTCCGACGCCTCCCTGATCGAGCCCTCCCTCCCGGTGCCTCCCCGAGCCCCCCTCCCGGTGCTCCCCGCATCCTCCTTCCTTCAGCATGCTCCTCCTCCCTCCGGTGAAGTAACCTCCCTCTGTCGGCGTCCCTCCTCCCTCCGACTCCCCTCCTCGTCCGTAAGTGAGCACTCTCTCTCTCTCTCTCTCTCTCTCTCTCTCTCTCTATATATATATATATATATATATATATATGATTTTCAAGGACTCCACCCACAAACACGATACGACAAACACACTGACATGACACGATACGACACACATACTGCCACAAACATGACACGACACACACACACACACACTGTCACATACATAACGAGGATACACACATAGAACACAACCAGGACACATGAACACACATGACACAACGAGGACACATGAACACACATGACACAACCCTAACCCTGACACATGGACCCAAAAACATGTAAACTAAAATCTAATAGAGAATAAATTAGATTTTATACTTATATAAATATATAATATGCCCTAACAATTAAAAAAAATATTTTGGAGAGTAATTTAAAATAAAATTGTGACATTTTCTAACAATTATGCTTTTATAAATAACTTAGAAAATATGTAATATCCCCTATCAAAACATAGAAGGAAGTAGTGAAAAGTGTTGCAAAATATTCACCTAGACTTAGAAAATAGGTAAGCAGCCGAGGACGCCAATGCACAAGAACTGTGACATGTTTCCGAATAATCTGACACGAATACGTGAGTATCTATCCACCAAATATAAAGTTCAAACATATAATATCACAGTATACTATCTAACTCAATAACAGTTAAAAATAATATATGCAGAGAATGAATCAGAAAATAGACTAATAAAACAGATCCATATCCACATCTCAACATAGGATTAGAAGTCTAACCATCCTTAGAAGTACAATCCATAGTGTATCTCGGGAACAACCCGAACAAAATGAAATGATAAGAGTTCTAAACTCTAGGACTAATAGCACCTAAGATAACTTATGACAGGACTATGCATCGCCCTGGACATCTACACTATCTAGTCATGTAACAGCGGCATGAATCTCAGTTTCATCCTCAGAAGGTCCATAAGGGAAGAATAATCCTTTTCGCCTAAATATCAACAATATCTAATCATGATTAAGTAAAGTACAATTATAGTTCACAATTACACCAAAATTGTAATGACCCGTTCCGCTCAAGCGGAGAGTCAATTCAAAGGACGCTAGTGTGATGACCATATCTGCTTTTGCTTAGCAAGAAGACTTGCTTGAGGCAAAGGATTTCAGACTTGTCCCTTCAGGAGTTCAGACTTAGACTTTCTAAGGCGCGCTCGGAGTATCACTCGACCGAGACGACTCATCACTAAGGTGGATAGCTACGATAAACTTGTCTTTGCTTAGCCTGTGGGTGGCTACGATAAACTTGTCTTTGCTTAGCCTGCACATTTAAAATTATGGACGATACATGCTAGTCGCTAGGTGAATCACCCTTTGCATGCTAATAAAGAATACAACGCATATAGCTAAGGGAATAATCTTATCTTATATTGCTTGTTTTAGAACTTGGAAATGAAACTTGGCTATAATTGGACCCTCGCATGCCCTTAGCTTCGTGCTAGTAGACTCCGCTAATGCTTCGAGTAGATCATTACATACACTTCGTAGTACACTGCTTCGCATTTTTACACTGCTCGTCCCATACATTATGTCGTCCGATATGTCCTATACAGTTTCACTCCTCGTACTACCCCTTAAACCCGTGCTAACGTAAAGGCTTATGTTCTAAAGTAGGCTATGCCGCAAGTTTCCTTATGCTTATGTTTCAACACTGTTTTTATGCTTGCTTGCCTTACATGCTAACTAGTACGTGCTCGTTGGTTTCATTGCTTGTCACATAATTTTATGCCACAATCAAGTAACACGATTCATGTCTTACATTCATCTAGTCTAGCCATAAGACTATCAAATAGTCATTCTATGTAAGTATGAATCTGAAAGTATTCAAGACCGTTAGGTCACCAAGGCATTTTTTGAACTAAGGGATTTCATCAGGTCAAGTAAAGCAAGAATCACAGCTCGTTGAGCAAGACTTATTAAGGTATTAGAATCCTTGGTAGTCTCTCTCGAGCGGGTGAGATGGTGTATGTGCCTTGAGTGCCTATTGCTAGACCCATCTTCGCCCAAGAGACTACGCATCGTCCAATGTCTAAGTGAATCAAAATTGAACATGTCATGTTATGAATATAAAAGACCTAAGACTTGCATGGTCGCGGACAACTCATGCACGAGGTAATTGTGGATTCCTCGGACGATCGTCGGGGCACCGGGATCGTACCAGCCTGGGAGGAATCATATGGGGACTCCTCGAGCTTTGCGGGATGGTGTTCGTGTCTCGAGTTTGTAACGCTACACCATCACGGTCAAAAGAGTTTGGGTCTCTCAAGTTTCGACGGGATGGTGCGCGCCTCGAGCCTTTAGCGCTATACCCATCTCCGTCAAGAGACTCGTCCAAATGGCTTGTAGCACCAGCGACCCTCCTGTTCATATAGATAAGTCATCCTCGCTTAGCAGAAATTCGCGTGCGAGTCATTGCATCGCACCTAGTAATCTAGAATACTGAACGAATATGAGTATCAAATATTTGTGCACACTTGTACATATTTGAACACCTGAACAATCCGTTGCAACCCACCTGAGTATAACAGAATCTGAGTAATCCTTGTAACTCGTGCACCTGAATCAGGACCTCGCTCTTGACACTCGTGTTTGCTTATAAATTTTTTCTTGGATTTTATTATATATATTCGTGCTTGGTATAACTTGGTTTTATCATTGGACATGGAAGGACAAATGGTAAGTTGATAAGTTTTGTCGTATTTTCCTTGAATTGCACGATGCGCTGCTACACGAGTTAGGCGTGTACATTATGCCATAAAACTGATCCTAAGGCAAGACTAGAAATACAACTTAATAGATGGTGCACGGAACATATATAACGTGTTTGGATTTGTCGAGCGGGCGGAAAGCCTCCCCACCAGTGTATTTATGTACTAATAATCCACCAGATTGCTTGCAGTGTGCGAGAGAACCCCGTTCGGTGAGGAAACCCCTTCGTGCGAGCTAAGGTATGGAGTTCACTCTGGAGCCTTGGAGCGTTGCGTCCGGAGCTGAAGCACTTATACAGGACATAATGTTGGAACATCGCCTATGTATCATTCCATAATATTAGCCACTTGGCACGCTTTTATTGTTTCGAGAGAGAGAGGACTTGAGCGACTTGTAATCTCAACCTAGCGCCGCTTGTAATACTTGTTAAATATCAATAAAGTGCTTATTTTACTTCTATACTTGTGTTATTCACTGCTTCCGCTATTGACGACTATGTGAACTTGTTACCAATCGCTTGTTCGTTTCTTATTCTGCGACTGGCTTAGCTATTTTTTTGCCTGTTCGGGTCATGGCCTTGTACGGGTGCAGCTTGTGCTCGTGCGACATCACCTCCTGATGGGCACGATCATCCCGGAGGAGCGTTGATGCGGTGATTCGCGCCCAGTGGGGACGGTCGATCTTGTGGAAGATCGAGGCGTGACATACTGGTACCAGAGCATGTCTTTACGTCCTTGGACTTCTTATCGATTCTTTTAGTTTTCTAAAGCTCGTTCATGGGTTATGTGAATACGCTCTCTCTCGTTTATCCATTGGGATATTTCATACAATTAGTCTAAATATTTTTAAAATTATATGTGATTGATATTATTGCTTGTAATTGAATAGTTATGCGAAGACCCTTGTTCCGACTTGTGTTAGACTTTGTGGGAATAGATTCGTGCTTGAATTTGTAAGTTATATGCGAACTCGAATACCTATACGTGATTTCCAAGCGGATTAGTTTGCGAGATAGAATATCGTTCAGACAGATAGCTATACACAAAACCTTTCAGCTAAGTTGTATTGAGTATCGCGAGCCAAGACCCTTGGTGCGAGCAAGTTTGCGAGCGAGATTGGGATATCGTTCAGATAAGGATAAGTCAGACTTAGAATGGCAACCGATAGAAACCTTATCAGTTTATCGCTAAGGCGATAATAGAAGGATCGTGCTTAAATTTTGAGAAATGGCTCGGACGAAATTTCGTATCGGTAGATACAAATCAAATATGGTTTACTTGGATGACTATCAACATGGGTATACACGAGACTAAGAATTATCAAGGCGACGCTTAGGTATCACGCATGAATTCTAAGGAACGACTCGGTGAATATGCGAGCGAGTGATGCGAACACGATTGAGGATTTAATTGGATGACTCGATTCCTAAGTGGTGTATGAATTATTTTGGAAATGTTCGAGCGAATTCAGAGATCTCGTGCGATAGTTGGTTTGAACGATTGAGAATGTGTTGAACAAGTGATAAGGCTTATATCGAATAGGGATTCAAGGTAATGGAATCAATATCTTGGTCGAAAAAACTTGGTGGATCGTGCGTGCGATTTTGAATTGAATCAAAACAAATATAACTTGAGTAGAATATTATAAGCCCCCTCATTTTGGAATAGGAGTAATTTGATAATTTATAATCATTTTTGTTATTTTGTTTAATTAGATAGATTTAAAAATTAATTTCTAAAATTCTTTTTAATATATATGACAATTTGCCATGACTTTGAGCAATGTACGACTTTTCTCATTCTAACAAAATTTATAATATTAATCTTGATTGAGTCTAATATAGTCGGAACATGAATGTTGCATTTATTTGACCTCTCCAATGCTCCAAAAATATTGATGAACGTCTAGAATTACGGTTACCGTAAAATTGTCTCCTTTTGACTAGAACTTGACCCAAACCCAACCCAACCACATGTAGGCATGTAGTGCACCCAAATATACCCATGCATATATATATATATATATATATATATATATATATATATATATATATATATATATATATATATATATATATTAATTTATTTTTATTTATAGGAGTTCTATCTATAGAAAGTGCCATAGGGGTTATCCTAGTTGGCAAACTAACTACCTACCTACCTAACCACCCAAGATCCTAACCAACCAAATTTTAACTATAACAACCCACCCCCTTTTCATAATTTCAAGAAAAAGCAGACCCCTTGGTGGTCGACCCCTACAAGCCCTAAGAACACCCCCTCCTATGTTTAAATCTATCCCAAAAGCCCATATATATACCCCATTATCACAAAACCCTAACCCTAATAACTCTCTTCCCTTTTTGGCCGACCTCTCCCCTCTCCTTCATGTGTAAGAGCAGCCCCCATTGTCATCTACCCATCACAACATCATCTCCTTCACCAAAAACCCTCTACTCTCTTCCAAAAGCTTCACTTTTTATCATCCCTCCACCATCTTCCATCCAAACACCATTAAACCTCCAAGAAGAACCCCATCTTTCCCATAAATATATCAAGAACCCATTGTCATCATCAACAACCCATCAAGAAGGGAGTAGCAAGCCAAGCACAAGCAAGAAGGAGTATTTCTTGGACAAGAAAAAGCACCATCATCCAATCCTCCAAAGTTTTCAGTAAATCTTTAATCTTTCTTTCTCAAATCCCATGGCATAATCCTTAGGTTATGTAAAATTATTGATTTAGAACCCATATTTTGCCATCTTGTTCTCATATTAGAAAATATAAATTTTTCATTTTAGGTTGGTGATAATTTACTTGTCGGTAGAACTAGTTTGAGACTTTTAATGCGATTACTTGAGGGAATCATTATTAATTTTTAAAACTGAATTAATAGGTGTTTAATTGCTGGAAATTAAGTATTTTAAAATTATTTTCTATTATTTTAATATCAAATCTGAACCATATAATTAAGGGCCACTAGCCTAGGTTTTCGGATGATTTTGTGGCATTGGTTTGCTAGTAAATAGATGATGTTTTGGATGGAATAAAGAGGTAAATAATTTCTGAGATTAAATCAGAATATAATATGATATAAAATAAATTTTCATAAATATAAACCCTACTAATGGACTGGCAATATCCCGAACAAGTTTCGGACAAAACTAGTCAACCTAAAGTAGCCATAATCTTGAAGTATGTTTATTTTGTCTAATCTGAAAATTTATTGTTAAAATGAATACAAACTATATTTAAATCAATATTATATGATTTATTATTATTTATGTTTATGTCCTTTAATTGGGAACTTAAACTTAAATTTTGGAAGTCAAAAACCAAGAAACTAGGTTCCGATACCCTGTAAAAGTAAGCAAAGTTGATAGAAATAATAACGGACTTCGTTGTACATGGAAAAGAATAAAATTATATAAATAAGTTATAATTACGAGAATTTTTATTAGACCCTTAAGCGTATTAATTGATTGATAGGTCAATTGAATCCCGAAGGAGTGGACGCGGGATCATCTTTACCACCACTGACTGCAGAACCAGGCAAGTGTACCTTGCCAAGATGTTTATAGTTCTAAATGATTTATTTGATATTATTTATGCATTAGACATTATATTTGTGTGGCTTGGTTGATGTACTTGTTGATCTTAGGGCCGTCATACGATACTTTGTGTCCGAACAAGATTCGGGTACCGACATCCTTTGCGGAGTCGAGTAGCATAATTAGAGAGTCATATTTACGAACCCATGTTGGTGCAAACATTATTTGCACATCCACCCACAGGACACTGGACACGCTATTCATGTGGCAGAGTCTTTCTCGACTTGTTCGAGGTACTTGGACTCTGGATAGGACTACATGATGCATGCTATAGGGATGATTATAGTGATACATAGTGACTAAGACTTGTGCGGATAGTTAGAGGTCATGAGCTTGCGTGTCTTGATTGAGACGTGAGGTTACTTTGGGTGGGGAGAGTCTTCATAGTGCTCTGGGCATATTTTACTTATTACTATTTATTGTGTATTAGGCTTTAGGTTTCCTCTGCGGAATCTAAGGTTGTCACCCTCATATTTTCAATCAAGGGTAGTTTGGTAATTGACATGGGTATTTTTAATTTTAGGATTTATTGTATTTAAATATTATGCATGTGTGATTATTTATTTATTGTATTATTTATTTATTATTAGATGCTAGATTATTTTGGACTTGTGTAGTGGACCTAACCAATTAATTAAATGCATGAACCCAACATTTTAGTTTAGTTTATTTTGAGCCTAAGAATTAGGCCCATGGATTAGGAGGATGGATTAATTAGTGAAACCATTGGACTAGAACCTTCCCCCTTAATTAATTTCTTCATGAGAGGCGCCAAGGGGTGTTTTGGATATTTTATATTGCTTGGGGAAGGGGTATATGGCCGGCCACATGAGGAGGAGAGAGAATGTCTCTCATTTTATTTGGTTCATTCCAATTAGATCTATATTTTCTCCCTTTTCAAATTTCTTCATTCCCTCATCATTTTCTCACCAATTTCTTCACAAATTCTTTTCCTATTTCTAAATTGAGGCTACTACAACAAGGATCTACAAGAAGAAAGCAAGGAGCAATAAGGAGGAGGCCAAGATCTACAAGGAGGAGCTATATTTCTATATTTGGAGATTTTTATTGGGAATCCATCTCCCAATAGGTACATTTCAGTTTTCCCTCTTATAATAGGTTCTAAATATGAGATTTAACCATGAGAAATTATCCCACATGTATTGGCTACATATAGGATTTGGTTTTAGGTTCATAGGAGACCTATGGTGGAAGTTATGTGTATTTTTGTGTCAATTTTGGGAGGATTCCGAGATTGGCACATGTGATATTTGTCAATTGGTCAAATAGATCAATATGACATGTGATTACTTGTTTGTGACTAGTGTCGTTTCCACAATTGGGTACGTGTAGGCCATATCTCGTCAATTTCGTGATACGGGTTGATTTTGGGGGGGTTTCACCGACACGGATATTTGTGCATATCAATTCTTGACACGGATACGGAGTTGTTATTATTATTGTTCGTATTAGTCATAATTAGAATTCTAGACTTGCTCATGTCCTTCGGGATGCGTTTGGTTGTGTGGTGGAGCCGTGTCGCAAACGTATCATAGAATTAGTGTGATACGGGTGCGGTGCACTCCACGTGTTTGGTTTATTGCTCTTAATTCTATATGTACTTGTGAGTGTATATATATATATATATATATAGATGAGGGATTGATACCTATAAATAGATTGGTGTATAGATATACATAGAGGTGTAAGAGTGCTATGTATATGTATGTGTGTTTGTGTTAAGTTATGAGAGTGAGTGAGTGACTAAGAGCAGTCAGTGACAGCAATGTGGAGTTCAGTCGAGCCACAGCAAGGATGTGCACAGCAAAGTAGGGGGAGGCACTGTGCAGTTGTACAACAAGCATGCTCGAGGCAGTATCAGTGCAAGGGGGAGCAGCTTGTGCACTGTGCATTGCACAACAGGGAGTGCATAGGAATGTGCAGCATTGCATCAACCTCTCGAGCAGTGATCAGGATACACACTGCTACCAGCAATACAGGTAGTGGCTGCAATGCGTTCAGCCACAGTAAGAAGCATGTTGCAGTGCATTTCAACATGAGCCAGTGCAGTATAGCCACAGTGCAATGCAGCAGCTATTAACAGCCACATCAATACTTCATCGTGCAACCAACTGCAGAGGAAGGTCTGCAGCTGCTCGAGCTGCAGTGTGCAAAGATATACCTCGTGCACAGCAAAAAAAAGAGGAGCATCAGTCCAGTGCAACCTTCAGTTCAGCACAATTCAAGTATCAGCAAGATATCAACAATTGCACAGTTCAGTATACAACCCTGTACAGTTTAGTATAGCTAGTTTAACAAGATAGTGGTCAATATAGACTACTAACCCTAGTATAGACCTAGTGAGACTTAAAAATTGACCTAGAGGAATGCATTAGTGTATTTTAACCCATTTCAAAATAGGACTATGTGATACCAGCTTGGGCATCGAGAGACACCTTGCTCATGACCAGAGGCGAGTACATCTTTCTGTTAGTTTTTATTTTATGATATTGTATATATTTCATGTTTTAGAACTATATACTCGATTCTGACACAGTGGTTGCATGGACTGGTAATATATGGATCCTGTCATAGGATGTTATCCCTTACCGTGTTCAGCGGGTACTCCTTCATATGTATTTCAACGTGTGTATCAGGTATTGATTATCGTGTACTTTGTGTTCAAACACTGCTCGTGTTCAGTGTGTCTATATTCGTGTTCGTAACGTGTCGTGATTGGATTCATTAGTATTTGTTGGGGATGGGAGAGTAGGAGTTGGTTATGTGATCAAGCCCAAGTATATTCGTATACATGTCGATTACATATCACACGTGTAATCAAGTTACCATATTATATTCGTGTTCAACCCAAACCGATCAAATAATAAACTTTTACTCTATGGCACATTTAGTTAGTTTTATCTTTTCCATTTAAATTGCAGTTATTCATATTTCCTGTTCTTCATTCCAGTACATTACATATTCACTCTAGTTCATCCCATTTCTTATGGCTAGTTATCCTGTATCCTTTTCTATTATCTGTTATATATGCTCGATTATGTATTTGGAACTTCTTTCAGATGTATGTATTTCGTTCCAATCCTGACTGGATGTCACTACCATATTTTCTAGAAAAGAATATTTTGGTCATTTCATAATTAATTAAATATTATGCATGTTATATATTTATTTATTGTATTATTTATTTATTGTTAGATGTTAGTTTATTATTTGGACTTGTGTTAGTGGACCTAACTAGTTTAGATTATGTAAAACCCCAATTTTTTAATATTATTTAATTAATTAGTTATTGAATTTATTTATATTATTTCGTAGTTATTTAGATAATATATACGTAGTGGTTTAAATACCCAAATAATTAATCATTTAGAATTATTGTACAAAATCTATTATTTTATTTTAGGAATCTCGTGGAAGGGTGATAGAATTTTTTTTTAATTTTTTTTTAGATAATATATACGTAGTGGTTTATTTTATTTTATTGAAAATCTACGACTTTTACGCTGTAGAAATCTGTTGTGATAGCCCATGTTCAAGGATTCGTATCTCCCACCATAGAGATCCGAACTTAGTTTTTCTTCTTACTGTGGAAAGACCACCTAACCTAGATTATTTTATGTCAATTATATTATTTTATTTGATGTTGTATGCTGAATTAAATCGGATTAAAAATCATGAAAACCTATTTTTCTAACTTCCAAAATTTGTGATACGGAGCGCGTCCCGCCAAACGGGACCGTCTCGTCGCGTACTAGTTGCATCGAAAGGCGCATATGGTATGTCCAGACGTGTGGGCTTTCACAAAAACTAATTTGGACGCGTGTGCGCATCGGAATCACCCCGTATCCACAAAAAAATCTCCGTATCGCAACTTTTGCAAAATACCGCACCATTTATTGTACGCTCATCAGAATATGACAAAACTTGCGCCATTGGATTCGTGGTATCATGCTGGTCCTGTGACCCAAGTTTCACGCGATTCTGAGATAGTTGACCAAGCCCCCTATTTGCGGGCCCTACGGTTGACTTTTTGTGCGAATGTGTGTTCGGCTCACCGAAATCCAAAATTGGACGTACCGTTGAGTTCGTCTTGACGTTTAGAAATTGTTTGACCTATAATTTTGTCCCATTTAGAGACCTTTATCCCTGGAACGCTTTTCGGTGCAAAGTGGGCCACACGTGGACCCCGCTTAGACCCGAAATTATCGTTTTGCTCCTGTGTCCAAATTGGACGAAAGGGTAGTGTTTTCTAGCTATCTCGCTTATTTTAGGAACGTTGGTGATGTTTATTTCAGCATCCGGAGGCGTTCATTCTGAGGCTATAGTTTCTGATCCTGTGTGCTTGACTCCTGGACGTTACACTTTGTAGCTTTCTTACCAGGCAAGATACCTTGCCAAATTGTTTACAGTACTTTGCATGCTTATTATATTTTTATATATTCATTGCATGTGTATTTTCTTTCAGTCATAAGTATATGCTATATATATATATATATATATTGACACACACTTGACACATAATATCATGGGAGGGGAGAACAATCAGTAGGCGTATGGGCTACAACCACTTTGGTAAACCATAGTATCTAACACGCACTACGGTAATGTGTCGCGCTGGTCGCTACCCCCCGCGGTATGTCGATTTCTAGAGTCTCGCTGGTCGCTACCCCCCGCGGTATGTCAATTTCTGATGTCCCTGACATGTATGTGAGTTATGAGATTTAGATCGAGTAGCCTACCCATGCCCATACGTCAAAAAGTTGTCCTCATTATGCATTCATATAGATTATCTTTTACAGCGCACTTACATATTTTCTACCTATTATGCATGTTTATTGTATTCAAATTGGCATGCTTCTATGTATCTTGTTACGTCTCTCTGAGGACCTGGTCCCTTTCCAGGTGTAGATGTTCATGACTATTCGCAGGAGCACGGATCAGGACTTACTACTTATCTCTTCCGAGGAGGTCTTACCTTCTGAGCATCTTTGATTATCTCTAGCGATGGATCGCTTTGCTGATACCTTTATATCATCATCTTATTTATTTGGAGATTTACCCTTCTCCCTCATTTTAGTATTGATATAGTCATTGGTAGTGGATTTGTCTCCACCCGACTATTATTTTGGATTATTCAGACTCATTATTCTAGTTTAGTTATTTTTTTTCTATGACTTGTTGTGTGGATGAGATTAGTATTTATGTGACTTGTGACTATATATATACCACATGTGAGTTAATATTCATATTACAACGTACGCATGTATTATGGTATCCATATATTGGAGTTGCCATATATATACGACTGACATCCTTACGTGTTCCTAGTCCTACGTATTTTGGGACTGGGGCGTGACATATTTATGTGGTGGCCCATGCAGGTCGAGAGCATATTGTCTCGGTTACGTTACTGTACCGAGCAAGCTTGTGCATAGGATTAGAATATAGGATCTCATCCACTTAATTATCACCTCCCTTGATTTTGTTCTGTATTCTTATTTGGTTGCTTGCATTGCATCTAGCTTAATCCTTTCTCAACGTTAATCTTATCTTTCTTTCGTGCTTGATAGGGGTTTGGAAGATGACTTGTACTAGGTATATACACTCTAGTATTCAATACCACTATTAGTTAAATCTTTGTAAGTTTGGTAGTATACCTCATAACCTAGTATCATATAGTCTTGTTGACTCATTAATGAAGTATAATTGAATGATACCAACTATAGACTTGCATAAAAAGATAGTGTTTATCCAGACCCTAGAACTTAGAGGCCCAAACACCCATTTGGTCGACTAGAGACCTTGACAAGGAGTTATTATGGAAACTGTAGAGGCACAACACCGATCTTCTTAGTGAACTTAAATTATTTTGTACCTTCCTCCATCACAATCAAGCGAACTTATATTTTTTTGTACTACCACGACTTATGCTGCTATAATAGCCTAGTTTTGCAAGCTTATTCTTTTATTGAGCTTGTTCATGATATATGTATTATTGGGGGCCCACACTAATACATTGTCTAAATCAGAATCAGTGTATTATAGTCTGATCAACCTTAGTGCGCTTGGTTCGCTCTTCGTATCACTACTTTATGTGGATTGAGATATAGTTGACTCAAGTTGTTAGACGAATATACTTGCCCTCTAGACTGGCCAGAGCATATCATGTCAGGTACATAACTGTTCTGATGTGAACATGCGAATAAAAATTTACCAAAATAAGATTTCAATCCACAACTGCCTTGGCAACTCCCTTTCAAATTCTCTAATCCCTTTGAATCCCGTACTTGTATTATATCACCTCCTCCTTAAATTCTTTATTATTGTTTTCCGTCTTCCCCTATTTCGGAAAGATGAACGTTCGTGCTTAGTATAAGTTGATACACGGATAGTACTAGATATACCCCATAGGCCAAGCACTTATGATGACAAATAAGGGAGCGCAAGCACAGGAAGTCGTAGATACAGGTACGACCTTTAGTTATATGTTTTATTTCATACTCATGACCCCCTTTATGACACGAGATCTTAGGTGCATAGTAGACGTAGAATATATATATGATGATTTAGCAGTTATGAGATATATTGATATTCTACCCAGATGGCATGCACGCAATGCTAATAGATGACGCGAGTAGCAGTAGTAGTATTCTCCTTCTATCACCATCTCGCCCCCTTGGGTGGCTCATCTTCTCTTCTATATCCATTCCTTATCTCGTGCTTAACTCTTCCTATCATAGTCGTATCCTTTCGTGCCATTATGAATTGTTTGAATTACTTCAACCTCACCCTTATTTTGTTAGTTAAAAACATAAATGGTTTAGTAAATGATTAATAACTAAAAGATGAGTATATAATGATAACCCGTATGTATATGCACTATAGCAATATCTGTATCCTCTTATTAATTTTAAAAAAAAACCATATATAGCATCCCTTAGTCTAATAGGAATTAGTTGGATTGTTGAATTAGTTTATACTTCTACTAGTTTTATATGATAGTCCAGACCTTAACTGTTGCCCAAAAACTTAGAGTAAGCTTAGGAAAGAGTTGAAGGCACTTGTTACGAACGGACAACTATAACAATTCGCTGGCGAAGTAGCGACAGCTGTAGCTAGACCGTTATAGTAAAGTAGTCGAAGTATTTGCAGACATACTGGTCAGGTGGCATGGCAGTATTAGACTACGATACTTGACGGTTACAGAGAAAAATCATAGTTATGAGATTCCAGACGGGTATCCCAAGATACTCGACCCGATAAATAAATTCGTCCTACAACCTAGACAATAAACTCAAAAGACTTTGACTAGTAGTAAAATTCTTTTAAGTTGGGTAGTGTAGATGAGTTAGAGGATAAAAGAATAGTGTATGGACAATAAATGAGAAGTGTTAGAATGACAGACCATGACTTTTAGGAAGCACTGCTAGATAGCAATGTAGTGTAATAGCTATATTGATTATTATGAGTATGAGTTAGTGTCAATTTCGATGACGAAATTTTTATAAGTTGGGTAGAATATAAAACCCCATATTTTTAATATTATTTAATTAATTAGTTATTGAATTTATTTATATTATTTTGTAGTTATTTAGATAATATATACGTAGTGGTTTAAATACCCAGATAATTAATCATTTAGAATTGTTGTACAAAATCTATTATTTTATTTTAGGAATCTCGTGGAAGGGTGATAGAATTTTTTTAGAATTTATTTTGGGTACGAATGTATTTTATATACCTCAAATATATGCGTTAATAAATAATAGTAATAATATAATAATAATCGTAATATATATTTGTAATAATAACAATAATAATAAATAGTTATTGTATATGATAATAATAATAATTTTAGTAATAATAATTAAAAAAATAGTAATAGAAAAAAAAGGAAAAGAAAAAGAAAAAGAAAAGAAATAGAAAATAAAAAGAATAAGAAAAAAGAAAGAAAAAGAATTAGAAATAAATATATATTAACCCAAAACCCTAACTAAACCCTACCCGTTAAAAACCTACCCAAACCCATTAGCAACCTAAACCCTACCCGCAACAACAACAGCTGCAAAGGCCAAGACCCGCGCGCAGCGTTCCCCCCCCCCCCCCCCCCCGCGACCTATACCTATATAAATACTTTACATCTCACAAATCCTAAACCCTAACCCTAAATCTTCATCTCCCCAACCTTGTGACACCACCGCCGCACCGCCGGAGCCCAGCACCGGAGCATCCGCTCGCCGCGACCACCACCGCGCGTCCGCGTCAACCCCGCGCCGTGACAGCGAATACACAGCATCTTACTCCTGTTCAGGCCTCGATTCTAGCGTCATCGCTCGACCAAATTCGATCCCGTCTTCACCGGTATGATCCCCATCTATCCCTCTTCCAACTCTGTGTATTAGTTTCCATCGTTCAATGCTAAACCTAGGTAAAAATCGATGCCAACTTTACGAAAAAAATGACTTTTACGCTGCAGAAATCTGTTGCGAGGACCCATGTTCAAGGACTCGTATCTACCACCATAGAGATCCGAACTTAGTTTTTCTTCTTGATATGGAAAGACCACCTAACCTAAATTATTTTTTGTCAATTATATTATTTTATTTGATGTTGTATGCTGAATTAAATCGGATTAAAAATTACAAAATCTGTTTTTCTAACTTCTAAAATTTGTGATACGGAGCGCGCCCCGCCAAACAGGACCGCCTCGTCGCGTACCAGTTGCACCGAAAGGTGCGTATGGTATGTCCAAACGTGTGGGCTTTCGCGAAAACTGATTTGGACGCGTGTGCGCATCGGAATCACCCCGTATCCACAAAAAGTCCCCGTATCGTGACTTTTGCAAAATATTGCACCATTTATTGTACGCTCGTCAGAATGCGACGAAACCTGCGCCATTGGATTCGTGGTATCACATTGGTCCTGTGACACAAGTTTCACACGATTCTGAGATAGTTGACCAAGCCGCCTATTTGCGGGCCCTACGGTTGACTTTTTGGGCGAATTTGTGTTCGGCTCACCGGAATCCAAAATTGAACGTACCGTTGAGTTCGTATTGACGTTTAGAAATTGTTTGAACTATAATTTTGTTCTATTTAGAGACCTTTACCCCTGGCACGCTTTTCGGTACAAAGTGGGCCGTATGTGGACCCCGCTTTGACCCGAAATTACTATTTTGCCCCTATGTCCAAATTGGACGAAAGGATAGTGTTTTCTAGCTATCTCGCTTATTATGGGAACGTTGGTGATGTTTATTTCAGCATCTGAAGACGTTCATTCTGAGGCCGTAGTTTCTGATCCTGTGTGCTTGACTCCTGGACGTTACACTTTGCAGCTTTCTTACCAGGCAAGATACCTTCCCAAATTGCTTACAGTACTTTGCATGCTTATTATATTTCTATATATTCATTGCATGTGTATTTTCTTTCAGTCATAAGTATATACAATATATATATATATATATATATATATATATATATATATATATATATATATATATATATATATATATATATATATATATATATATGTTGACACACACTTGACACATAATATCATGGGAGGGGAGGACAATCAGTAGGCGTATGGGCTACAACCACTCTGGTAGTGTATCGCGCTGGTCGCTACCCCCACGGTATGTCGATTTCTGGAGTCTCGTTGGTCGCTACCCCCGCGGTATATCGATTTCTGATGTCCCTGACGTGTGTGTGAGTTATGAGATTTAGATCGAGTAGCCTACCCATGTCCATATGTCGAAAAGTTGTCCTCATTATGCATTCATATAGATTGTCTTATACAGCGTACTTACATATTTTCTACATATTATGCATGTTTACTGTATTCAAATTGGCATGCTTCTATGTATCTTGTTACGTCCCTTTGAGGACCTGGTCCCTTTCCAGGTGTAGATGTTTATGACTATTCGCAGGAGCACGGATCAGGGCTTACTACTTATCTCTTCCAAGGAGGTCTTACCTTCTGAGCATCTTTGATTATCTCTAGCGATGGATCGCTTTATATTGGAGATTTACCCTTCTCCCTCATTTTAGTATTGATATAGTCATTGGTAGTGGATTTGTCTCCAACCGAGTATTATTTTGGATTATTCAGACTCATTATTCTAGTTTAGTTATTTTTTCTATGACTTGTTGTGTGGATAAGATTAGTATTTCTGTGACTTGTGACTATATATATACTACATGTGAGTTAATATTCATATTACAGCATACGTATGTATTATGGTATCCATATATTGGAGTTGCCATATACATACGGCTGGCATGCTTACATGTTCCTAGTCCTACGTATTTTGGGGCTGGGGCATGACAGATTAGATCCATGGACCAATATTTAAATCTAGTTAGAATTGAGTCCAATTAGAAGCCCATTCATTAGGAGGAGAATTAATTAAGTTAAACCCATTAGACTATAACCTTCCTTCCTTAATTATTTCTTCATGAGAGGCCCCAAGTGGTATTTTAGACTTTACATAGTAGCTTAGGGAGGGGGTATACTGGTCGGCCTTGATAAAATTGGGGGGAGGGATTTTCTCTCTCTTCATTTTTTTATTTCAAATCTAGATCTAGAATTTTCTTTTCCAAATTTCTTCATTCCTATATTAAATTCCACCCAAATTTCTTTCCAATTCCTTCTCAAATCATTATTGGAGGCTAGTAGAGCAGGGATCTATAAGGAGGAAGCAAGGATCTACAAGGAGAAGAAATGATCTACAAGTTGGAGGCTATTTTCACCCAATTTAGAAGTTTCATTGGGAATCCATCTTCCAATTGGTACAATTCTGTTTTTTTTCTCTTTAATTAGACTCTAAATCTGTATTTTAATCATTAGGAACCACCCTATATGCTAAGACTACCCATAAGAATTGGAATTATGTTCATAGGAGGCCTATGGAGAAAGTTATGCGGTATTTTGTGTCAATTTTGGGAGAATTCCGAGATTGACACTTCTTGTATTTGTCAATTGGTCAATTAGACCAAATTGTCAAGTGTTTGATTGTGTGTGGTTAGTGTCGTGTCCACAATTGGATACGTGTAGGCTGTATCCCGATAATTTGGAGATACGGATTGATTTGGTAGTTTTTCTCCGACACGAAGGTTTGAGCAGGCCACATTTTGACACGGACACGTAGAGCATGGGCAGTAGTGTGCACAGCTAGAGCAGCAAGGTAAGGAGGTAAGTTAGCTAATTAGTTCATAGATGGTTAGTAAGTTAAATTTATAGTTTAGTAGCTAGTTACCTTGTTAGTAGATATATATATATATGTACATATTGTTAGTACTAGTTAGATATATATATGTATATGTATCTCTAGTTAGTGATATGTATATAGGTATGTATATATGTATTAGTTGTTAGTATAGTAGTATGGTATTAATTAATGCATGTTAGTTATAGTTTAGAGTTTTGGGTAGTTAGTATACACTAGAATTCACATTACCTTGTGATACCAAGGTAATGTCAAGGTATTGATGGATACTCAAGGTATTGATTGGATACTCAAGGTATTAGGTTGAGTATCAAGATGGGTGTGTAGTGGTGTGATACCGCATTGGTTCAAAGCCAATGTATCCATTTAGCATTAGTTTAGTTAGTAATATTAAATATTGTTGATTGAATATACATATTATAATATTCTTATATCTAATTAATTGCGTATCGTAGGATACGGTATCTTGTTGGTTTCCTAGTATAGCTAGTGTGGCCTAGTTACATAGTGTATGGACCCAATATCTTAGAGATAGACTCATACAACCTAGAAATAGCTAGTTTGACCAAGTTTGACCAGTTTGACCTAGAGTTGACCTAATTTGACTGTTTTGACTTAGAAATAGCTTTATGACCTAGAAGTTGACTAGTTTAACTTATTTTTATTTCAGAACCTTGTATTGATATAATATTCCATATTTAGGTCTTTGAGGCACCGTACCGGACATTTGTGATACTGTTCACCAGATTTTAGACGAGTACATTATCTGATAGTTTCTCATTTATGATATCATCTATTTCTCTTGTATCTAGTGTAGATATCCTTGATTTCTTGACACGATGGTTACACGGATTGGTATATCCGGATCTCGTCATGAGTTGTTATTCCTTGGTATGTATGGTGTATCTTATGCAAGCTTTGTTTTCTTGTTCTTCTTGTACATATACAGACACTGATTCTTGGGGAGACTTGCTACCTTCCTAGAGAATCTCGTGTCATGACGTACCATGGTTGGATCTACTATACCAGTCGGGGACGGGAAATATATAGTGTAGATATGTGATCATCTCCTCCTTGTATCAAGTCTTGTTCATTGAATAGTGTTAATCATACACCTCACGTATGATTAACCAGGCCATAATTCTTGTATCAAGTTCCCAAGCCGATCACATGTTAAAGCTGGTACTCACTCACTTAGTCATTAGTATTTCTTGTTCATTTCTATATTGATCATTGTTGTATTTATTTCCAGTATTTCCTTTATTGCATATCTCTTGTATTTGTATATTGTATCATGTATATTCATATCTATTTACTGTTACATAGTTTATATCATTTATTAGAACTGCTGTTAGAGATGTACTCTGCTCCTTTCCTGACTAGATATATTTTTTCCATATGACACTGAGGAGTGTTACCCCACTCACTACGGGACTTAGGACGTGGTAGGCTTAGATCCTCAGAGACCTTAGCTCAAGAGGGTCTTATCCCGACTTAGACAAACGACCCAGGACTCGTAGCTTAGTTGTTAGTTTTCTTTTGTACTGGATTTGTTTTCAGCTTTGTTATTAGTATTCTCTGACTCATTGGATATTATTTTTGTCTCATGAGTTGTATTTGTGACTCTTCTATTATTTTATCATATTCGTTCTTATTCCATCTATAGATCTGTGATTGAGTATATTCATTTACATTGGTGGCATATTATATCTTGATTGCTAGATAGATAGTTTACCCAAACAACGTTCTACCGCCGATGTTGCGACGTAGGCTGGACGTTGTTCACTACTTGCATCCTTACACCGAGTGCGGGTCATGACACTGGATATATTTTTTAGATGATTGGCTTGTGGACCAGTGTCCTATGTACTGCGGGCCGCAGGACGATGCACCATTAGAGGATACTCCTTTAGAGTAGGAGGACCTAGTACCAGATGCTGAGGAGACTTAGACTTGTTGTTTAGACTTGTATTAGACTTTTATTGAGGTTTTTGGCATCTATATGTATTATTTTGGACTTGTGGATGTATTGTGACTCTTTTCATCTTCCTTTCCACATCGTGATTTATTTTCTTTAGTTTGACATTGACATTGTGATTGAGAATTGTTTACCATTATCATATACCATATTGTTCCACCGTTTGGAGTTGAGATAACATTGACAGGGTCCATATATATATTATGTGAGATGTTTAGATAGTATGGTTGACCCAGACAACGTTCTACCGCCGACGCTGCGGTGTAGGATGGGCGTTGCTCACTACTTGTGCCCTTATTCCGGGTGCGGGTCATGACATATTTTTTTGGAGGCCGAGAGTTGAGCGTGTGTCTACTCGTAATGCCACTTCCGAGCTACGACATAGTACTCGGGATGGATTGGTTGAGTAGGCACCATGCTAGTATCGATTATCGTGGAGGCAGAATTTTGTTTTAGGTGCCAGGAGAGCCAGAGTTTGAGTTCGTCAGAGGAGTAGTAGAGCAGAGCGAGGAAGACTTCTGTGGAGCTATGGTGGAAGAGCATGAGCTGCCACATCCATTGAATGCAGAGTATATGGACGTCTTCTTGGAGGAGTTATCGGGGTTGCCACCAAACAGAGATGTGAAGTTCTCTATAGACTTAGTACCAGGTGCAGAGCCGATATCACAGCACGTCTATAGGGTGAACAACAACGAACTAACAGAGTTGAAGAAGCAGGTAAATGAGTTGCAGGACAAAGGCTTTATCTAGTCTAGTTCATCACCGTGGGGTGCTCTGGTATTATTTGTACCGAAGAAGAATGGGTCGGTACGTATGTGTATCGACTACAGGGCTCTCAACAACCTCACTATCAAGAACAAATACCCATTGTCGCAGATTGACGATTTATTTGATCAATTGAGCGAAGCAAAGTTATTCTCGAAGATAGACTTGAGGTCGGGATACCACCAGAAAGTGAAGAAAGATATTCCGAAGACAACTTTCAAAACTCGGTATGGACAGTTCGAGTTCATGGTGATGCGGTTTGGGTTGACCAATGCCCCGGCGTTATTCATGAACCTGATGAATAAGGTGTTTCATCAGCACCTGGATCAGTTTGTTGTGGTCTTCATTGATGATATATTGATATATTCGAAGACCTCGGAGGAGTATGAGAAACACCTGAGGATAGTTTTGGAGACCCTCAAGAAGGAGAAGCTGTATGGTAAGCTTTCGAAGTGTGAGTTCTTCCTTGATAAGGTTTAATTCCTCTGGCATGTGATTACATGAGATGGGATCTCAGTAGACTCGAAGAAGATATCATCAGTTGAGTCGTGGTCTACCCTGAGTTCAGTGGCAGAGATCAGGAGTTTTCTTAGATTGGTAGGCTATTATCGGATATTTGTTCAGGAGTTTTACAAGATTGTGGAGCCGATGACTAGGCTAAACAGGAAGGACGTGGAGTTCGTCTGGACTGAGGAGTGTCAGACTGCTTTTAAGGAGCTAAAGAAAAGGTTGACGACAGCTCCAGTGTTGACGTTGCCATCGGGGATAGGAGAATTTTCTATATATAGTGATGCTTCGAGTAAGGGCTTGGGATATGTGTTACAGCAGAACGGGAAGGTGATTGCCTATGCTTCCAAGCAATTACGCTCGCATGAGAAGAATTACCCTACCCAAGACTTGGAGTTGGCAGTAGTTATTTTTGCTCTTAAGCTGTGGAAGCACTACTTGTATGGAAAGCGAGTGTAGATCTTTACTGATCACAAGTGCTTGAAATATGTGTTCACACAAAAGGAGCTCAATATGAGTCAGAGACGGTGGTTAGAGTTGATGAAGGACTTCGACATTTCTTTGCAGTACCATCCAGGGAAGGCCAATGTAGTTGCTGATACCTTGAGCAGGTATCCAGTGGCTATATACTTGACGAGGGACAAATATTTATTGACTGATCTTGATAGCTTGGGTATTGAGGTGCTAGTTCCTGGAGTCGCAACGTAGATGTAGGGACTCTAGGTACAGTCAGAGTTGATGGACCGGATCAGAGTCGCACAGTTAGAGGATGAGTCTCTGAGGAGCATCAAAGAGCAGGTCCAGATGGGATTGATAGAGGACTTCAGTATGGCAGAAGATGGATCATTGCGGTACGGCACCAGATTGTGTGTGCCGAGTGGAGCGTTGCGCTAGGAGGTTCTTCAGAAGACGCATCGATCTCAGTACTCTATGCATCCAGGTGCCAACAAGATGTATAGAGACATGAGAGAGCATGTTTAGTGGTATGGTATGAAGCAGGAGGTGGCTAGCTTCGTATCCAGATGCTTGGTATGCTAGCAGGTAAAGGCAGAGAGATAAAGGACAGGTGAACTACTTCAGCCTTTACCCATTCCAGAGTGGAAATGGAAGCATGTGGCGATGGACTTTGTATCAGGACTTCCGCGTTCTCCAGGAGGCAAAGACACGATTTAGGTTATTGTAGACAGGTTGACCAAATCGGCCCACTTTATGCCATTCAAAGTAGGTACGTCTACGGAGAAGCTCGCAGAGATGTATGTGCATCAGATAGTCAGATTATATGGAGTTCCTGTGATTATAGTCTCGGATCGGGATAGTCGCTTCACATCCCATTTTTGGAGGAGTTTGCAGGCTAGCTTGAACACCCAGCTCAAGTTTAGTATCACATATCACCCCAGACAGACGGGCAGTCAGAGAGGACTATTCAGACTCTCGAGGATATGCTACGTACTTGTATTTTGGATTTTGGAGGCTCTTAGGAGGATCACCTTTACTTGGTAGAGTTTGCTTATAACAACAGCTACCAGGCCAGTATCGAGGTGTCACCATTTGAGGCATTATATGGACGAAGATATCGTACTACATTATCATGAGATGATGTTGGTGAGAGAGCCTTATTGGGACCGTAGATGGTTGTGGATGCAGCTGAGAAGGTGAAGCTTATCACGGATAGGCCTTGGGTGGCGCAGGACAGAAAACGGCATTGGACCGATAGCCACCAGAGTCCATTAGAGTTTGAGGTATAGATTTTGTATTACTTGTGATTTCTTGTTTTAGTTAGAGTGCTAAGACTGTGTTTCATGCTAGGTTGGCGATCTGACGTTCTTGAGGATTTCTCCGACATGGGGCACTATTCGCTTTGGTGGTGGCGGGAAGCTTAGTCCACGGTACATCAGAACCTTCGGTGTTCTTGAGAGGGTCGGTACAATGGCTTACCGACTAGACTTGCCTCCTGCACTAGAGGGAGTGCACAACGTGTTCCACGTATCGCAGATGAGACGGTACGTAGCAGATCCTAGCCATGTACTAGATCACTCGAAGATCGAGGTTAGTCCTACTCTCAGCTACCCAGAGTAGCACATGGAGATTCTGGATCGCAGGAAGAAAGTGCTGCGAAACTAGATAATCCCTTTGGTACGCGTCGCGTGGAGGCATCACTCGCCATGAGAGAGTACTGGGAGCAAGAGGCCAAGATGCACAAGCGATATCCGTATCTGTTTGAGCCGTGAGGTATAATTCTTTCTTGTTTGTATTGATTGCTATTGTTAGTTAGTTTCTTTCATAAATTTCGAGGACAAATTTTTTCTAAAGGATAGTTTGGTAATTTTGATGGGTGAATAATTGTATTAATTATTGTTATCCTCACTTTTCCAACTAGGGATAGTTTGGTTATTTGGATGGGTGAATAATTTTAGGGGCAAATATTAATATTAGTGTTATAGTATTTATTTGATGATTGTATTAGTTATTTAATTATTAGTGAGACCAACATGGACTAGGCCTAATTTGATTCTTTCCTCTTTACTAATTAAGGAGATTAGACTAATTTGCATTAGTGTAGAGACTCCTCATTTTAGCCCTCATTAATTATTCTCCATAATAAACCATTGGGGGCATTTTAGTCAAATGTATGTGACTTGGAGAGGGGGAAAAGGGGGCCAGCCATATGGGCCTTTTCTTTCTCTCTCTCTCTCTCTCTCTCTCTCTCTCTCTTTCTCTCTCCTATCATTTGCATTCATTCTAGATCTAGAAATTAGATTTCCAATTTTTCATCCTTCCCTCCATTGAATTCTCACATAATCTACCTCCATTTACCTCTTATTCTCATTCCACAAGAAGCTTGGAGCTTGGAGTTTAGAGAAGCAAGGAGCACAAAAAGAAGGAACTTGGGTGGAGAGATCGTGTCCGGATCGTATCCGTAAAAATAATTCATTGGGAAACCATCTCCCAATTGGTAATTTCTGAATTTTTTTTCTAGCTTTCAAATCATGCATTTGACCATTAGGAATGACCCCATGACATAAGGCTACATATAGGAACAAGTTCTAGGCTAATTGATTATGAATTCTATGTGATGTTTGGTGTGCAAGTTGGTAGAATTACGAGATTGACACATCAATTGTGTGTCATGAGACCAAGTAGATCTAATTAGACTTAGATCGGGGTTGTGGGACTAGGTACGTGTCTACAAATGGATACGTGTAGACCGTATCACGGTATTTTGCGATATCGTGTGATACGGAGCCCTACTTTGGGCATTTTGTATAATTTCTCCCTAATTCCTATTGTAGCTAGTTCTAATACTTATAATACTATATATTTGGCATGTAGTAATGGTTATCATGGAGAGCTTAGGATTTTGGCTTATTAGTTGAGGGGTATCACGATTTCCTAAGTGAATACTCTTAGTGTTTGATTAAATGTCTCTAATGTATCATATAGACATATGAATATTGTAATATAGGTTTTTATGCATATATTGATAGATATAATTATATGTGTGTGTTTTTAGGGCTATATATATATATATATATATATGGGTCGGGTTATTATACTACAGATGTGAAGGGGTGAGCAGTGGCGTTTGTGTATGTGTAGATGTGGCTGTGTGGTGAGGAAGCACTGTGACTATTGGAGTATGTAGGTAGAGGTGAAATGTTTAAGTGCGAGCTTGTGCCTGGGTGTAGTGAATGAGTGAGAGATGAGGGTGTTGTTGTGGGTTCGGTTATAGTGTTACCTGGAGTTGTTCCCTCTTTAGCAGCAATTAGGAAGGAGGGGGCTCGTGTTAGGCACTGCGGTACAATACTTTGTGTTGCAGTGGGTATTTTAGTTCACTCACTGATGGGAGATGGATTGAACCAGTGAGCTTGAGATAAGGGCTCGAGTGCAGACCATGTGCCAAGAGCAATCAGGAAGTAGAAGCACAACATCACTGGCATTGAGGGGAGAAAGTATTCGAATAGTGAATTGGAGAGCTACATTTATCAGTGTATATATACGTTGATGTGTGTATCAGTGGATACACACCACTGTGTGAATCAGGGGGGATACACCAATGTGTATCAGCAAATCAGTGAGGGTAGGTCTAGTGAGTGTCAATGAGATAATAGATTGGGATATCCTTTAGTATTATTATCAGTGAGGATTAGTTGAGTTTAGCATTAAGTGTTAGTATACTATTGTATCAATTATTGGTGTAAGTATTAGTTTATATTAGTTAGTGAGTTATGTTAGTTTAGTGTCATGATTATTTGTTAGAAGCAGTAACAGCAGTGGAATGATTGGTCTAGGGGATGCAAGTGATGAAGAGGGAAGAATTGGTAGTGGGTATATGACAGGTCCCTGCACCATGATGTATCAGATCATTAATGTGAACTAGTAACAGCAACATAGAGTATCAATTTTAGTAGAGTATTGAGAGGTGTTGTTCAGACTCGATGGATGCCCACAAGGTTTAGCAAAGGAGAACTCGAGCAACATACATTGGCAATAATGTAAGGAACTAATATATGAGGAAGGTATGGGCTTGAGTACCTGGGAATATTTTTCCTTGCACCTACAGCAACTGAACTCGAGGTGTTAACAGTTAGTTAACGGGACACATCACTAGGTATCAGATGATTAAGTGAGGGGGCAGACTTAGATGTGCAGTGCACATCAGTGCACAGCAAGGGAAGCTCAAACCAGATCAAGTTGGGGAGAAGAGTGTATTAGTAGCAGTTAATAAGTTAGAGGGGTATAGGAGTTAGTATTTTGATATCAGTAAGTTAGTTAAATTAGTAAGTAGACTAGCTAGTATATTAGTGTTAACACTTATTGTAGCTAATACACTAAGGTAATACTTAGTATCGCTAGGTTTAGCTAGATAGTGGTCAATATAGACTACTAACCCTAGTATAAACTTAGTGTGACTTAAAAATTGACCTAGAGGCATGCATTAGTGTATTTTAACCCATTTCTCTCGTATTACACAAATTAACTTGATATTTCCTAAATAGGACTATATGACACCAGCTTGGGCATCGAGAGACACCTTTGCTTAGGACCAGAGGCGAGTACATCTCTCTGTAAGTTTTTATTTCATGATAGTATATATATTTCATGTTCTAGAACTGTATACTTGATTTTGACACAGTGTTGCACGGACTGGTACTATATGGATCCTGTCATAGGATGTTATCCCTTACTGTGTTCAGCGGGTACTCCTTCACATGTATTTAATCGTATGTATCGGGTATTGATTATCGTGTACTTCGTGTTCACACACTGCCCGTGTTCAGTGTGCCCATATTCGTGTTCGTAATGTGTCGTGATTGGATTCATTAGTATTGGTTGGGGATGGGAGAGTGGGAGTTGGTTATGTGATCAAGCCCAAGTATATTTGTGTATATGTCGATTACATATCACACGTGTAATCGAGTTACTATATTGTATTCATGTTCAACCCAAACCGATCACATAATAAACTTATACTATATGGCACATTTAGTTAGTTTTATCTTTTCTATTTAAATTGCAGTTATTCATATTTTCTGTTCTTCATTCCAGTACATTACATATTCACTTTAGTTTATCCCATTTCTTATGGCTAGTTATTCTGTATTATTTTCTATTATATGTTATATATGCTCGATTATGTATTTGGAACTGCTTTAAAAGGTATGTACTTTGCTCCAATCCTGACTGGATATATTTTTTAGATGATTGGCTTGTGGACCAGTGTCCCACGTACTATGGGACGCAGAAAGCCACACCATTAGAGGATACTCCTTTAGTACAGGAGGACCTAGTACCAGATGTTGATGAGGCTTAGACTTATTGTTTAGACTTGTATTAGACTTTTATTGAGGTCTTTGGCATGTATATATATTATTTCGGACTTGTGGATGTATTGGGACTCTTTTCATCTTCCTTTCCATATCGTGCTTTATCTTTCTTAGTTTGACATTGTGATTAAGAATTGTTTACCATTATCATATACCATATTGTTTCTCCGTTTGGAGTTAAGATGACATTGACAGGTACCATATATATTGTGTGAGATGTTTAGATAGTATGGTTGACCTAGACAGCGTTCTACCATCGATGCTGCAGTGTAGGCTAGGCGTTGCTTACTACTCGTGTCCTTATTCTGGGTACCCATCGTGACACGACATACCAAAATTATACTACCATATATCGATGATATACCGATCGAACTTTCTTTTGTGTTTCTCAGATTTTTGTGATTTCATTTTAATTTCTTCTAGCTTTGGCTTAGACACGTGGTGACTTGACTTGACTAGGAATGACTTTCCCTGGCTCCAATCGATAAGACATGATACGGTTTTACTTGGTTTTACCTGGATTATCTTGGCTTCATATGGATTTACTTGGTTGTACCTAGCTTCACATGGCATGACTCGGCTTCACTTGGTTTTACTTAGTACCATATGTCTTTTCGATTGTCGTGGCTTACATGAGTCCGTTTGTGCAGTGAATATTAAAACTTATCTATTCTGCAATCAAGTCTAGGGTGGATTCTGCGGAGTGCCACACCCAAAATTCTACAAGAATATGCTAAGTGTTAACAACTAAAAATTCACATAAATCATAGCTAGGGATTTTCCTAGGTTGCATGCAGTCTCGGTTCCCCTAACAAATGGTTGAGGAATATCATGTGGAGTATTATGTAGAGAATCATGATGAGTATTTGTGGCTGGTTTGAGCGAATGGGTAACCCGGACGGATTGCAGGGGCATGCGATCTGAAGGAACTCTAGTCTCGCATTGCATTTTGCTAGTAATTAGGTTTTGTGATAACCCTAGTTAGATAAAGTATCAAGCCGTACTTATTTGATTAGCCGTGAATTAACATGTGATGTTATAGTCTATTCTTATGCATGAGATTACACCCATTTAATTTTTGCACTTTTCGTTTTATTGCTTACCAGTTCAGGATATGTCACATATTTGCATGCTACAGTTTACTTATGATATCCTGAGTTCATTCACTTTTAGTCTTTTACTTTCAGTCTTTGTATTGCATGTATTGTTGGTTTAAGTTCCTAGTTGGCTTCCTTTGTGGTACTTTCTATTTGGGGTCTGACCCACTGGCTTTGCATGGCCACATCCAATAGCAGCACCGGGTTATCTTTCGGACATTCCTGAGGATGGTGACCACCAGGAGCACCAGACTACCTGAGTTAGTTTTCTTACTTCCCCACTCTGTTGTACATTCTACTTTTGTTGGTGTTTAGCCGCCATGCACGTGTTAGCTCGTGTTTTGGTTTGACTGTTAGCCTACGGGCAATAACATGATTGGCGTATCCTAGGGTTGATCATGTATGACTTACACTCTAGCTAGTATATTCATTTTGTGTTTACTAGCTTCATGATCATCTATGTGTATATAGTTTGTGACGATTTACTATTATATGTCAGTTGATCTTACAATTTGCCATTTGCTTTGTTGTGCTTGTGATTAAGACACTAGGGTTTGTTGGACCTAGGCTTGACTGATGGTTTGTAGTAGTAATCTCCCATGTCTTACAGCTTCACTGTATATTCGGAGTATCAGAATTCTCCAAGTATACGTAGCTGGCCATTGTCTGCCCTCGCTCTCCAGTATTCTGGTTCTGGGGTGTAACATATTTTTATGGTGGTCCATGCTGGTCTTTCTGAGCAAAGTTGGTTTGTTTTACAGATATGTGGGGGTTGTTGCTATTGTTAGATGTCTCAATTCTAAACTGATTTCTTTGATCCCTAGTCGTTATCTTTATCCCTGATCCTTGATTTGTTATCTGCTTTTATCGTTGATCTATCATGTTCTTTGACTTGACCCTTGTGTCCTTAATTTTTAGGGGCACAGTCCCAGTTACTATAGGCCATATGGTTCGAGTGCAGCTCGAGCAGGGTCAGGATTCGGGAGCCCAGCATATTCCTAGGTATTGGCCTCAGCACTAGGGGAAGAGTCTAGAGTGGATCCTGAGGCAGATCGGCCTACAATACCAAACCAGCAGGCAGCACTTGTGCTCCCAGTTCAGCCCGAACAGCCAGAGGGTGTTGTCCGAGCACTGGTGGATGTCCTAAGAGGTTTCATGATGACCCAGCAACACCATAGTGGCGTACTCACTCATTCGGTCCAGACAGCATTGGAGCGAGGTAGTTCTCAGATCCATAATTTTGCGACCAGCTTCAGGTGTCTCAGCCCTCTGTACTTCTATGGTACAAAGAACTTGATTTCATCTGATGCTTGGCTGGAGGACACTGAGGCCATCTTGGAGGTAGCAGAAACTCCGGCTAGGGAGCGCGTAGCAGTAGTGAGGCTACAGTTATTGGACTTGGCCCGTGATTGGTGGGAAGCGCAGGAGAGTACTCTTACAGTACCGATTCCATGGACGGTCTTCAGTGAGAGGTTCCAGGCGAGGTACTTTGATGTGGTGGCACGTTACGAGCTTCAGCAGAGGTTTAACAACCTCATGCAAGAGGGCAGGGTCAAGCTTTCTTGCTATCGATGGAGGAGGCCGTTGCAGCAGGAGAGGTGGTCGCAGGTACCATTCTCGTTCATTTTTATTCGACTTCAGCTTTATTAGATTCTGGTGCATCGCTTCCATTCATATATGTATGCTTTACGACACTAGTTGGATTGGAGTCCGAGTCCTTACTTGTAAGGTTGAATATACTTACTGGTAATGGTATCGTGGGAGTAGATAGAGTTTATCCCTCGTATAGAGTAATAGTTTCCGGGAGAGAGCTTCTCGCGAGGCTGGTAGAGTTTTTGATGGGCGATTATGAAGTCGTCCTATGGATCGATTGGTTAAGTGCGAGACACACGACGATAGATTGTTGTGCCGGCAAGGTTATCTTCCGTGTACCTAGTGATGAGGAGTTCTCATTCTTGAGAGGTGCAGTAGAGTCACCGGTGGTTACATTGATGATGGCATAAGCCAAGGAGGCATAGTTTTCCAAGGTAGTTTGTGAGTTTCCCGATATATTTTTTGACGAGCTACCAGGTGTACCACCAGCTAGAGACACGGTGTTCTACATTGATCTGATCCTGGGAGCTGAGCCAGTTTCAGAGAGAGTTTATAAGATGTTACCATTCGAGTTGGAGATTTTTTACCAGATGATTAAGGACTTGAGAGCCAAGGGATTCATTAGACCTAGTGCATCGCCTTGGGGAACCCCGTTACTTCTTGTTAAAAAGAATGATGGTTCGTCGCGCTTAGTTATTGATTATCGAACACTAAATGCGGCAACCACTAAATGCGGCAACCATTAACAAGTATCACTTGCCTAAGATAGATGACTTGTTTGATCAGCTTAGTGGGGCAGCAGTTTTTTTTAAGATCGATTTACGGTCTGGGTATCATCATATCAGAGTCATAGAGCAGGATATACCCAAGATGGAAATTAGATCAAGATATGGTCATTGAGATTTCTTAGTTATGCCATTTGGAGCGACCAATGCACCAGCTATATTCATGTCTCTCATGAATAGCATCTTCATGCCTTACCTAGACCAGTTTGTGATAGTGTTTATTGATGATATCTTGGTCTATACTCGAAGTGAGGAAGAGCATGAGCAGCATCTTTGCGTAGTTCTTCAGATTCTTCGAGAGCAACAGTTGTACGCGAAGTTCAGCAAGTGTGAGTTCTGGCATGATCGTATCTCATTCTTGTGACATATCATCTCTGGTGGAGGAGTCGAGGTAGATCCCAAGAAGGTGGAGGCTATTGAGAGTTGGCCAGTACCTCGTATAGCTTCAGATGTGCGCAGTTTTTTGGGCCTGACAGGCTACTATATACAGTTTATGGAAGACTTTGCTAGGATCTCTGCACCCTTGACAAGGCTGACGTGTAAGGATGTGCGCTTTGAGTGGTCAGATGCTTGTCAGTCTTCTTTCGAGAAGCTCCAATAGAGTTTGATTTTGACTCCTATTCTGACACTTTCTATGGGACCAGGTGGGTTCACAGTGTATTGTGATGCTTCAGGAATAGGACTTGGGTGTGTCCTTATACAGCATGGTAGAGTGATAGATTATGCGTCTCGGCAGCTTCGAGACCATGAGAAGAGTTATCCGACGCATAATCAGTTGGCAGCAGTAGTGTTTGCCCTTAAGCTCTGGAGGCATTACCTGCATGTTGATCGAGTGAAGATCTTCACAGACCACAAGAGCTTGAAGTATGTATTTAAACAAAAGAAGCTCAACATGCAGCAGAGGAGGTGGCTAGAGTAATTTATGGATTATGATCTTGACCTTCAGTATCATCCAAGGAAGGCCAATGTCGTCGCAGACGCCCTGAGTAGGAGAGGGGAGCTTACTTCTTGACGGAGCAGCGTCACATCTTTGAGGATCTGCAAGAGATGGGTATCGAGGAAGTATTACCTGGCGATATCGGTTTGATGGCGAGTCTGAAGGTTCAGTCTTCTATAGTTGAGAGGATTAGAGCAGAGTAGATAGGTGATGTCAGGCTTCAACAACTCAAAGTAGAGTGTGAGTCAGGACGCATAACAGAGTTGAGCATTCATAAGGATGGGACTCTCAGGTTTTGGAGTCGACTTTGTGTGCCGAGAGAGATATTCGGCGAAAGATTATGACAGAGGCCCATAGTTCTCAGTACTCAGTTCATCCAGGAGGGACAAAGATGTATTGGGATATTCGTCATCACTTTTGGTTGAATGGTATGAAGAGGGAGATAGGTCGGTTTGTTTCTCAATTTTTAGTCTGTCAGCAGGTTAAGGCTGAACATCAGTGACCGGCCGGACTACTTCAGCCATTTCGATCCCGGAGTGGAAGTGATTACATTAGACTTTGTGACTGGTCTTCCTAGATCCCCGTCTGGCAAAGATGCTATATGGGTTATAGTTGATCGACTCACGAAGGTTGGTCACTTTTTTCCTTTCAGGGTGGCTAGTCTACAGAGCAGCTAGCTGAGATATACATGAGACAGATAGTCAAATAGCATGGTATACCTGTTAGCATAATCTTAGATAGAGATTCTCGGTTCACGTCGTATTTCTGTCAGAGCCTTCAACAGAGTCTGGGTACTAGATTGAAGTTCAGTTCAACCTACCATCCGCAAACAGAAGGACAGTCGGTGCGTACTATTCAGACTTTTGAGGATATGCTCTGATCTAGTACGCTTGATTTTGGTGGTACCTGGGAGGAACACCTACACTTAGTAGATTTCTCCTACAACAACAGCTTCCAGGCGAGAATTCAGATGGCACCCTTCGAGGCTTTGTATGGTAGGAGATACAGATCGCCGTTAGCTTGGGATAACCTTGGCGAGAGGCAGATGCTTGGTCCAGAGATGGTTGCTCAGTCTGTTGGAGTGATCAGCCAGATCAGAGAGCGTCTCATAGTGGCTCAGGATCGCCAAGGTCATTGGACAGATCAGCACCATCGTAATCTTGAGTTCTTTGTCGGTGACCATATATTTATGAGGTTTTCGCCTACCCGTGGGGTTATCAGATTTGGAGTACAGGAAAAGCTTAGTCCTAGATACATAGTCCCGTTAGATATTCTCGTGCGAGTTGGAGACATGTCTTACCGACTAGCTCTTCTGCAGTCGCTTCATAAGGTATATGACGTCTTTCACGTTTCCCAGTTGCGCCGATATATCCCAGACTCGAGCCATATCCTAGATCATTCTGAGTTTGTTGTTGGTATCGACCTATCGTATGAGGAGAGGCCCGTGTCTATTTTGGACAAAAGGGAGAAAGTTCTCAAAAATTGGACTATCCAATTAGTTCGAGTTGCTTGGGAGCATCACTTACTAGGCGAGTCGACTTGGGAGCGCGAGGACGATATACGTGTTTGTTACCCGTTTCTCTTCGACTCGGGAGGTATACTTATTCGTATACACGTGTCTTGTCTTAGCTTGTGCATGAGATTGATTGTTAGCTTATCTATTATACCTATTATTACTTTATCTTCTCTAGTTCTCTGTTATTGTCCAAAAATTTTATGCTCGCATGAGTTTTCTGTTTGGATTTACTTGCTTGGTAATTTTGGATCCTTGTGGAAATTTCGAGGACATAATTTTTCTAAGGAGGGGAGAGTTATGAGACTCGTCTCACAGTATTCATATTTTATGCGGATATGTATTTTGTACTATTTATTGCATTTTATTGGATCTTGTGGAAGCTCAAAAATTCTCAAAATTGAAACTTTACTATCCGACCGGCATACCAGCGGTATACTCTAATATACCGACGGTATACTGTTCGTCAGATTATTGTCTTACTTTTGAGATATTTTTATGATATTTTTGCGAGATATTTTCGTAAGATATTTTTGTTAGATATTTTGATGAATAGTATTTGAAGCATTTTATTATCCATTGGTTTCTTGGTTTTGTTTTGAGTGGTTGAGATTGATTTAGATCGAGTCGTGGATCGCTGACAAGGCAGATCCAACGGTCACGATTAAATCACCTCTTCTATATATATAATTCAATTTTCATTCTTTTTCTCTTTCTCTTTTCTCTCTCCACCCTTCTCTCTTGAGTTTGGAGCTTAGTCTAGAGACTTGGAGTGTGGTTTCTGAACCCCTTCTTGGTGGTGGATTAGAAGATTTTGGCTTGTAGCTCACTTTAGGCAAGTACACATGGCCGATTTCGTGATTTTTTTTTATTTTCTTGTCATTTTTATTTTCTGGAGCTTTGGTAGTTGCTTATTAGTTTAACTTGTTTTACTATAGTTGTTCCTTGCATGGTTTCTAGCTTTGTGCAGTTTTATTTTGATTTTTGGTAGAATCTTATCATGTCCCATTTTGTTAACACAGTTTCACAAATGGCACCGGAGTTGTGACCGAGAGTTTTAGTCTATATCATGATATGAGACTTACCCCTATACTTGACTCCTAGTTAGATTTGATTCTGGTAATTTTCAGAATTTGATTTGGGACCTAAAAATCAAACATGACTTGACTTTAGCCTAGTTTTCTCTTGGAAACCGATATACCAATGGTATACCGATTTCGACCGACTTGGAATCCCAAAAACCTATTATGAACTTTATCGGCATACCGACGACATACTACAGTATCCTAACGGAATACCAATCCTGGCCGACTTTGTTAACCGACTTCAGGATATTTCTTTTGGCCGGCATACCGATGATATACTACAGTATACCGACGATATACCGATTAATGGAACTTTGTTTTCCAGAACCTTTCTTGCCTACTTGGAACGGCATACCGTCGGTATACTATAGTATACCGATGGTATACCGATCGAGCTCTTTCTTTTGTATTTATTAGATTTTTGTTATTTCGTTTTGATTTCTTCTTGCTTTGGCTTGGACACGTGGTGACTTGACATGACTAGGCATGACTTTACATAGCTCCATTCGACAAGACTTGACACAGTTTCACTTGGTTTTACCTGGATTCTCTTGGCTTCACATAGATTTACTTGGTTGTACCTAGCTTCACATGGCATAACCCGGCTTCACTTGGTTTCACATAGTACCACATGGCTTTATCGATTGTCGTAGCTTACATGAGTCTGTTTGTGCAGTGAATATTAAACCTTATCTATTCTGCATTCATGTCTAGGGTGGATTATGCGGAGTGCCACACCCAAAATTCTACAAGAATATGCTAAGGGTTAACAACTAGAAATTCACATAGATTATAGCTAGGGATTTTTCTAGGATGCATACAGTCCCAGTTCCCCATAACAAAGGGTTGAGGAATATCATGTGGAGTATTATGTAGAGTATCATGTGGAGTATCATGAGGAGTATTTGTGGCTGGTTTGAGCAAATGGATAACTCGGACGGACTGCAGGGACATGCGATCTGAAGGAAATATAGTCTCGCGTTGCATTTTGCTAGTAATTATGTTTTGTGATAACCCTAGTTAGATAAAGTATCAAGCCGTACTTATTTGATTGCCGTGAATTAACATTTGATGTTATAGTCTAGGCTTATGCATGAGATTACACCCCTTTACTTTCTGCACTTTTAGTCTTATTGCTTACCAGTTCAGGATATGTCACATATTTGCATGCTACAGTTTACTTATGATATCCTGAGTTCATTCATTTTTAGTCTTTTACTTTCAGCCTTTGTATTGCTTGTATTATTGGTTTAAGTTCCTAGTTGGCTTCCTTTGTGGCACTTGCTATTTGGGGCGGACCCCACTGGTTTTGTATAGCCATATACAGTAGCAGCACCGGGGGATCTTTCGTACTTTCCTGAGGATGGTGACCACCAAGAGCACCAGACCACCTGATTGGGTTTTCTTACTTCCCCACTCTGCTGTACATTCTACTTTTGTTGGCGTTTACCCGCCGAGCACGTGTTAGCTCGTGTTTTGGTTTGACTGTTAGCCTACAGGCAATGACATGATTGGCGTATCCTAGGGTTGATCATGTATGACTTAACTCTATTTAGTATATTCATTTTGTGTTTACTAGCTTCATGATCATCTATGTATATATAGTTTGGGACGCTTTACTATTATATGTTAGCCTATCTTGCATCTTGCCATTTGTTCTGTTGTGCTTGTGATTGAGACACTAGGGTTTGTTGGACCTAGGCTTGACTGATGGTTTGTAGTAGTAATTCTCCATGTCTTACAGCTTCACCGTATATTTAGAGTACCGGAGTGATCCAATTATACGTAGCTGGCCATTGTCTGCCCCTGCTCTCCAGTATTCTGGTTCTGGGACGTGACAATATGTTTGCTCCAATGCTGCTAGTATAGCATTATATGAATTTGTGACACCTATCATCGATGCCACGCTATGCTCTGTCGATGTGGCCAGATCCGTAATGTTTCTCTCAAGCGTGTCAAAACGTGCTGCGATCGTCGCATCATCCGCTTGCGGTTGGGACTGTAGATGCTCGATAATCCTCGGCATCAACTCGCCATGAAGAGACACAATCTGACAGTCAACTCTCTCATGCTGGACTCGTACCGACTCCTGGGAAGGCTGTGGGGTATGCACACTGACAAAGGGGGTCCTAGAGGATTACATCGCAATATAGACGCCGTAGGATCCTGTACCGTAGTACGTTCCTCTCTGAAGACCACCAACGACAGTCATCCAAAGCTCATCATCTGATGGAAATGGGTGGGCCGCGGGCTGCGAGGAAGTACCGGCCTCTCCCACGGGAGATGCAGCAGCCCCTTGCTTCGACCGCTCCCACAGCCGTAGATACTCATCCTATAAATATACGAATCTCTCGATAAGCGTATTTCTTACTATCCATCCGTCGTAAACATAAAGGTTAATATCTAAGCTACTTATTACTAAGTACGTGGATATTTATTTGCATATTTTTTAAGTTATAATAAAATTAACAAAATGTAAATTAATACTTACGTAACTCTGTATGGCCCTCTCATCGATGAGCTTTCTGCCCTTCCGATGGATTGCGAGAAAGATGGTCACCATGTTAGTGTCCTCACCTCTCCGGACCATTTTAAAAATATATTGTTTGTTACTATAATCAAATATTTTATCCTACTTTGATTAAAATGATATATAAACAATGAAATACATACCAGGCGACAAAAATATTCCGCCATCGAAATTGACCTACCATACCACTTTCCTGCTTTCTTTCTGGCCGCCTTCGCCTTCTCCGACCTCGCTTGGTACCTGGGCTCGTTGAATCTAGCCCTCATCTCAATCAACTGCTCAGGTGTGATCCAACCTTTTATTGGTCGTCCCAATCGATCATGAGCCTTCTGGCCGTTGATTGCATCACAGACTTGTTTGGTGGGGATAGCAGAAAAGATATGCTCGACCAGCTCAGACCGGTGTGGTGGATAGAAATAAATTTGATACAAGAAGTAATATGGTAAGTAATATAATATGCATAAATTAGATGATTGATATTAAAATAAAATACACTTTTACCTTGAAGTACGCAAACAGGAATGCTTTTCTCTTGTCTGGGGCATGTGAGTAGTTGATCAAAGGGCCACCATAGTTGTATCTCAGAAAATGTCCCAATGTCCTATGTACTAACAAAGGACGATATCTATACCGAGATAATTATATTCATTATATATATATATATATATATATATATATATATATATATATATATATATATAAGAAAATATTAACTAATTAACTTACTTTGTATGGCCCTCTCATCGTCTCGTCCGGAGGCGCGCATGGAGGATCGCTCTAAAATGACGAAAGCTGGGCCTCGTCCATCTACTCCTCGGTCTCCATGGTACCGTCAACAAGAGAAATGCTGGAGGGAGGAGTAGGCTCAGGCCTGGAACTGCTCGTCCAGGAGTACTACTATGAGGAGATGCAAGTAGTCGGAAGAGTGGAGTAAACAGAGACGAGGGTGCAGACCCAGTACCATGTACCGAAGGATTACTACCGCTCGGAGGATCCTGTACTCCTCTAGATGCTACTCTATATCGGAAAAGGCCGAACGATCCGCGTCGTCCTGTCATACCTGATAACATCATATGAGGAAAAGATGGATATATATATATATATATATATATATATATATATATATATATATATATATAGGGTAAACGGGATATGAGCCATAGGCTCATATTCCTTTATGACTCATGCGCATATGGACCAATAGAAATGGATTACTACATCACATGTGCACCCATGTGCACTAGTACACTCCATTTCTATTGGTCCACATGTGCATTGCCTCAAGTAGGAATATGAGCCTATGGCTCATATCCCTTTTTCACACACACACACACACACACACACACACACACACATATATATATATATATATATATATATATATATATATATATAACCTGAACAAAATGAAATGAAAAAGAAAAGTATAATACATCTCATAGCCATAATGGAATTACATAGTAAATAACTAGTACATGTCATAAGGTTAAATAGATGGTACATTCTACATTCAACAATCAAAATATAATACGTCACAAGTCTAAATGGATTTTATTTTCAATATTCTTCTAAAAATGCATCTTGTTCGTCTTCCTTGTCTTCCTCTTTCTTCCCATCTTCACTTTCATCTACTTCGTCTTCCTCTTCGGATACTTCTACCTCTTCAACATGATCAAACATGTCATGAGTAACTTCCTTTGAGTCCACATTTACAATATTTGCAACTAAAGGTAGCTCATCCTCCTGATAAGCTATTTCATCAACGTCAAAGGTATTTCTATCTATAGTCTTGTATATTGCCTACATGTCCGACCTCGCTGTTCTCCGTCTAGGATAAGTTGTGAACTAGACGTGTTGAGCCTGACTTGATAGGGCGAATGGTTCATAGCCTTGATATCGATGCCGGTAGTTTATATCCACAAGACCATGCTTGTCAATTTTTAACCTTGATCTTGGACCGGATCGAACCACCCACACTTCAATACACGATCTTAGCAGGCTCTGTGCCATAATTATATGTCAACTCCATAATCTCTCATAAGATGCCAAAGAAATTATTGCCTGGATTGACGTCTTTGTAGTTCAAAGATTTGACACACAAACAACTTTTTCGTAGAATCGAGATCCAGGAAGCTCTCTTATCTGGGCATTTGTTGACTTGAATCTAAACTCATTCACACAGTAGCTTGGCCAGATTTTGACGGCATAAATAGATCCATTAGCTAGAGTTCTAATAGATTCATTCTCAAGTGTTGTGTCTGGACGATCGACCTAAATAACAACGAAGTGATATTAAGTTTAACATTATGTTAGTTATTGTGAATACACAAAAAGTAATTACCAAGATACTTACATATGCGCTCAACAAAGAAGGAAAATGACGTATCATTTCCTGTTCTACTTCATCTGTTATGTATGGTCTACTCGACCTCACCTCATCATTAAATGTGCTAAAAAAATGAAGCATCGACCGATTAGTGTAAACGTGAATATGCAATTAATTACTTACCCCTCTAGCTTTTCCACTTCATCCTCGGAGTAGTTGAGTAATATATACAACTGAGAAGCCCTTAGCTCGTTGTCATTTAGATATCTCTTCTTCATTTTTCCCGAAGGCTTTCCAAAATTATTGAATGATTTCAATATTGCATCACTAGATTTCTGATATCCGTCATCGTTTCTGGGACTCTCGTTCTATTAGTAGCAACATGAGACTTGAAATACATCGAGCAAAAGTATGTAATCTCCACAAGAACATAGGCTTCACAAATATAACCATTGACCCGTGCCAAGTTTTGCATATTTCTCTTTAGGTGGTTTAGATGCCGCTCGAACAGGTACATCCACCGATAACCGACAGGCCCACCAACCTGTGCCTCGTAGAAAAGATGAATTGGCAAATGCTCCATGGAGTCGAAGAATCCAGGAGGGAACACCCTTTCAAGCTTGCACATTGTTACTACAAAGTCCTTCTCTTGCTTTTCTAGACAATCGACAATCAACTTGGTAGAACAAAGATCTCTGAAAAATATGCTAAACTCTGTCAATGGATCTCAAGCGACCTGCGGTAAGAATTTTTGAAATACAATCAGAATTAACATCTCCATGAATAAGTGATAATCGTGGCTCTTTATACCCGTCAGGTGGATGCATCTTCTCAGATTTGACACGTATACGTCTAAAAATTTTAGGGCCTGAATCACTACCAGAAAAAGTCAAATTAGCGATGTCTAAAAACGTCGCTAAATAACCAAAAAACGTCGCTAAGTTGGTTTAGCGACGTTTTAAAGCAGTCGGAAAAAACCAAGTCGCTAAAACAAAAAATGTCGCTAAACATCGCTATGCCGACGTTTTTTAGCGACTTTAATGTGTCGCTAAATTTAGCGACGTTTAGCGACGCCGGGTCACTAAATAGCGACGTTTATTAAAGTCGCTAAACGTCGCTAATTAGCGACTTATATAGCGACGTTACACCGACGTCTTTAATGACCTGGCAATACTGCCATGTCAGCAGTTTGCGACGTACAGCGACGATTTTAGCGATGTCGTTAGCGACGTATTTAGCGACGTGTAACAGCATCGCTAATTAGCGACGTATTTAGCGACGTAAATGAACGTCGCTAAACGTCGCTAATTTTCAAAAAAAATAAAAAAAAATATTACTGAATTGCATTTCTGGGTTTACCAACCCCCTTGGGTTCATTATCAGGTATATGATGGTAGTATAAATAATTGAATAAAAAACACAGTAGCAGCACCAAGGGGGAAAATTCTAGTGCACTGGGTAAATACAGGCCAAGTATCAGTCATCAGTTGTAAACCAAAATATGAATAATATAATAAAATTTGAAGAAAAAAAAGCATCCAGCAAATCTCATCGTAAACGTAAAGAATATGGCAAATTTATATCCATACAATCGCATCCTAAATAATAATATAAATATAAATATCCAGTAACTAACTATACTACTGCGGATCTGCAGGAGGCTGACCACCGGCGCGCTTGAAGGATAAGAACTGCTCATACTCGTCCTGTGGAATCGACACTGATGTCGATGGAGAAGGCAGTGACGTCGGTGGAGTCTATGTCGATGTAGGCGCACCACGAGGCCGTGCCCGCTCCAAGTCTGCGAGTCGCTGGTTGTAAGAATCCATGGTAGATAACAGCCTCGTACTGCTATGAACCATTGAATCCTGCATCATCGTCAGCCTCTCGTCCATTGATAGCTATGACGCCTGCAGCTCCATGATGTTGCGGTCATTGGAGGCTCTAATATAATTTGTCAAATCCCGGAGCTCCGTTATGCTGCGATCGAGTATATCGAATCGTGCGATGAGCATCGGATCGTCCGCCTGCGGCTGGGACCGGGGCTGCTCCTCCATCCTTCGCAGCAACTCGTCACGGAGAGACGCAATCTGACGGTCAACGGCCTCCTGGACGGCCTCCTGGACTCTGGCCGACGATTGCGAGGGCTGCGACTGCGAGGGCTGTGTGGAATACGCAGCTGTCGGGGAGGCCCTAGATGACTGCGTCGCAACCAGGGCGCCATAGGAGCTCGTACCGTAGTACGTACCCCTCTGGAGACCACCAGTTGCGGTCCCCCACAGGTCGTCCGCCGACGGAGCTGGAGCGGGCTGCGACAAAGTACCATCCTCTCCCAGTGTAGGTGCACTAGCAGTCGCCTGCTCACGCAGCCTAAGATACTCGGCCTAGAAATGTTTGGAAACTCGATAATTGTCTAAGTTATATTAAAATTAACACAAAGTAAAGTAATACTTACATAGGTCTGCGAGACCCTCTCATCAATGAGATTTTCGTCCTTGCGATGGGTGGCCAAGAATACGGTCACCATGTTTGCATCCTCACCCCTCTGTACCTGTTAAAAATATATTATTTATTACTAAACTTAAACATTTTTTCTAAGTACCATTTTATGGTACTTACATTAAAATAATATATTTTAAAAGAAAAAATATACCAAACGACAAAAATATTTCGTCATCGGAATCGAGCCACCACACCACTTGGCAGCATTCCGCCTAGCCCCCTTGGCCCTCTCAGACCTTTTCTAGTAGCTCGGATCGTCGAATCTAGCCCTCATCGCAGTCCACTGCTCAGGCGTGATCCAACCTTGGATCGGTTTTCTAGCACGATCACGAGCCTTCTGGTCATCCAGAGCATCTCGGATAAGCTTGGCGGCAACGGTAGGAAAGAGCCGCTCGATCAACTCGGCCCGGTGCGGAGGATAAATATATGTTTGCTACAATAAATAATTTAGTAAGTTAGCATCATAGATAAGTTATATAATATGCATAAATTAGAGGATTTATTTAATATACTTTTACCTGGAAGTGCGCAAACCAGAATGCCTTCTTCTCCTCCGGAGCCTCAGAGTAGTTGATCCAAGGGCCACCGTAGTTGTTCCTCAGAAATTGGCCCAGGCGTCTCTGAACTGACGATGGACGATATCTATAAAGAGATAATAATTTAGAATACTAAAAAAGTCAATATACGATGAATAAAGAAATACACGATATATATTATACTAAACCATCTAATTGACTTACTTTGTACAGTCGGCCCAAATCTCTATCCTCATATCCTCCGGAGGTGCGCATGGAGGATCTTGCTGATGCTGGGACAACGTGGGCACGACCTCCTCGACATGCTCATCTATCCCCATGGTTCCGTCAGCAGGAGGAACGCTGGACGAGGGTGTACTATCACGCCTGGAACTACTCGTCCCAACAGTCGAAGATGTGAGTGATTGATATACTGGAGTACTGGGCGACGATGATCCGGAACCAACAGTAGGCAGTACCGGAGGAGCACTCTGTCTACCTCGGGACCTGCCGAATCCTCCGTGTCGTCCTATCATATCTGGTAACAACATATGATGAATATAGAGAAACACAAATATATAGTACATTCTACAGTCGAAATGTGATGCATATCTCAAAGCATTCTACAGTCAAAATATAATACATATATTCGTTAATGGGTATATCTACTTCGTCAATTTTCCAACCTTGATCTACATTCTACAGTCAAAATATAGTTACATTCTACATGCAATATATTTTATTTTCAATCATCTTCAGAAAATTTATCTTGTTCGCCTTCCTCGTCCTCCTCTTCCTCTTTCTCGTCTTCACTTTCATCTACTTCATCTTCCTATTCGGATAATTCTACATCTTCTACATTATTACTCGTGTAATGAGTAACTTCCGTTGAGTCCACATCTACAATATTTGTTACAAGAGGTAGATCGTCCTCCTGATAAGCTATTTCGTCAATGTCAAAGGTATTTCTAGCTTTAGTCTTGCATACTGCCCATCAATCCGACCTCGTTGTCCCCCGTCTAGGATAAGTTGTGAAGTACATGAGCTGATCCTGACTTGATAGGACAAATGGTTCGTAGCCTTGATATCTACGCTTGTAGTTTATATCCACAAGGCCATGCTTGTCAATTTTTCAACCTTGATCTTGAATCGGATCGAACCATTCACACCTGAATAGCACGATATTAGCAGGTTCTGTGCCATAATTATATGTCAACTCCACAATCTCTCGTAAGATGCCAAAAAAATCATTGCCCGACGTCTTTGTAGTTCGAAGATTTGATACACAAACAACTATTTTTCGTGGAATCAAGATCCAGAAAGCTATCTCTGATAGGAGCATTTGTTGACTTGAACCTGAACCCATTCACACAGAAACTTGGCCATATTTTTATGGTAGTAATTGGTCCCTTGGCTAGAGTTCTAATAGATTCAGTCTCGGGTGTTATTAGACGATCGACCTAAATACCAAAGTAGCGATAGTAAGTTATTTATTTTGCAAGTGCAGAAATAAAAAGTAATTACCAAGCATCTTACATATGCGCTCAACCAAGAAGGAAAATGGCATCTCATATCTTGTTCTACTTCTTCGTCTGTTATGTAGGGTCTAACCGACCTCAACTAATCATTATATGTGCTGAAAAACAATGAAGCAACTGCTGATTAGTAGCATAATAGTATCTTATACTATTACATTGAGATGATGTAAACGTGGACGTATTAATTACTTACCCCTCTAGCTTCTCCACTTCATCCTCGTCGCAATTGAGTAATATATACAATTGAGCAGCCCTTAGCTAATCGTCATTCAAATATCTCTTCTTCATTTTTCCCGAAGGCTTTCCAGACGTATTGAATACTTTGAGTATTGCATCATTAGATTCCTGATATGCGTCGTCGTTTCTCGGAGCTTTCGTCCTATTAGTAGCAACATGCGGTTTGAAATACGTCGAGCAAAAGTTTATAATCTCCTCGAGAACATAAGCTTTACAAATAGAGCCCTCAACCCGTGCCTTATTTTTCACCTTTCTCTTTAGGTGATTCAAATGCCGCTCAAAGGGGTACATCCACCGATAACCAACAGGACCACCAACACGTGCCTCATAGGAAAGATGAATTGGCAAATGCTCCATAGAGTCGAAGAATCCAGGAGGAAACACCTTCTCGAGCTTACATAGTGTTACCGCAATGTCCTTTTCTTGCTTTTCTAGACGATCGACGAGCAACTTAGTACAACAAAGATCTCTGAAGAATATGCTCAGCTCTGTCAATGGGTCCCAAACGACCTGCGGTAAGAATTTCCGAAATGCAATCGGAATTAACCTCTCCATGAATACGTGACAATCGTGGCTCTTCATACCCACCAGTTTGTTCTCCTTGAGGTCGATGCATCTTCTCAAGTTCGACACGTACCAGTCTGGAAACTTTAGACCCTGAATCCACCTACAAAGTCTACCATTATCCTCTTTCTCCAGTGAGAAAACTGACTTAGGTTGCTTTAACTTTCCATTCCCCTCCTCTATCAAATGCAATGCAGGACGTCTACATATTTCTTCTAAGTCCAACCTGGCTTTCGGATTATCTTTCGTCTTTCCCTTTACCTCCATTACAGTATTAATTATGTTATCAAACACATTCTTCTCGATATGCATGATATCAAGGTTATGTCTGATCAGATTGGTGCTCCAATATAGCAGATCCCAGAATATACTCCTCTTCGTCCAATTATGCGTGCAACCAAATCCGTCACACTTGTACCCCTTAGTAGGCTCTTCGATAGCACTTGGTAAATCTTTTACCTCTTCCCATATCGTGCATCCGGGCCACCTTGGCGGTGGATTGGCCTTCTCCACAACTCCTGTACGAAAAGCATTCCGGTTCCTCCGGTACGGATGATCCTTCGGCAAAAATTGTTGATGACAATCGAAGAAGCACGGTTTGCCTCCATATTTCAAACGGAAAGACTGAGTACGGTCCATGCAATACGGACATGAGAGACGACCATGGGTGCTCCATCCCGATAACATTCCATAGATCGGAAAGTCGTTGATGGTCCACATAAGTGCTGCCCTCATCTGAAAATTCTGCTTTCTAGAAATATCGTACGTGTTGGCACCTACTTCCCACAGTCGATTCAACTCATCTATCAAAGGCTGTAAATACACATCGATGTTCCTCTTCGGATTGTTCGGACCCGGGATAATAACGGTTAGGAACATATACGTTGTCTTCATGCACATCCAAGCCGGTAGATTGTACGGAGTGACGATCACAGGCCAACACGAATACTGGGAGCCCGAAAGTCCGAATGGGGTAAAACCGTCAAAGGAGTGCCCCAATCTGACATTACGCGCTTCCTCGGCAAAATGTGGATACTCTCGATCAAAGTGCTTCCATGCTTCTCCATCGGATGGATGATCCAATACTCCTTCGATCTGTTTTTGCCTGTGCCAACTCATGTTTTCTGCAGTCTCCTTAACCATAAACAACTGCTGCAACCGCGACGTCAAAGGCAAGTAGTGCATCGAATCGGTAGGCTTCCTTGCACCGACAAACTTTCCTCTAACAGTAGCCTTGTAGCGATCAGCACCACAAAATCTGCACGCATCTTCATCCTTGTCGTCTTTGTAGTACAACATGCACCCGTTGCGACATGCATCGATTTTCTCGTATCCCATCCAAAGCGATCTCACCATCCTCTTAGATCGATAGAAGTCTTTAGGCAACTTTGCACCCTCGGGCAAGATCTCTATAATCAAATCGAGCAGTCGATTATAGCATTCTTGCGACATGTTAAAATCGGACTTGATGCTCAATAATCTTGTAACCACCTCCAACGGTGAATGATCATCACAACCAGGATATAGTGGAGTCCTTGCATTCTCCAGCAACTTCATAAACTTTGCAGCATCGGCATTCGGTGCCTCCTCAGCTGCATCATAATTGTCCGGATTGAAACTAGGTCCCGCCGCATCATAATTGTCCGGATTGAAACTAGGCCCCGCCGCATCATAAACCATGTTCACCAACCCATCGTCGTAAGCATCGTGGTCGTGGACATCCATATACGGCTCCACATAGGGCTTCGACTCCGATTCTAGAGATACAAGTTCTCTGTGCGCGGTCCACTGATAGTAATTCGGCGTGAAGCCCTTCGAGTATAAATGATATATAATTTCCACTTCTGGATGATATTTGCGACATCTCACACACGGACACTAAATTTTGGTACCGTCCATGTACTGAGGGAACGCCTTAGCGAACTGCAGGAACTGCTGTACACCCTCAATGAATTTATCCCGCACACCGCACATGTCATCAGGATGACGGTTGTACATCCACGAACGATGACGCAGATAGTAATTCATATCCATTTCTAGATACTTCTGCAAAAATGACAGTATGTATTATATAAATCATTACATACAGTGGTTTATCACCTAACTTCATAACTTAACCGTACTATAAAAATCATAACTGATATAATACATACTTTCATTTATCAAAGTCTAAAATAAGCAATATTCAAAACAACTGACCATTTATCAAAGTCTAAAATAAGCAATACTTTCATTTCATAACTGATATAATACATACTTTCATTTATCAAAGTCCAAGAGCCCTTGAAATGATAAACAGGGTTAACTAGTTCATGGTGATGTTTCTAAGCCACTTCTAGATCCATACTAGTTTATACTAGTCAATACTAGGTTAATACCTTGCTACACTATGTCTTCTAGGTCGTACTAAGGAATTCTAGTTTATACTAGTTAATGCCTAGCTAATACTAGTTATTACTAAGTATACTAGTTAATATTAGCTATCCTAAATACTACTAGTATAACTTAACTAATATCCTACCTTACCCCAACTCACATCTTAGCTCATAAATGTATGTCACAATAATACCTTGGTCCCAGTCACTTGTTACTCCCACTTGATACTGGACTACTAGGATATTCTGCTTTGAAATTAAGTACTCTACTATCCACACTGAGAGCCTCTTACCCTTGGCCTGGCACCTTGCACTTCATCCTTATACTTGCTCACTGGACTACAAGCCATAGCAGTCACTCCTCCATGATACCACAGTATCAGTTCACTTCACAGCACTTTTGTGCTCTAATTGAACTGCACTGCACTGATCACTCTTGCCAATTAAATCCCTGATACCACAGTATCAGTTAAGGGTTGTATTGGCATGCAACAAGTGACCGGTGAACACCTACCCGATACTTGTCTATACCTTATAACCCAAACACATGCCTGCAGACCCTAACTAAGTCTACAACCTCTGATACTTTGCACTGCTGCTGCAGTGGCTAAATCTTCCCTTCACTTAGTTGTTTCCAACTGCCCTTAGCTACTGCCATGGCTTACAGCAGTGCTTGTTGCTGCCTTGCCATTGCTCAAGCATGCATGTGTTTGATGTTGCTCAAGTGTGCACCAACACTCTCCCACTGCAGAAGATGACAGGAACCAATCCCCTCCTCACAGTGCCAACCCGACACCACTGCAACACATTGCCAACTTGCCTAATGCACTAGGCCAAACTGAATTGAGTTCAGTTCCTGAAGCCTCATAGTTCAGTAGTGACACCCACACACAACTCGACTCTTCTACCCTCTCCCACATCAAGCACAGCTAGAAGACACTATGAACACAAACACAGATAACAGTAGCTATATACCTATCTATATATATATCGAGATACACCTATATATGCATACACTCTCTCATATGCAAATAGATAATACACCAATTTACATATACATATCATATGATACTCTAAGGCATAAATAGACACACACACACACAACCACTAGTCCAATTCACAAACATTTGGTGTACAACACCAAGATACTCTAGTATACATCCTCCATACACCACACCACCATGATACCAACCCTCAATTCACATGGACACATCCAATAGATCAAATATTGTGTGTGTGCCAGTGTGTGTGTGTGTGTGTCTGCGTATGTGTGTGTGTGTCGTGTGTGTCTGTCAGTGTCTGTATGCGTGTGTCGTGTCTGTGCGCGTGTGTGCGTGTGTCGTGTCTGTCAAGTGTGTGCTGTGTCATATGTGTGTGTGTGAGAGAGAGAGAGAGAGAGATTACCTAGAGCTCGAGGAGGAGGAGGGGGATGCCGGAGTAGTCGCAGCCGTGGAGAGCCGGTCGCCGGAGAGGGGGGGGCGGAGGAAATCGAAAACTTTCGAAAATTTCGACAGATGGAGAAAAAGAAAACTGAGCCCTAATTAACCAAAATTTAGCGACGTTTAGTGACGTCAAATAAAAACGTCGCTAAAATAAAATTTAGCGACATCAAAGACGTCGCTAAACACGTTGCTAAATATTTTTGATATATACGTCGCTAATTACGACGCTAAACATCGCAAAATCAGATATATTAGCGACGTTTAGCGACCTTAATTGAACTTATAGCGACTAATCTTTTAAAATCTTAATAAAAGTCGCTAAACGTCGCTAAATGTCGCCATTTAGCGACGCCTAGCGACGTATTTTATGGAGTCGCTAATTTAGCGACGTTTTTACTTGGAGTCGCTAAAATGCGTCGCTAATCCCGCTTTTTCTAGTAGTGAATCCACCTACAAATATGTCAAGTCCCGCGCCCGTATATCGGGTACGGGTTGTGAGCACGCCCAGTCTACGCCATAGTATCATCGGTAGTCAGTTGTTCTGAACCTCAACGGTCTCCAAATACAGTATAATTATTAATTTTTTATCACAATACTAAAATACGTGAAAATACCCACGCATAATCACACATCACCACAATATCTTTTTAGTACATTATACATCTCAAATCTCCGAAAGCAAATTCGATAAATCATCATAATCCAATATACATATGATACATCTGAACATAACCTAATCTAAGTCTTATAAAATCTGCCATCTGATCCAACGATGTCTCTGAAACATGATATGTCAACATCCAGTTAGGAAGAAGCAAAGTACAACCCTACGAAATGAATGCAATACAAAGTAAAACCGAAAGTACAATTCAATAAGTAATAAAATGACTAACCGGCAATATTGGACAATACACAATCACTAAAACCATGAAACAATGAAATAATGAGCAAGGAATAATTAAGACTAGTGATTGAAAGATTGTTTCGGTATGTGACCGACTGGTGAGAACAAGTACAATATAATAAAGGTTTGGCTTAACCACACGTGTCGTATGTGATTAAGCTGGCACATGACCTAGCTAGCGTAGGGGTTTGTCCACAAACGTACTATAACTACCTCGTTCCCGAAGTGGGATATTTTTATCATTTTTATATTATTAAATTCTTATTAATCATTGTTGTATCTATATTATTTATTGATTAATGGACTAGTATATTGATTAGTGGACTAGTATATTGATTAGACTTAGTGCTAGTGAGCCCAAGTGGACTCAACTACACTTGACTTGACCCGTTGATTCAATTAACTAGACTAGTCATAGTATAATTATTTTTTCATTAGAGCAAGGATAGAATATTCCCATTGGTTGTAGAGATGATTTCTTTAATTAATTAGATTCTAATCATGACAAATGGAGAGGGACAAACTTGAAATTTTGGGCATGGCCAAACCCTACTATAAGAGATAAGTTTAATTAGGGTTTACCTATTCATTTTATTTCATTCCTTAGCCTCCACCTTCACCAAAATCCTAGATCCCCAAATTCATCCACCCCTCCACCAAATCCCACTCAATTTCACCTCATTCCCTACTCATTTTCATCATCAAGGAAGCCTAAGAGCTTGGTTTGCAAGGAGCACTACTTGGAGTGGAGATTTGAGGAGCTTGTGTCCATTTTGTGTCCATCGGAGGAGTTTTTATTGGAATTTGACTCTCAATAGGTATAACACCATTTTTCCTTCAATTTTATAGTTAATTTTTGGTATTAGACCCTTAGGAACTCGTCCATGGCTAAGGACTACCCATAGGAGGAAAAACTATGTTCATACGAGTCATATTGTGATAGTTACATTAACTTTTATGGCCAAATTGGAAAAATCCGAGCTTGGGCCATTAGGTGTTTGATGAGATATTTCTTTAGTGATTTTAGAGTGAGATTCATAATTTTATAGTGTGAGCGTGTCCACAATTGGATACGAGGAGTACGTATCACGATACGTTGTGATACAGAGCCATATGAGAAGTATTCTCATGTGTATTGGGCTCTAGCATGCCAAATTCTATATATTGTATTAAAATAACTATTTGATATGTTATTCATATTACATTTGATGTATTAGATGTTTTCTATGTGCTATTGGTGGTGTGCTTGGTCACTACCAAAATAAGCCAAATTAGCGACGTTTGAAAACGTCGCTAAAGAGCCTAAAAACGTCGCTAAATTTTTTTGACGTAATTAGCGACGTTTTAGTAAAATCGCGTTTAAGCTAGTCGCTAACAGGAAAAAAGTCGAGCGATGTTTTATAGGGACGTATTTGCGTCGCAAATATTTTTCATATTAGCAACGTTTAGCGACTCAATGTCGCTAAATTAGCGACGTGTGTGTCGCTAAACGTCGCTAAATTTAGTCTGTTTAGCGACGTTTTGCGATGTATTTAGCGACGTTTTATTGACCTGGCAAATACTGCCATGTCAGCAATTTAGCGACATCCAGCGACGTATATAAACGTCGCTAAACGTCGCTAAATTTTCAGTAAAAAATATATATATAAAATGGTTTCCAAGCCACTCTTCCTGCAGTTTATGAATTCATAATTTATATAAATAGACCCGGAGCAACCCTCCGTTGATTCTCTGGGTTCGCCGACCCCTTCGGTAGAACACTCAACACCGATAAATTAACATACATTTAATATGAATAAAATAAATACACAGACTTATAATAGTTCATAAAAATAGACAAACCCGGAGCAACCCTCCGTTGAATTTTTTGGGTACTAAATATAACAAAAGTATATGAAATATCATAGTCACACAATAAACACAAAATAAAAGTATCACAGCCACACAAAAAGCACAAAATAAAAGTATCACATTCACACAATAAGCACAATAAAAGTATCACAGTTACACCATACGCTAGGGCAGAACCCAGTCCCTCAGATACTTCGCATAAGCAGCGTCTAGGTGATCAATCTCCGCTATAGGTGCTGGGTAACTGGAACTCCCCCTCTGAGCTGGTGCCTGCCCAACAGTAGAAGGTACCACTTCCTTAACAGTAGAAGTTATCACTTCCTCCTTAACAAACGCTTCCAATTTAACAGTAGGAGGTGTCACTTCTCCTTAATAGTCACTTCCTCAACAGTAGGAGGTACCACTTCCTCCTTAATAGTAGGAGGTACCACTCTAAAGCGACGTGCACGTGCTCGGGTCATGGGTGTCATCTGGTAAGATAGATGGAAACAAATAATATAATTTATAACAGATATAAATATATGTATCGATATAGTTAAAATAGATGTTACATTCTACATTAAAAATACAGTACATGTATCGGTATCGTCCATATCGGGTCAAAAATTTGTTGACGTGCTCGACACGGGTCATTGTGAGACCTCCAATTGGGCTTGCTACCCGGACTGGTAAGGAGCGTCGCAATGCCATCGAATAGTCTCTCGTGGTGGCGATTATCACCAATGAACGCATACAGTTATGACATGCTAACATATTGTCTAATGCAGGGGCGGTAAGTATTATCTCTGTTTCAAAGTAGGGACGGGCATGTCGGTCGAGTAAGCGATCGGCGCGTGCGTTATATATTCAATGTCTACTTCTTTCAAATATACTTCGATATGAACGACAATTCACCAAAGTTCTTAATAGCAAGATAACTTGAATGTATTCTTTCCCTTAATAAGCAGTGTCGGTTTAGGCGAGTGGGTTCGTCCCGCTCACCAGTGCATTCCCATGTGTACTGATCCCTCAATTCCTCAGGTGTCATAAACGTTGAGGGTGCATGGTACTAAGCTGAAGCTGAAGTTTGGAGAATCTCTTCCTTTTTTTGAAGTATATTTCAAAGAATATAGCTGAGACGACATAACAAATGTATTCAATATCAATGTAAATTATGTTTCAAGTTATTAGTGAAAAAGCATATTTTCTTTTTATACTCAGAGTTCAACTTTATGTTGCAATGTGTTTTATACTTTGTGTTCAAAAGAATTATCAGCTACACGTTATTGCCTTGTGTGTTGCGCAATTTAGGCACGCAGGTCATCACGTCCGAGGGACGACTATCGACTCTACGGAGTCGGGACGTAACAGGTAATGTACTATACTATTTATTCTGTTGTTGTTCTATTATACTATGTTCACATGTTGTTTCTCTTTAGATGATGTTTTTATATTGATCTCTTGTACTTCTAGTAGTGTTATTTTAGTTTTTTTTTATATGTGCACAGGTTCCATCTAGATTTGTTTATTTATTTTTTTCAAAAATTATCCTTTAATGACAAATGAGCAAAGGATAGACGACAAATTACTGGTATATGAAATTTTGTCACTAAGCCATCACTAAAGGGATAAAGTAGTATTAGTTTGAGTTTTAGAAACTAGAAATCTATTAGTCGCTACCGTCATCAATAATATGTCGCCATTTAATCGCTATTTAAGTCGCTAAAGTGATAAAAGAGAAAAAAAAAACATGTATGTCCGGGTCAAATCTTAATCTAAAATAGTATCTAAAAAGATACTTGGTCCCATCTTAATCTAAAATTCCAAGTGGACACATGCATACTTAAAATATAATCCAGTCAAATTAAAATCCAAATCTAATCTATTTTAAAATTTTCTAGTTACACGCACAAAAATATATAGATAAAATTGATCTATAAAAAACTGCATTGAATTTTATAAAGGCTATGACTTTCTAATTGAAAAGTCAAGTCATGGATATCCAGTGTCCGCGTGTGTGTGTGTCCGAGTTAGAATTAGGATAGGGTTAGTGCCCGCAGCACCGAGATATCCACACACACACACCCAAATCAACGGCTATGAAGTATAAATGTAGAATCTAACATCCCGTTGCTAATCCAACATCCCGTGTGCACTGCACAACATCCCGTGTGCACTGCACTTCTCATATAATCCAACGTCCCGTCGCTAATTGGACAAAATTTAGTAGTGACTTGACACGCACACGCACATGAACACACGCATACACATGAACACACACACATACAATTATATACTCACAAGCCAATTATATGATACTCAACAACATATGATATTAAATTCATAATAAAATCCTATCAAATAACTATATAGCATATTTGTGGGTGTTGTATTATGTGTGTCTATGTGTGTGATACACTAGTGCAACCAAATTTTCTAATTATGCAACCAAACTTCCATACTAACTAGGGTGTGTCTCTATGTATGTCCGGGTGTGTCTTCATGTATGTCCGGGTGTGTCTTCATGTATGTCCGTGTGCATATGTGTCCATATGTGCCCGTATGTGTCTGTGTCGATGCGTGTCTACATGTGTGTCCGTGTTAGTATGAATTGTGTCATGTAGGATTGTGTCATGTATGTGTGTCCATGTGTTCGGGCCCATGTGTCAGGGTTAGGGTTGTGTCATGTGTGTGTCCATGTGTCCTGATTGTGTCCAGTATGTGTGTGTGTCCTAGTTGCGTCCGGATCTGGGTTAGGGTTTACCGAGCCGGAAAGAAGGGAGAAGGAGCGCCTAAGAGAGGGGTCGACGGAGGAGGACCACACCGGAGGGGAGGAGCCGCGTCGGAGGGGGAGGAGTCGCGTCTGGGGTCGCATGTGTCGGGTTTGGGGGGCGAACACGGCCGCGTCGTGGTGGGGGGCAACGGAGGCGGTCGAGGGATAGGTCGCGGGAGCTGCAGAGGGTCGTCGGAGCCGCTTAGGGTCGTCGGGGGAGGGTGGATCGCCGGTGGGGGTGTGCGGATAACTGAAAGTTGGGGGAAAAAGAAATAAAAAATCGAATAGACGAGGGAACCATATATTCAGTAATTTAGTGACGTCCGCTCGAGACGTCGCTAATCGTCGCTAATTAAAAAATTAGCGACGTCATAAAAAGATGTCGCTAAATGTCGGTGGGGGCGCGTGGGAAACGAAAAGTTTGGGGAAAAAGAAATAAAAAGTCGAATAGACGAGGGAACCCTATATTCAGTAATTTAGTGACGTCCGCTCGAGACGTCATGAACCGTCCCTAATTAAAACATTAGCGACATCATAAAAAGACGTCGCTAAACGTCGCTACTTGAAAAGTTTGCGACGTTAGAGACGTCGCTAAAAAAAGTCATTAAAGATAAAAAAACGTCGGTAAATACGTCGCTAAACGTCGCTAAATCTTAAAAATCAGCGACGTTTAGCGACGTGAAAGAAACTTATAGCGACTATTCTTTTAAAAACTGAAGTACAGTCGCTATGTGTCGCCAATAGCGACGTATAGCGACGTATATTTTAGGAGTCGCTCAAGTCTTTAATATTAGTGATGTTTTATTATGACGTCGCTAAAAACGTCGATATTTTATCATATTTTGCTAGTGGGTGATTAGCAAGTTTATCAAGTGAGTATCATGATATTAGAGTGTATCATGGAGTGATGCCTAGCTAGTGTTTAATGAATTGCCTATTTAGAGTATATATAAGTGTATATATATGTATATATAGTATGAGTGTTTAGTATATTGCCTATACTAGTAAGGTATTAACATAACTAAGGTATGTTATAAATATTAAGTTAATGAGTAGAACCAATTTGTATACTAAGGTAATACTGGAAACTAGATAATACTAGTATATATATAAGTTACTTAACTAATATATATATAAGTTATATATATTAGTTAGTGACATTAGCTAGTTTAACTAATACCTTCAAGGTATGGACCTAGAAACCTAACCACAACCTAGTATCAACTAGTATGGACTTGCAATCAACCTAGAAGCTAGGTATGAACCTAAAACCAAGATAAACACCTAGTTTGACTAGCATGACCTAGAAATGGCCTAGAAATCATATTTTAGCTCATTTTAGTTTATTTATCATTTCATTACACCCAAATGACATGATAGTTCATATATAGGTCTGTGTGACACCAGTTTGGACACAGGCGAGTACTTCTCTCTGTTAGTTTTTATTACATGATAGTATATATATATATATATATCACGTGTTCTAGAACTGTTATACTTGATTCTGACACGCTGTTACACGGACTGGTACTATATGGATCATATCAGGAGATGTTATTCCTTTATCGTGTGCATCGGGTACTCCTTACACATGTACTTTATCGTGTGCATCGGATATACCTTGTACTCGTATCTATTTGTGGGCCCCTTGTGCTTATGCCATATTCGTGTGCTCACACTATATTCGTGTGCTCTGTGTGCTTATATTATATTTGTGTGCGTAACGTGTCGTGATCGGATCCATGAGTATTGATTGGGGAGGGGAAGTAGCAGTTGGTTATGTGATCAATCCCTTAGCGTGATCAAGTATATGTCGATTATTCACCTCACGTATAATCGTTTTACCTGAAGTATATTCATGTGCAACCCAAGCTGATCAAATAACGAACTTGTGCTCTAAATCACAAAAACAGTATTCTAGTTTCTCTTAATTATAGTTCATACCATATTGCCTATATTTAACTTTATAGTTACCTATCGTGTTAATCTGCTTATTTCAGTTATATTTTCATTTCCTAGTTGCCTGTGCATCTTGTATTCTTTTCTATTGTTTGTCATATATGCTCTACCATGTACTTGGAACTGCTTTCAGAGTTTTGTACTTCGCTCCAATCCTAACTGGATATATTTTTCAGATGATTATCTAGAGGATTGATGTACTATTTACTATGCGCCACAGGATGACGAACCGTCTAAGGTAGCACCCTTAGAGCAGGAGGATCTAGTATCTGCCGTTGAGGAGACTTAGTTATTTCATTTTGTACTGGATATGTCTCCAGCTTAGACATTTGGCATGTTATATATATTTGAGACTATTTGTGCTTTGTTGATAGACTATTAGACTTGGCTATTGCTTGTATTTGTGACTTGTGATTCCATTTCTTCTAATCCATATCGTGTCATTATCTTTCTCTAGTTTTATTGTGATTGGGTATTGATTATCATTATATCATCTTATTGTCCTCCGTATGGAGTTGAGATATCTTTAAAAAGTTTATATATTATTGTGTGAGATGTTAGATAATATTGTTGACCTAGACAGCGCTCTACCGTCGATGGTGTAGCGTAAGCTGGACGTTGTTCACGTACTCGTGCCCCCACATCCGGGTCCGGGTCGTGACACATTTTAATAGTAGCCATACAGGTCCGGTTTCGCAATTAGTGCGATGTCGTGGTAGTGCAACAATGACTTAGTTGTACTACTCGAGCCTACAGTAGGATATAGAATATAGGATATAGGATGAGAGAATACTCGATCACAAATTAGGATTCCTTGAGAGATTCCTGGGATGACCCTTGATAATCTTATTTTGAATCTATTTTCACTTACTTCGTTTCACTTTCGCCTTTGTACTTGTTTGTTATTGAATTTAATTCTTGTATCGAGATGAATCTTATGGACTAAGTTAAGGTATATTCTGATAACGTAAATGAATAAGAACAGTAAGAAAGGTAATCGTCTGCTTTAGTTATGGAGTCTAGAGTTTATCGCAGCTATACTAGCTGGTGTGGCGAAGACATATAGCCTGATTTTGGATATATTTCTCTTGGTTATGGAATTTATAGTTTTCGCAACCAAGCATGCGACATGGCGAAGATTTTAGATACCATGATTCTATAGGTGTGTACCTTAGTTACAGACTCTATAGTTTATCGCAGCTATGCTCACTGACGTGGCGAGGATTTTGGGTAACATGATTTCAGATAGACGTGTATGATTATCATAGTGTATCTTAAATTTGTTCTTAATATATCGTCTCTATCCTTCAACCTTGTTATCATTGAGATTTTGTTCCATCATCCCTGCTAATTTAGGATAGAAATACCCTTAGTACCTCTAGTTCAGTTCCTTATAGAGCTTCACTTTATTAGTTCCTAAGGTTCCATGTATAGTAAAGTAGCTTGGTCACTTGCAGATAGGTTATGTCGAGTTGAGTATCAGTGTTGATTGTTGGAAGTATAGCTTGTGAGTCTGATAGTGGTTCCTGCTAGAATATGTGAGCTTTAGGTATCAGTGTATAAGCCTAGAAGTGACTCATAGTGTAGTACCATTTGTAACAATGGATCTAAGGTTGGTGTCAGAGTATAGTTAGTGATTGGTACCATGGTATTAGAAATAAGGGATGGCATACCAAGTTGTGATCATAGACGTTAGTATCATGCCATCATACATATTTTAGATGGTTAAAGGTTTGTAAGTAGCAATTGAATACATGGACTTTTTTGAGTATTAATGAGGCATCAATATTCTATTGGTGCTTGACACTTGGTTGTGAGACATGTGTTTCCATGGGATGTATTAGAGAGTGTGTCATGGTAGAGTGGTACACACAAGTGTATAAGTGAGTATGATAGTGTTAAAATGTATTGTGCTAGGTAGTAGGACTTGTGTTATATGTTAGGAATTGTGCATTAATGAGGGTGGATGTGAGTGCACATGTATGTGCCTAGTATGGGTGTATCACCTAGTACATGGGGGTATGGGTGTTTCATGAGTATCATGTAATGGGGGTTTAGTATCAGAAGTATCCATAGTATACCAGTGGACAGGTTAGTGTTAAGCAGATATCATAAAGTATTAAGTGCATGAGTCGATGACAGTTATGGAGTCAGTGAGAGTGCCTAGAGAGTGCAAGAGTCCAGGGTGCATCAGGTCTAAGATGAGGTATTATGTGGTATGTGTAGTGTATCAGTTTAGTATCAGTGAATATCTTGAGAGTGACAGTATCAGTTAGTGTACCAATGTAATACTGATGTAGAGTATGTTTTGGAGTACGAGTGCATGTGTTCAAGGTAAGGAGAATGGGAGGAGTAACCTGTGTGAGAGTAAGTTCAGTAGGTAGAAGTATCTATATATGTTATATTGATACCAAGGTACGGGTGATTGGACTAGAGGAATTGTTAAATGTCAGTGTATTGGTTAGTATCAGGATTCCAAGATAGGAGTAGTGTGTCCAGATACAGAGCATCTCAGGTACCAGAAACATTCAAGATATGGGCAACCTAGTGGGTAATGTAATAGATATAGAAGAGATCCTTGAGTATCTTAGTAGGAGAGTAACCCATGAGTGTCATGTACATGAGTTAGTGCCATGTGATAGATAGTGTCAGAAATTTGGATAGGTATCCTATAGATAGTAACTTAGAAGTCTCAGTGTAGCATCCTAAGTGGTATGTGACAGTGAGTTAAGTTCATCCATGGCCTAGAACCATAGTATACCATTACTATTAGAAGTAGTAAAACTTGATATTAAATATTTTCGCTAGATTGATGTTTAGTGAATGCTTGGTATGAGATATGAACTAGGCTACCAGCGGCATAGCAAATTGTCCGCACCAGCAGAGGAAAATACCCCAGTGGGACAGGACTTTTCGCAATGAAGGTCGAGGGGACCGATGCTACAGTGTTGGTTTAGCAGGTTCTGTTATTCTCCTTCATTTCCTTTCCATCTATTGATCTGTGTGATACCTAGTATCTTATAGTTTGCCTTAGTAATTTGTGCTATAGTATAGTTAGTGGAAACCCTTGATAGAAATAGCAATTTATGACAGCTAGAGACTATGAGCATGTATGTTTGTTCCTTCAATAGAATTGTAAATGTATGTTGTATGATAGGACTTTCATAGACCATGATTGTTGGGGGTTGACCGTAGTGAAGATTATGATAAATAGGTTATGACTGGCCAGAGAGAGAGAGAGAGAGAGAGAGAGAGAGACAAAGTGTCTTAAATTTCGGGAATAATTTTTCTAAGGGGGGTAGGATTGTAACTACCTAGTTCCCGAATAGGGGCATTTATGTTATTTTATATTATTAAATTCTTATGAATAATTGTTGTATCTATATTATTTATTGATTAGTGGATTAGCCTATTAATTAGACATAGTGCTAGTGAGCCAAAAATGGACCCAACTTGACTTGACTTGACACATTGATTCAATTAACTAGACTAGTCATGGTTTAATTAGTTTCTCATTGGAGCAAGGATATAATATTCACATTGGTTGTAGAGATAATTTTTTTAATTAATTAGATTCCATTCATGACAAATTGAGAGGGACAAACTTGACATTTTGGGCATGCTCAAACCCTACTATAAGAGATAAGTTTAATTAGCGTTCACTCACTCATTCATTTCATTTTATTCCTTAGCCTCCACCTTCATCAAAACCCTAGATCCCCAAATTCATTCATCCCTCCACCAAATCCCACTCAATTTTACCTCATTTTCGTCATCAAGGAAGCCTACGAGCTTGGATTGCAATGAGCACTACTTGGAGTGGAGATTTGAGAAGCTTGTGTCCATTTTGTGTCCACCGGAGGAGTTTTCATTGGGATTTGACTCCCAATAGGTATAACACCATTCTTTTCTTCAATTTTAATGGTTAATTTTTGGTATTAGACCCTTACGAACCCTTCCATGGCTAAGGACTACCCATATGAGGAAGAACTATGTTCATATGAGTCCTATTGTGATAGTTATATTAACGTATATGGCCAAATTGGGGAAAAATCGAGTTTGGACCCTTAGGTGTTTGATGGAATATTTCTTTAGTGATTTTAGAGTGAGATTCATGATTTTATAGTGTGAGCGTGTCCACAATTGGATACGAGGAGTGCGTATCACGATACATTGTGATACAGAGCCGTAGGAGAAGTATTCTCATGTGTATTGGACTCTAGTATGCCAAATTCTATATATTGTATTAAAATAGCTCTTTGATATGTTATTCATATTACATTTGATGTATTAGATGTGTTCTAGGTGCTATTGGTGGTGTACTTGGTGATTAGGAAGTGTATCAAGTGAGTATCATGATATTAGAGTATATCATGGAGTGATGTCTAACTAGTGTTTGATGAATTGCCTATTTAGAGTATATATATGTGTCTATATATGTATATATAGTATGAGGGTTTAGTATATTGCCTATACTAGTAAGGTATTAAGATAACTAAGGTATGTTATAAATACTAAGTTAATTAGTAGAACCAATTTGTATACTAAGGTAATACTGGAAACTAGATAATACTAGTATATATATAAGTTACTTGATAATATTAACTAGTATATATAAGTTATATATAATACTTAGTGACAATAGCTAGTTTAGCTAATACCTTCAAGGTATGGACCTAGAAACCTAACCACAACCTAGTATCAACTAGTATGGACTTGTAATCAACCTAGAAGCTAGGTATGATCCTAAAACCAAGGTAAACACCTAGTTTGACCTAGTTTGACTAGCATGACATAGAAATGGTCTAGACATCATATTTTAGCTCATTTTAGTTTACTTATCACTTTATTACACCCAAATGACATGATAATTTATATATATGTCTGTGTGACACCAGTTTGGACATCGAGACTCATTATTTGCTCTAGATCACAGGCGAGTACTTTTCTTTGTTAGTTTTTATTACATGATAGTGTATATATCACATGTTCTAGAACTGTTATACTTGATTCTGACACGCTGTTACACGGACTGGTACTATATGGATCATATCAGGAGATGTTATCCCTTTATCGTGTGCATCGGGTACTCCTTACACATGTACTTTATCGTGAGCATCGGGTATTCCTTGTACTCGTATCTATTCTTGGGCCCCGTCTGCGCATGTCATATTTGTGTGCTCCGTGTGCTCACACTATATTCGTATGCTCTGTGTGCTTAATTATATCTGTGTGTGTAATGTGTCGTGATCGAATCCATGAGTATTGGTTGGGGAGGGGAGTAGCAGTTGGTTATATGATCAATCCTTTAGCGTAATCATGTATATGTCAATTATACACCTCACGTATAATCGAGTTACCTTAGTATATTCATGTGCAACCCAAGCCGATTACATTGACATTATTCTAGTTTCTCTTACTTATAGTGCATACCATATTGCCTATAGTTAACTTTCCAGCTACCTATCGTATTTATCTGCTTATTTCAGTTATATTTTTATTTTCTAATTGCATGTGCATCTTGTATTCTTTTCTATTGCTTGTCATATATGCTCCGTCATGTACTTGGAACTAATTTCAGAGTTTTGTACTTCGCTTCAATCCTGACTGAATATATTTTTCAGATGAGTATCTAGAGGATTGGTGTCCTACTTACTACGGGCCACAAGATGGCGAGCCATCTGAGGTAGCACCCTTACAGCAGGATGATCTAGTGCCGGCCGTTGAGGAGACTTAGCTATTTCCTTTATTATACTGGATATGTTTTCATCTTAAACATTTGGCATGTTATATATATTTGAGACTATTTGTGCTTTGTTGATAGACTATTAGACTTGGCTATTTATTGTTTTGTGACTTGTGATTCAATTTCTTCTATTCCATATCGTTCTATTATCTTCCTTTAGTTTTATTGTGATTGAGTATTAATTATCATTATATCATCTTATTGTCTGCCGTATGGAGTTAAGATATCATTGACATGCTTATATATTATTCTGTGAGATGTTAGATAATATTGTTGACCTAGACAACGGTTTACGGCCGATGCTGCGGCATAGGCTGGACATTGTTCACGTACTCGTGCCCCCACATCCGGGTGTGGGTCGTGACACGTACCCGATAATTTTCCAACCCGACACATGAAACAGAACAATAATCACAATAAAGTACAATAGCCACGTGTAAATTTCGTGTCCCATATGCAAACAAGAAACAATGTAGTAATACGATGTAAAGAATTTAAATCGTAGTGTACTTGCCTTTATCCGAGGATGAGAGTCGCACTAAATCCACCTAGAATGCAATATATATGTATTAGATTCTTAAGTCAAAATAGATCCAAGACTAACCAATTCTAACTAATCTTAACCACTTCCTTTGACAACTTGCTACTGATTAAATCTTGAACTATGATCTGGCCATCGATTCTTTAACTATTTATATTATGTTAACTACATTTTTACTAACTGTTATATACTTCTGGGCCCGACCCATAGTATAAATGCTATGCTTAGCATTCTGCACTAACAAGCCTATCCATTCAATATTTCCTAATTTCTCCCTTTTACTCCTGTGCCAACCTACTAGTAATTCAAATGAATACAACAAACGGCAACTACAGTTTCCCGCCTAATTAGTTTTAGAATTTCCCAACATGTTTCTCAAACCGAACAAGAGGAGAACTCCTGTTCTAGTGTCCAATTAACACGACACAAAACTAGAGTCTTTCTCCTACTTTGTGTCTCATCCAGATACACCAACAGAAACCTACATTGCTTCCTGACATAGCAGTCGTTCTGGACACGGACACGTGTGTTACAGTTTCACAAAACCAGTAGGACACGAACCTAACAACCCTACAGAGTCCCGTTGACTAATCAAAATTCAATTGAAACAGAAACAGTAGAGATGATACCTGCTGTGTCGGTATCCGATTCCAATACACGAATCAAACGCTGTCAGATCCTGACACCGCACGGACACGGAAACTGTGTGTCCGCTCTTGTGCGAACACAGTTAGATTGGAGAAATTACTATAAAGAACTCAATGGCTCACGCACACGATCAAGAAGGTGTCGATCCCATTCCTCACAGGTACCTGCAGGGGAAATCTTTCAAAAACCTTCTTATAGTCATTCTCACAAATAGCTAGTGAGCATAGTCCAACTGAAGAAATTTGAGTATTCATCGTTCTCAAACGATCGAAATCAAATAATTTAGAAGTCAAGGATCAGAGATCAGACACTCACCTCCTGATCGTGGTAGCCTTCATCGACAAGCCGGAGTTGCAGCTGTGCGACGACTTCGTCGGCTTCCTGGACGCCGGAGAGAATACCTCGCCAAGAGCTGCTGAAGTTACACATACCAGTCGGAGCGCGTCACCGATAGCCCCGCTCGGGGGAAATGACCAGTATCGGAGAAGAATCCCCCGGTCTATCATCCGTGTCCGCAGGTGTCAACTCGCAGACACAGGATACGATCACCAATCTATCGGAAGAAGTCGATCCCCTGGGTCAGACCTGTCGATAATGACAGAGTTCGTCGTTGACTCGTTCGTGTTCACAGAACACCGAGGAACACCATTACAGTCGATCGAAGAACAAACGGATCAAACTCGAAAGATCGAAAGAGAAATAAATAAGTACGATGATAAACCTACTGCGCTTGTCGACGATCGACTGCTACTGGCGGCGCTCGACCGTTCGAATCATTAGATCATCCTCTCCAGAGCTCGCAGAGGCGAGATCAATGCTCGGATCACCGAAGAATCGTCTTCTTGCGGTTGATAGTGGTCGATATGCGGTGGATCTCCGCCGTGAGATCACCCGAGACAGCTCTCCAGCCCTGTCGTCGCCGGAGACGAAACCGAGGCGGTTACGACTTCTTTATCCTCCATGAACAGAAGAACAGAGAATTAGTGTTTTTTAAGAGAACGGGAACTAATGAAGTTGGGCTGAGCCCGTTATGTTGGGAAAGAAGTGGATTAGAAAAGTGGAAATTGATTTGGAAAAATGATTTGAGAATGAGAAATAGGCAAGGATTTAGGGCCTATTTATAGAGCCCAATAAATTTCTAGAGCACTCAGGGACCTAGTTGCTTTCACATGGCAAATACCATGTTCTCCACAGCCTTCCCACACCAAATATTCTACATAATTACCATACTGCCATTCCCTCTTCCCACACCAAATATTCAGCTTACCACGAAGGATTATTCATGATAAAGGCCCACAATTTGTCAACCCCACTTTCTTCCATTTTTGCGATAAAACTGAATTCAGAATGTAGCTTCAACTGCCTACAATCTAACAACGAATGGATTAACTGAAGCATTCAACAAAACCATCATCAAGATCCTCAAGAAGTCGTTTCTACCAACAAACGTGGCTGGAACGAGAAGCTGGACGAATGTCTCTGGACCTATCGTATAACGGTCTGAACCCCGACTGGCAGCACGTCGTTCTCCTTAGTCTACGGAAGCGAAGCTGTACTTCCTTTGGAGACCCAAATTCCTTCTCTTTACGTACCAACTAACTGTCTAAGACAACTATCGTCGACGTCTACAAGAGTTGGAGGCACTTGACGAAAAATGCCTTTTGGCTCAACAGCACATTGAGCTATATCAAGCACGACTCTTTGGAGCCTTCAACAAAAAGGTGAAGGAAAGGACATTCCAGGTCGACAATCTCGTCCTAACCGTGAAAATACCGATGATCATGACCCACAAGAAGGCGAGAAAATTCTAACCCAAGTGGGAAGGTCCCTTTATGGTAGAAACGGTCTACTCCAGCGGTGCATACAGGCTCGCTAAGCCTAATGGTGACTTGCTCATGATGCCAATCATCAACAAGTTCCTAAAGAAATACTATTCCTAATTAGGCAAATGAAAAAAAAAATTGATGTGTCATTTCTATCCCTAGCAGAGGGACACCAAAAATATATTTGTTATCCGTACTCGAAGTCCAGTACATGATGGATAACGGATCCACAAAACTCCTCTAAAGGCAAAGGGTTCACGTCCATATCATCTTTGAACTATAAGCCGTTCTTTCCATCGAAAGAAGACAGTCACGTCCATACTACCTCTGACTCATCCCTTTTTTTTATTATCTCCATAAAATTTCTACAAAGTAAATAGTTCACGTCCACATCACCTCTGAACTATGAGATGTCAGTGTTCCTCAGTAAAAGAAAGCATGCATGTCCATACTACCTCTGACTCGTTTGCTTGACTCTCAGTGCTACACAAAAGTATCTCTACCATCATAGATGATGTCTCCACCAAACTTCCTTAATGGAACCACTCTAGCCTATCACGTTTATACTACCTCTGATATGGCTTGGTGTTGTCGCCGTTATGATGTTATGCTACGTCCATATTACCTCTAGTATAATACTCATAGCCACGATATCCACAACAATAAGAAAAGTTCCAAACGGGAAAGAAGGAAAATTATTCATTAATATTCAAGATCATGAGTACATATGGAAGTCCATTATATTTAAGGATTTTTCATTAATATTTAAGATCATGAGTATATTTGAAAAGAAGGAGACCCCTCTGTGTTGTTTCTGGTACCAACGTCTGTAAAGCCAGCAACTCAACACATTCTGGGTCATCACTTCAGCAGGACTCCTCGATGGAAGCCACTGTGCGAGAAAATAATTCATATTGATGGATAGCAAGGGAGCTTGCAACACAAAGCCTAGAGGCCCAACTCTGTCGCACGAAAAGACGCAACTAAAAATCCCGGTTTGAATAACTAGCCCTATTTCTTCCACGCAGATGCGCCTCCAGAATCCGACCAGAGATCCAACCATCATGTCTTAGCCATGTACGAGGAATAACTATAGTTAGCTACAATGGAAGATCGCGAACAATCCTTCGGGTAATGTGCTTGTTCATCATGAACAACGGTGACTATGATATTCTTCCATGCTCCATCGGGACCCCAGGATTCCAAGGCAGTCCCTACAAGACGAGCACACAAAAAAATATCAAAATATTGGCAAAGGAAGACAAATATAAGAAGGCGTGCGTCCATAAGAACACGTGCCACTCTCGTCAATTCAAGGCAATATGGCCATTCATGCGCTCGCGAAAGATTCGCACAATCGCCAAGTCTATGCACGCAACCATCACCATGCAGAGGCGAATGCACCCATGCAGTGTGGTCGCGCATAGCTTCTCAGCGCATGCCTCAGATGAGTGTCCAATGATAGCGTCATCTATGGTACCAAGGGAGAACTCTTGCCGACAGCTCATCTTCTAGACGAAGCCCTTCGGCGACGACCATGTGCGTCAAGATGAGAGGAAGTTCTTGTGCATGAACGGGCAATTTCTCGCTCATGCCAACAGACAATGCCGATGTGTCCAAGTGACCCAAGAACGAAAAGAAGAAAGCTTCACTCCTTACCTCCACCAACTGCAGCTGGGTGGTTGACAATCAGAGGAAGGGGAACGACGAACTGCTCAACTGATCTCCCCGCGCTTGACCTTTGAAGAGACATCGGGGGAGAAGGGAAGCACTATTCTCTCTCTCCCCTAGACATCTATTTATAGCAAGAAAGCCATTAATGGCTCACAAATTGTTGGGCGCCTAAACCGTGGGATGAACCTGACATTTAATGGATGGATCTCTGTCAGCCAAAGCGATGCGACAAAATGCTCCAAACGTCCAGATGCGCCAAACGGATATGATCCATACATGCGCTACAACAGTCAATGTTCCTATCTCTTCCATGCTTTTGTTCAAAGTATTCTAAATTTAAAACATATAAAGTTTAAGTTCAAAAACTTTGAAGGGGGTCTTGTAGAAGCATAAAAATCTCTACCCATGTGCCTCAGTGATCAAAGACCCATGTGCCCGCAGCGCCATGCACCACTGCTCCTCTAGTGTTCCTATGTTCCCACAGCGCCATGCACTACTAGTATCCTAGTATTCCGATGTGCCCACAGCGCCATGTGCAACTACTAGTGCTCCCATGTGTCAAGAAGCACCATGTGCCACTTTTTCTCCATTGATTTCCAAGCGCCAGGCGAACGTACTCCCAAGGTGCAATCAAAGTCGACAATGACACATGTCACGAGTGTTATGGGCATCAACAACCCCAAATCTCTAAGGACCATGTGTCACCTTATGGCAGCATGTACTATTGATTTCAACATGCGCTACTATATGGCAGCATGAGATGCGTGCATGCATGCCTTCTCAAAGCTATTGTCACTATCACTTTCCCGGAGAGGGGTATTTTTGTCTTTTTCTATTATTGGTAATATTGTGAATATGGTATTTCAAATAATTATAATGAGTGGTATTTTTATTTTCAATAATTAGTAATGAAATATTTGGATCAAATGTATTTTACAATAAATTTGGTATAGTTATATATTGTATCTTGTATATGGTTAATGGTTAGTTGTTATTCAATAGTTAGACTAGTGGTTAGTGGACCTAATTGGACCTAACTAGACTTATCATGGACCAATATTAGTTAGACTATACTTAAGCCCAATAGTTAGTCCTTTTTATTAAGTTAAGTGATTTAATTAGTCAAACCATTAGGAGTAGAAGCTTCCTTCCTAATCCTTTCTTCATGACAAGCCCCAATGGGAATTATGGACCTTACACATTGCTTGAACCCCAAGGAAGGGGGTCAGCCATTTTGTAAGGGTGTGAAGACTCTATCTCCTCTTTTTTTCATTCCAAAATTTTAGATCTAGAAATTCTCTTCCCAAATTTCTTCATCCCTACACCTAAACCTCACCAATTCCCTCTCAAATTCTTTCCTACTTCACTATTGGAAACTCTAGGAGCAAGAAGGAGACAATGATCTATAATATGGTGAAGAGAGCACAAGTTGAAGGTTCTTTGTGTCCATTTGGAGACTTACATTGGTAATCCATCTCTCAATATGTGCAATTTAGTTTTTTTCTTCTAATTAGATTCTAAATTTATATTTTAATCATTAGGAACCCACCTATGGACTAGGGCTACCTATAGGAAGAAGAATGGACTACTAGGGACCTTTATTGTGAAATTTACCATGTATTTTGTGTCAATTTTTGGAAAATACGGGATTGGCACACCAAGTGTTTGTCATTAGACTAGATAGATGTTATTGTATTAATTTTAGTGTTGTGAGTCTAGTATCGTATACATAATTGGATACGTGTAGGCCGTATCATGGCAATTTAGTAATACTGGTTGATTTGGGGGAAGCAATTTTTCTTTGACACGGGGGTCTACACATGTCATATTTTGCCATGAGCACTTGGATGGGTAGCTAGCACTTTGTATTGCTTTTAATTATGATTTTAGACTTGTCCACATCATTCGTGGAGAGTTAGGTGAGGTTTGGATTAAGTGCCAAGTGTGTAACACAAGCGTATTATAGATTTAGTGTGATACGGGTGTGATGTACTCCTTGTGTTTGATATATTATCTTACGAATGTATTTAGGATTCTAATTAGTATCGTTATTCTTGTTAGACTAAGTTATAGTACATGTATTTATTATTGTGCTCATTGATATGTATAACTATATATGTTAGATATATGGTAATATAGCATAGTATTTTCATATTGGTATCAGTCAACATTTAGATGAAGGAGACAAGGGACTGTCACTTGTAGTTGAGTATTTTAGTATTGTGTATCAGTAGATATTGGGGTGATTGTCACTTGGGTTAGATGTAGGGAAGTAATCTATTATTACTCTTAAGTGCAATGGTTTAGTTTAGTCCTTGAGGGTGCTGTCATCATTAGCAGTCGAGTAGATGGGGGTTAACAGCATATGTGACGGTACAAGAGGATAGTAGAGAGGGGTTGATCATTCAGGTGTAATCTAGGTGTTGCAACAGAGCAACCACTCAGTTTCTCTTGACAGTAACTTGTTTCATGGGGGATAAGATACAGGCTTCACTGAAGTTTAGGGGAGCGAGCAGGTAACACCAGCAATAGTGTAAGGTTGCACCTTGCTGCAATAAGCAATTGCTCGAGCTGTGGATCAGTATTCTATGGCAGGACCCTTGGGGGTCGGTTGGTTTGTACTAGGCAGCAACATCAGTTGTCCTAGCTACTGTATTGGAGGTAAGGGGCAGCAGCAAATTGCCTTAGCTGCCACTGTTTGGTGTTGTTGTTAGTTGTGCTTGTTGTTGGTGTGGGAATGTTGCTATAGGTCCATGTTTAAGGATTAGCCATAGAACTAACTCGGGTATGTGCTGACAATTATGTAAGTTGTCAAGTGTGAGTTGGAGTATGGGGATGAGTGTTAGATGTGGTTAAGTTAAGGGTGGATGGTTACGTATTGTTAGTTATTAATTTATTTGTTGGAGGTTAATTGGTTAGTTGCTATGTTGGTTATTAATAGTTAGAAATTAGTGTTATGACGAGTTAGTATTTACAGATATTAGTTAATACTTAATGTTTAACAGTTAGTGAAATGTTAGTTGTTAATGTTTGTCAGTAGTATTAGTTAGTGTCTAACAGTTAGATAATTTTAGCTATATGTTATCAGTAGATTCTTGTGTTAGATGTTAGTTATAAGTTAAAATGAGATGTCCGTTAGTATTGTGTATATTAAGATATCTGTTAGTTTAGGTAGTGTAGTTATTGATCCATTGGTTAATTGATATATGTAAATTAGATAAGTAAAGATGTTGTTAGTTAGTAGGTTTGTGAGTAATTGTTATTAGTTAGTTGATGTAAATATGATGTTAGTTAATTTAGAACATGTTATTTGGAGTTAGTGTCATTAGTTACTAGTTACAAAGAAGGCTAGTATATGTCAGTATTGTTAAGAGGAGATATGTTAGTTATATATAAGGATAGTATATACTTATGATTGGTATAAACCTTTATACATTAGTTAGTAATAGATTCTAGTGCTAATACTAGTTACCTTGGGTGAGCACCCTTTCTCATGGTCTCATTTCCTGTCAATTGTATACTGACCAGTATAGCTAATGCTAATGTTATTGTCAGATTTGCAAAATGGCGGGATAATCTTTTTGGTATTAGCTTGCGTCAGAGCTTTGCATATGGCTATTAGAGTATGAGCTTGAGCTTTCTTTATCACTCCACTCAGGTCTCTATCATCATGAGATAATGTTAAGGTTTAGGCTTTACTCAAGGTATTGGGTATTGTGTATCAATAGTGGGTTTAGGTAGTGTGATATCGTGTTGGCTCAAAGCCAAGGTATCCACTTACCGTTAGTTAGTTAGGGATACTATATATATTCATTTTGCATATCTTATATAGTATGTTCTTATATCATATTTTATGTATCTTGCGCTTCGGTATAGTATTGATATTTTAGTATCCTAATATAGCTAGTATAGCCCAGTTAAGTAGTGTTTGGACCTAATAACCTAGAGATTGACTCATACAACCTAAAAATAGCTAGTTTGACAAGATTGACTAGTTTGACTTAGAGTTGACTGAGTTTGACAATTTTGACTTAGAATTGATTTTATAACCTAGAATTGAACTAGTTTAACTTGTTATCTTTCCAAAATCTTGTATTAATGTAACTTTCCATATTTAGATCTTCGGAGCACCATTCTAGATATGGGTTGATACTTTACCCCAGATTCCAAGCGAGTACATCTCTCTGTTAGTTTTTATTTTTTGATAATGTATATATCACATATTCTAGAATGTTTACTTGATTCCGACACAGTGGCTACACAGACTGGTACTAAATGGATCCTGTCATGGGATGTTATCCCCTACCGTGTTCAGTAGGTACTTTTTTTACATGTATTTCTTTGTGTGTATCATGTATTGATTATCGTGTACTTCGTGTTCACACACCGCTCATGTTCAGTTTACTCATATTCGTGTACACCATACTACTCGTGTTCAGTGTGCCCATATTCGTGTTTGTAATATGTCATGATTGGATCCATGAGTATTGGTTGGGGATGGGGGAGTAGGAGTTGGTTATGTGATCAAGCTGTGGTGTCCCGTTCCCCCTATTCGGGGAGCACGGCTAAGAAATACAAGACGGTATCATTCGATCGGGACAGATTGAATAAGAACTCATCCTTGTTATGTATTTGCTTCTTCGGAATTGATTCCCATATTCAGTGGACCGTGTCCCCAGGATCGACTTAGTGGCAGAGTCAGGAGGGACCTCTCCGTTGCATCTTTTGTTGCCTCAGTTTTCACTGTCGCTTATTGCTTTCGTACCTTGAGTTGATTTTCGAATTTGCTTGCATTTTCTTGAACGGTTTCGATGGATTTTATTGTTCTCGTTCGTTGAACTGTACTTCAATTCTGATATTGGAAAGAGTGGAAGAGATATTGATCAGCTGTTCATGGTAATGTAGGTGAACAAGCAGTAGGCAACGCCCGAGCAGAGTCCTGAAGCACCTTTTTCCTTATTCTTTCCAACCAAATTGTGAGTAGCTTATATTCAATTCAGTTGGCCCTTCTTCCAAGTCTTCACACCTAAAAATCTTGTATGCTTGTTTGCCCCAATCAAACGATACCAAGTAATAACTAAAAAGATGTCAAGATAAAAAGGAATAGACTTGGATTATTATGCTTGTCATTCAACTTGGGAATAATTACTTATTTGCATGCTTGTTCGTCATCATATGCATAAATACAAGTTAGAATGTATACTCTTCTTTAAATTATGGTATGTATAGAACTCATCCTACAATGCAACAAACTGATCAGGGAGACTATAAAAAATAAATCATGCAATGCCACCAGTTTTGTACTCATGTTGCCTCAAATTTTGCATAAATTGATAACTTAGTATAGACGTATTTGATCACGGACAACTTGTGCACAAGGTCAATGGTTCCTGCGGACGGTTGCTGGGGCACTGGCACCGATCCGATCCGGATGGAACTCCAAGATAGTCGCATATTTAACGGAACGAATGGCCTGCAATATCCATGATCATTGCGTTGCACGTTATTTCATCCTTGTACTATACTAGTCCCTTGTGGCATATGCCAGTGATCCCCTCATATATTTAAACCTATGTAAAGCTATCTTGTGTCTTCGTGGCAGGGAAGGACATGGTAAGTATTGTGCAGGTAGTTCAGACGGGCAGGTAAAAGTCACCGAATGGTGGCAAGTTCATTTCAGTAAATTTCTATATACTACTTGCTTGTAAAATAAACTAAGGTAAGATAGAAAGACCACAAATAAATATGCATGCTTCATCTAAACAACGTGTTGATTGGTATAGTTGGGTTAGCTTGCCTTTACCAGTACGTTTTGATGTACTCACCCTCGTTGAAACAGGTTTCTCGCACTAAGGAGAATCAAGCGAGGAACCGAAGTCATTCCCCAATCCAGTCCAGCTGTAGGCGCGTCTTGTTCGTGCCACCATTTGAAGTATTTTGAATCAAGGAGCTAGAAACCTAACTCAATGCAGCTCCGAGGGAAAGCCATAGTCCTGCCAGGAGGTCTTACATTTTAAAGTTTAGTAGAGGATGTAATGTACAGGACAACTATCTTATTTTGTGTCAACATTTTGTAAGTCCGTGCGACAACCCTTATGACTCATTCAAGAGTTTGTAATAGATGTTCATTATCAATAAAGAGAACTTTTCTATGTTTCAACTTTGTGTTTTAATTTATCTGCGTACTCTGAATATGTGCTCGTTATACAAAATACCTTAGCCTTGTGTGGTGCGTAAATCTAGGCCCGCATGGTATTACGCCCGGGGAACGACTATCGATTCTGCGGAATCGGGATATGACATATTGGTATCAGAGCACAGCTTCAAGTTCCTTTGACCATCGTATTGGAAAAGTTTCTTTAACGATCAAATCCCTGTGCAAAATCTTGAACTCGTTAGGCCAAAATGAGATACGTTCATACAATGAGTCCATAATACATTATGATCTTGATATAATTTACCTTTTTTTGAAGGAATGGCACAAGCGTAATCCTCTGCGCTAGCAACGGACGAGACACAAGCCCAAGAGAGCAGTTCTGGCACATCGAGAAGTTCTCAGAGCCAGAGAGCCATGTCTTGTGTAGTCCCTATTCAACAAATGATGTGGATGTTGGAGGCAAACCAATAGAGGAAGGAGGCTCGTTATGAACGGGCTGAGAAGCGTGCGTAGGAAATGCAGAACCAGTTTCAAGACCAAATAGAAGACCGATTCTCAGTCCAACAAAAGCAGGTAGATACCCTGCTGCAAATTGTTCAGACTTTGGCCTCCAACCTGTTAGCGACAACAGCGGTGACTCTGGTGGAGTAACCAACACTTGAAGTCGAGATACCTCAGACTCCAAGGAAGAAGGAAGTGACGGCCTTCGACTTTGGCGACTTCAAGAAATTCTTTAATACTCTATTTAAAGGGACTGAGGACCCGATCGCGGCTCTAGATTGGTTGGCCGAACTGGAAGACCACTTCAAACTCCTGGAGGTGCCCGAACAGAAGCGCGTTGTGTGTGCCCAACTTCAGCTCTGCTTGAATGTGCACGACTGGTGGGACGTGCATCGACGATTTCTTCCAACAGACGATGATGAGGAGACGATTGCATGGGCTACTTTCCGTGGTGCATTCGAAGAGGAGTTTATACCCCCTCTCGTACGTCGTCAGAAGGAGAACGAGTTTGTGCAACTACGCCAAGGGAGCATGACGGTAAAGCAATATTCAGCCGAATTCAATCGGCTCATCAAATTTGCCAGTTCCTATTTACCTGATGCGGCGAGTCATGCCAAAAGATTTGAAGGAGGCTTGTGTTCTGCTATCCACGCGCACGTAGTCGTTCCCCAATACCAGACAATGAGGGAAGTCCTGAACCACGCCCTTTTTCTTGAACCGCAGTATCCTTACATTTCTGCCGGCGCTATGCATACCTCCAATTATAAACACCAAAGAAACGAAAGAGGAAACAACGCTGCAAAGCGTCAAAATAACAGTGGTCATCAGAAAGGGAACCAAAGACCATTTTGTAATTTCTGCAAGAAACAAGGGTACACGGCCGATATCTGCCGTCGAAAGAATGGGTTATGCCTCATTTGTGGTGATCCAAATCATAAACTACAAGATTGCCCAAACTTCTCTGAACGCCCCCCTCGACATCCAAATCAGGCTGCTGCAACCCAGGCCAATCAAGCTGCGCCTCAGCAAGAGTGTCGCCAAGCTCAAGGTCCGGTCTATACAATGACACGAGAGGAAGATCTGGCCTCAAACACCATTGTGTCAGGTATATTACTTTTTAATAACATACCTATACGCGTGCTATTTGATTCTAGTGCAACGCATAGTTTTATTTCCATAAATTTTGTCATGGAAAACAATATAGAAATGACTCCGTTGTATCTAGACCTTATTGTTAGCACACCGTCAGGCACGAAAATACCTGTCCGTTCAGTATTCCAAGGTGGTTACGTCTGTATTAGAGGAAGGAAGCTATCGCTAGATGTTTTAGTTCTAGATGTTCAGGACTATGATATCATTTTGGGAATGGATTGGCTCGGCGCCTGCTCGACAACTATTGAGTGTGTAGATAAATGAGTCATCTTTCGCCTGCCTGGAGAAGTCAAATTCTACTACATGAGTAGTCCAGAAACTGATGCGACCAGGGCCTGCATGGTAATTTCTGCGATATCTGTTCGCCGAATGCTTCACTCTGGCTGCAAGGGATACCTAGCCTCGGTTCGGAATACACAGCTGGACTACGCAAACGTCGAGTCTTCTTCCGTTGAGGCGGAGTTCCCTGATGTGTTTTTGAGAAAACTACTCGGCATGCCACCAGACCGAGAGAACGAATTCACCATAGACACCTTCCCGAACACAACCGATCTCTAAGCCTCCGTACAGAATAGCCCCTGCTGAATTGAAAGAGTTAAAGTGCCAACTACAATAGTTACTAGATTGTGGGTTCATCCTTCCGAGCGTGTCTCCTTACGGCGCGCCAGTGCTCTTCGTGAAGAAGAAAGACGGAACGCTACGCCTCTACATCGATTATCGGGAGCTGAATAAGGTCACCATCAAAAACAAGTATCCTCTGCCAAGGATAGATGACCTGTTTGATCAACTGCAAGGGGCAACGGTGTTCTTAAAAATATATCTTTGCTCGGGCTACCACCAGCTAAAGATTAAGCCAGAAGACATGCCCAAGACCATATTCCGAACCCGTTACAGACACTACGAGTTTTTAATTATGTCATTTGGTTTAATCAATGCCCCTGCTGCCTTTATGTATCTAATGAATCGAGTATTCCGACCCTTTCTCGATAAATTCATAGTCGTTTTTATAGACGACATCTTGGTGTACTCGAAGACTAGGTATGAACATGCAGAACACCTGCGGATGGTGCTTCAAACCCTTTGAGACAAAAAGTTGTATGCCAAACTTAGTAAATACGAGTTCTGGTTGGACAGCATATCCTTTCTAGGGCATATTATTTCTACAACGGGAGTCTCAGTAGACCCAAAGAAGGTAGAAGCCATTGTGCAGTGGAAACGGCCTGAGTCAGCTAGCGATATACGGAGTTTTCTTGGTATAGCAGGCTACTACCGGAGATTCATTAAGGATTTTGCAAAGATTGCATCACCTCTGACTCAACTCACTCGAAAGAGGGTAACGTTCGTGTGGACGGACGACTGTGAAGTTTCGTTTATGGAGTTAAAGCAGCGCCTCGTCTCAGCCCCAATTCTTACCATTCTGGACGGACCTGATGACTTTAAAATATACAGTGATACCTCAGGTAAAGGATTAGGATGTGTCCTTATGCAACGGGACAAAGTGATAGCCTTCACGTCGAGGCAGCTAAAGCCTCACGAGAAGAATTACCCAATACATGATCTTGAACTTGCCGCAGTAGTGTTCGCGCTGAAGCTGTAGCGCCACTACCTCTACGGTGTACCATGTGAGATCTATACAGATCATAAAATCTTAAAATATCTCTACACACAAAAAGATTTGAATCTTTTCCAACGGTGCTGGCTTGAACTCCTTAGCGACTTTGACCTCATGATCAGATACACGCTTGTTAAGGGAAACATTGTGGCTGATGCACTGAGTCGAGTGTTCGTTGTGAGTTTGGCTATTGATGACAGGCTGCGTCAAGATCTTGAATCTTTAGGCATTACACTCCTAATCAGATACAAAAAGGGGGCACAAGTGGCTTAATTGCGCCTCGAGCCTGACTTATTACAAAAAGTCAAGACCGCTCAGAAGGATGACCTGTTTCTGCAAAAGATGTAAGATCTTATCTCAGTAGGAAAGGCAACTGACTTTACGGTAGGCACGAACGGGATGATCCAAGTGAAGGGAAGACTGTGCATTCCAAAGGATGCGGCCCTCAGAAAGGAGATACTCACGGAAGCTCATTATGCTAGTTATACTTTCCATCCGAGTAGCACAAAGATGTATCGAAATCTCCATACGACGTTTTGGTGGCACGGCTTAAAACGAGATGTGGCGTTGTTCGTGTCATATTGCATGGCTTGTCAGAGGGTAAAGGCCGAGCACCAGAAGCCGGGTGGAGAGATGCAGAACCTCGCTATTCTGGAGTGGAAATATGAACATATGACAATGGATTTAATCGTTGGCTTGCCAAAGACGCAACGGGGGAATAATGTCGTCTGGGTCATTGTTGATCACCTCACCAAGTCAGCTCACTTTCTGCCTATCAAGTCTACTTGGAGTGCCGACCACTTGGCTCAGATCTACCTCAACAAAATTGTTCGGCTCCACGACATGCCCGTATCCATAGTCTCCGATAGAGATGGTCGATTCATATCGTATTGCTGGGAAAGCCTATAGTCAGCAATGGAGACAAAGTTGAAGTTTAGCTCTGCCTACCACCCACAGACAGACGACCAAATAGAACGTGTCAACCAAATCCTTGAAGACATGCTACGACTCTACGCCTTGGACTTGAAGACGAGTTGGGACTTGCATCTACCGTTAGCTAAATTTGTATACAACAATAGCTTTCAATCAAGTATTCAGATGGCGTCATATGAGGCATTGTATGGGCGAAAGTGTAGATCCTCGATCTATTGGGACAAAGTTGGAGAACGGCAGATCCTTGGCCCTGAGCTTGTGGAACAGACTGTCCAAAAGATTCGCTTGATTCGAGAAAGACTAAAGGTAGCTCAAAGTCGCCAAAAGAGCTACGCTAATACGCATCGACGGCCACTTGAGTTTCTAGAAGGCGATCAGGTATTTCTTAAAGTCTTGCCCATGCGAGGAATCACTAGATTCGGAGCAAAGGGAAAGCTAAGTCTAATATTCATTGGTCCATTCGAGATACTAAAGTGAGTTGCCTCAGTTGTATATCAGATTGCCCTACCGCCGTCATTGTCTGAAGTACACGATGTCTTCCATGTTTCTCAACTTAGGAAGTGTGTGTACGACCTGAGCCATATGGTAGATCTTGATCAACTGGATCTTAAGGCAGACTTGACGTATGTCGAACAACCTGTGCAAATTTTGGATCGTAAAGAAAGTTGCTTCGAAGTCGCTCGGTTCCTCTCGTGCGCGTGCTTTGGCAAAATCATTCGGTTGAAGAATCCACTTGGGAGCTTGAATCTGAGATGAGGGATAGGTTCCCTTCATTGTTTCCTAGTAGTAGGTTCTATTCCTATGTTTCAGGACAAAACTTCCAATTAGTTGGGTAGGATATGGTGGCCTATTCTCCTTATTCGGGGAGCGCGACTAAGAAATACAAGACGATATCGTTCGATCGGGATAGATTTAAACAAGAACTCATCCTCATTATGGATTTGCTTCTTCGGAATCGATTTTCATATTCAGTCGACCGTGCCCCCAGGATCGACTTAGCGGTAGAGTCAGGAGGGACCTCTCCGCTGCATGTTTTGTTGCCTTAGTTTTCGCTGTCGCTTGTTGCTTTCGTGCCTTGAGTTGGTTTTCTAATTTGCTTGCATTTTCTTGAACGGTTTTGATGGATTTTATTATTTTTGTTCGTTGAACTGCACTTCAATTCCGATATTAGAAAGAGTAGAAGAGGTATTGATCAACTGTTTGTGGCAATGCAGGTAAACAAGCAGTAGGCAACGCCCGAGCGGGGTCCTGAAGCACCACTTTTCTTCTTCTTTCTAACCAAATTGTGAGTGGCTTATATTCGATTTAGTTGGCCCTTCTTCCAAGTCTTCATACCTAAAAATCTTGCATTCTTGTTTTTCCCGATCAAATGATACCAAGTAATAACTAAAAATATATCAAGATAAAAAGGAATAGACTTGGATTATTATGCTTGTCATTCAACTTGGGAACAGTTACTTATTTGCATGCTTGTTCATTGGAGTGTTCATCATATGCATAAATACAAGTTAGAATGTATACTCTTCTTTAAATTATGCTATGCATAGAACTCATCCTGCAATGCAACAAACTGATCAGGGAGACTATGCAGAATAAATCATGCAATGCTACCAGTTTTGTACTCATGTTGCCTCAAATTTTACATAAATTGATAACTTAGTATATACGCCGTTAATCACGGATAACTTGTGCACAAGGTCAATGGTTCCTGCGGACGGTTGCTGGGGCACTGGCACCGATCCAATCCAGACGGAACTCCAAGATAGTCGCATGTTTAACGGGACGAATGACCTGCAATATCCATGATTATTGTGTTGCACGTCATTTCATCCTTGTACTATACTAGTCCCTTATGGCATACGCCAGTGATCACCTCGTATATTTAAACCTGTGCAAAGCTAACTTGTGTCTTTGTGGCAGGGAAGGACATGGTAAGTATTGTGCAGGTGGTTCAGACGGGCAGGTAAAAGTCACCGAACGGTGGTAAGTTTATTTCAGTAAATTTTTATATACTGCTTGCTTGTAAAATGAACTAAGACAAGATAGAAAGACCACAAATAAATATGCATGCTTCATCTAAACAACGTGTTGATTGGTATAGTTAGGTTAGCTTGCCTTTACCAGTATGTTTTGATGTACTGAACCTCGTTGAAACAGGTTCCCCGCACGAAGGAGAATCGAGCGAGGAGCCGAAGTCATTCTCCAATCCAGTCCTGCTGTAGGTACGTCTTGTTAGTGCCACCTTTTGAAGTATTTTGAAGCTAGGAGCTAGCAACCCAACTCAATGCAACTCTGAGGGAAAGCCATTGTCCTGCCAGGTGGTCTTACATTTTGAAGTTTAGTGGAGGATGTGATGTACAGGACAACTATCTCATTTTGTGTCAACATTTTGTAAGCCCTTGCGGCAACCCTTATGACTCGTTCAAGAGTTTGTAATAGATGTTCATTATTAATAAAGAGAACTTTTCCATATTTCAACTTTGTGTTTTAATTTATCAGCGTACTCTGAATATGTGCTCGCTATGCAAAATACCTTAGCCTTGTGCGGTGCGCAAATCTAGGCCCGTACGACGTCACGCCCGGGGAACGATTATCGATTTCGCGGAATCGGGATGCGACACAAGCCCAGTCTATTCGTGTACATGACGATTACAAATCACACGTGTAATCGAGTTACCATATTGTATTCGTGTTCAACCCAAACCGATCACATAATAAACTTGTACTCTATGATACATTAGCTAGTATATCTACTTTCATCACTTGCAACTATTCATATTGTCTGTTCTTTACTTTCCAGTGCATTACCTGTTCACTCCAGTTCATTGTCATTTCCTATTGCTAGTTATCTTGTATTCTTTTCTATTATTTATTATATATGCTCTATTTTGTTTCTGGAACTGCTTTCAGAGAGATGTACTTCGCTCCTTTCCTAATTGGATAATATTTTTCAGCGATGGTTGTGCTCTCCATTTCGGGATCTCAGAATGGTGCCATAGACTGGACTGCTCTTGTCCTGTGGACTTGAGGTGACTATTGTAGAGATCTAGTTCAGTGTCCCTTTTTTATATTTTTGTCTAGTTTTCTTTCTTTTAGAAATGTCTATTTGAGTTATCTATCTTGATTCATTCTTCCTTTAGATTATTATGATTGAGTACATGATAGCACTAGTTGTATAACTATGATTGATAGTTAGATAGTGATGACCTAGACAGCGTTCTACCATTGGTGCTACGGCGTTGGCTGGACGTACCCACGTACTCGTGCCCTATATCGGGTGTCGATCATAACACATTTTTAGTGGTGGCCCATGCAGGCAAGTCTTCGCAAGTTGTTGATGTCGTAGTAGTGCGACGATTTAGTTGTACTAATGCGAGCCTGCGATAGGATATATGATATAGGATACTAGGATGAGAATACTCAATCACAAATTTAGGATTCCTTGAGAGATTCCTGGGGTGACCCTTGAGAATCTCACTATAAACTCTATTTCGAAATCTGTTTCCCACTTATTTTTGTTCACTCTCACTTGTTCGTTGTTGAATTCAATTTTTGGCGTCCGTCGTTGACTTTGATTCTTGTATCGAGATATATTTTATTGACTAATTTGCGGTATTTTTTGATGACATATGTTGATGAGGACAGTAAGAAAGGTAAAATGTCTGCTTTGGTTATGGAGCCTAGAGTTTATCGCAGCCATATTAGATGGCGTGGCAGAAACGTAGGGACCTGACTTTGGATGTACATATCTTAGTTATGAAATTTAGAATTTTTTGCAACTATACTAGTCGGTACAATGAGGATTCTAGATGATATGATTATAGAGCTACATACCTTAGTTATGGAATCTACCATTTATCGCAGCTATGCTTACTAGCGTGGCGAGGATTCTGAGTATCATGTTCACACACCGCTCGTGTTCAGTTTGCTAATATTCGTGTACACACACTGCTCGTGTTCAGTGTGCCCATATTCGTGTTCGTAACGTGTCATGATTGGATCCATAAGTATTAGTTGGAGATGGAGGAGTAGGAGTTGGTTATGTAATCAAGCCCAGTGTATTCGTGTACATGTCGATTATATATCACACGTGTAATCGAGTTACCATGTTGTATTCGTGCTCAACCCAAACCGATCATATAATGAACATGTACTCTATGACACATTAGCTAGTATATCTACTTTCATCACTTGTAGCTATTCATATTGTCTGTTCTTTACTTTCCAGTACATTACCTGTTCACTCCAGTTCATTGTCATTTTCTATTGCTAGTTATCTTGTATTCTTTTCTATTATTTGTTATATATGCTTTATTATATTTCTGTTACTGCTTTTAGAGGGATGTACTTCGTTCATTTCTTGATTGGATAATATTTTTCAGTGATGGTTGTGCTCTCCATTCCGGGATCTCGAAATGGTGGTATAGACTGGACTGCTCTTACCCTATGGACTTGAGGTGACTATTATAGAGATATAGTTTAGTGTCCCTTTTCCATATTTTTGTCTAGTTTTTTTTATTTTAGAAATGTCTATTTGAGTTATCTATCTTGATTCATTCTTTCTTTAGATTATTATGATTGAGTACATGATAGAACTAGCTGTATAACTATGATTGATAGTTAGATAGTGATGACCTAGACAACGTTCTACCACTGGTGCTGCGGCGTAGGCTGGACGTACCCATGTACTCGTACCCCTATACCAGATGTGGGTCATGACAGCTATATATAATTGGTATTTCCCACATAAAGAGAGAGAGAGAGAGAGAGAGAGAGAGAGAGAGAGAGAGAGAGAGACATGAACGACCACCACCACCATAAAACAGAAAAGAGGAGAAGGAGACAGAAGCGCTTAGGCCTCGTTAACCTCCTTGGTCCTAGATCGTTAACGGAGTAAAGGAGCCGCTGAAGTGCTCGATCTCCACCGTCACAGTTGCCCAGATCTTTTTTTATTGTACTTAGATTTTTCTGTATTAGGGATTCTTTTGTATTGTTTGTCAACTCCCAATCAATACAAAAGTTCGTTCAACTTTTTCGAGTAATATTTTTGGCACGATGTCGCCACCTACCTGTCGTCGTAATCAGCGTGGTCGTGGACATCCATATACGACTCTACATAAGGCTCCGTCTCCGATGCTAAAGGCACAAGTTCTCCGTGTGAGGTCTACTGATTGTAATTTGGTGCTCGAGTACAAATGACATCCATTTTTGGATGATATTTTAAGTTATGATATCTCACACACGAACACTTAATTTTGGTGTCGTCCATGTTGTCACGCGCTAGTCACAAAATATGTAGGACCAGACATGTGGTAATGGCTAGCTGGTACAACTCTATAGGACTTTCCAATTTAATGGGCCCGATGAAGTACACTTATGCGGTCCATGGTCAAGTAATCAAGATAAATATCTATATCTAGCAATATCTACATCTCAGTCCATATGATAGGAATAAAAAGAAAGGTAAATATGACTACTAGTCTGCAGCCTAATAATCATACTTTTTGAGTAGACTCAAAGTAAATAGCATGAGTCTACAAAAACTAAGGAGACACAAATGACAGAACGAAACATATACATATACACGGAAGGAATATACCTATAAGGAAATGAGCATACATTAACCATCCAGCAAAAGATCCGTGTGTCCAACTCAGCTAACCTGGCAGGAAATCAGGTCCCCAAAGGGACGTAACAAGATACAAAAAGTACATGCCTAAATATAAATACTGTGCAAAGTAAGTAAGGGTAACATATCCATCTAAGTGAATGCAAGTTGAGGTCAACCTTGGTGCGAATAGGTAGACATAGGCATATGTAACAACCATAATATTCCGTCGAACGTGACATCTGCTATATAAACAACCATAACATTTCAAGGAATGCGTCATCTGATATATATATATATATATATATATATATATTAAACAATCCTAACGTCCCGTCGAACGTGGCATCTGATAAAGGAGTTCATTAGTCTCCGTAGATCCTCTACGGTCACTAATGCATGTGTCCCATACGACCAATAATTGTCCTCCCCTCCAATACAAATGTACAAGTTGCATACACAACTTGAACACTCATAACTAAAATGTCAGTCAAAGTACTCCAGTGCTAACTACTATGTACTATGCCGTCATACGTGTCGTACGTACCAATGGCTAGTCGGTTACGATAACACGCATCCCAAACATGAGTTTACATTATGTCATAAAAAATACGTGACAAGGCCTTGGGTGATATTAAAATACCTCCCAAACTTTGGTAAGTCACTAATACCTAAGTCAATGCATTAAACTACTCATCGATGCATTCGTCGACTGCACCCGAGTCATACTCAGACGCGCACAATTACATCATAATTATTCAAAGCAGAATCATATAGTGGTAATAACTGAAATTAGATAGTACAACAAAGTGGCAAGGTATCTTGCCTGGAACTCCAAGCTATAGATGTAAAGTGCCTGCTCCTGAGTTCGCGTCAGATTGATCAAGCAAGCCTATTGATATATTATTAAGTTAGTCTTTACGTTAATGAACCCTAAACACATACAAGATCACAACTAATGCGACATCCTAACTTGGCTTCATAGGTTACTAAGTTGTTTCTCAAATACATAGTTACTAGGTTTTACACATTCTAGTGTTGTCTAACATGTTAGGATGAACAAGTATCACTTAAACTCTACTTTCATCACATCTTTCTTGTAACTATATTATTACCAAGTTCATCATCTATACTTAGAAAATTAACTAGCATGTTATATTATACTCCCTAACATAGTATTTATAATAATTATAGAGCCAAAACTAGGTAATGTGTCCAACATGTTGAATAATAAATCTTCACGGTTTAACGAAGCACAATTTTATATATAATCCATTTAATATTCTAAAATTAACTCTATATTACTAACTAATATGGCATATAAATCATTCTTAACATGAGACTAAGTATAAATCATATCCTACATATCCAGGTAAATTATAATCAAATTAAGTTTATAAATTCTGGAATTATTATTAAAAATATAATGATTCTCCTTTTTATCATGATATTTTAGGCATCCAAGTCATCTAAAACTATACTAGTTAGAGCACACAACTGTTAGCACAACTTCCAACAAATTTTTACCTATAAATTTCCATTATTTCTATCCTCAAACAACTTATTTATATTCTTGAAATTTACTTAAAATAGGATTTTAATCAGATTTTAATCATGGTTTTATGGGTTATTTATCATAGAAAATGTGATACACAGTTGGTGAACAAATAACACAATCCTATGTTGATATTGAAGATCACCTAGAGGATCAGGCATAGTTTATCTAAATGGTATAGAAATATGTAAAAAAACTAAAGGGAAGTACTTATAAAATCAAGAGTGATTCAAGTAGGAGAGAAATGATCACTTACCTATGAGAAAAAGATGTAGAAATCAGTCTAAACAAAGCCTTCTTCAAAACAATTTTAGATTTGACCTTCGGCGCTTGATGTTCCTTGTACGGCTTGTGTGGGCTATTATAGGAGTTGTGGTAGCTAGAGTAGATCGTAGATTAATAGAAAAAAATGTTACGGTGGTTGTAGAGGTGGTTTGGGGCCTGTGAAGGTGGTGGAGTGGCCTGAGAAGGGGATAGACTGAATTCAGATTCAGCGTGGACACTTCTGGTGGAGAGACTATTTTGAGGGAGTTGGGGTGAGTTTATATAGAAGGTTTGTGAAGAGAACGTGTTGAGGATAGAGAGAGGAAGAAGTGTACTGAATTTTAAAGGATAAAACTAAGTGTGGAGGGATTTATGGCCGGATTGGTGGGGACTAGCTGAATTCAAATTTAGCCTGGGTAAGGGTGGACAGATAGAGGTGTGGAGTAAGATGGAGAAGGTTTTGGGGAATGGTTTGTGAATAGAAATTATAGGAGATAGGGTTAAGAAGAAATTTTGTTCAGGTGGTTTGAATGGGGGAGGTGAAGAGAAGGGAGTTATGGCCAGCCTAGTGGGGAGGAAAAGAATTTGGGAGTTACAAATTTTTGTTCTAGTAGAAAGAAAAAGGGCTTGGGTGTTACCAACTTTAGTTGGCTGAATTTTATTCTACAATTGCTAAAAATAATGTATTGGTGTGAAAAAAAATGATGTCTGGTGTTTGGGTTTGATAGGTGGGTGTTTGGTGTTTTGAGGGTTTGAGTCATGTTGGTGCCAATGGGTCAATTTGGTCTAGTTTGGTCTAGTCAAAGTGTTATAAATGTTGCATATCTAAAATAGAGTACAAGATTCAAAGTTTGAGAGTGATACAAAGGTCATAGTGGTAGACTAACTTGTCAAGGACAAAATATAAATTTTATTAAAAGATGAAAGCTAGTATTGTGTTCCCAAAATTAAAATTATGGTAAGGTGCACCAAAGATATCACAATTGAAAGTATATAAAAATAACTCCATTTTTTAACCATAATTATCCCAAAATAAATTATAATATCACATTAAACTATATATATACTTAAATTTGGGTGAGGGAGTTTACAATCTATCTACCTTAGAAAATTTTTGTCCTCAAAATTTTAAATCAATCTCCTGAAGCACAACTCATCTTATCTCTAAATATATAAACACATCTTGGTGCTTACTCATACCCATTCTCTAAATCTTAAACTGCCATATATATACAGTTTAATCGTCTAAGGCTTTTGGTCCTCAAATTTTCTCACCACCACAAATTGTCTTGTCATTGTTATTATGCTAATCATTATCTAAGAAAATGGCCACCTATAGGCCTAGGTTACTAAAATAATATCATTCCTTTACTCTCAAAGAAGTGTATAGGTTAGGAGTTAAAATTATACAAGCAAAAAATTCTCACGGTCGCCTATGTAGTATTCAAATCCCTCATTCTGCAGCTAAGATGATTACTATCTCATCATACTTTTCTAGGTACAACGTCATCAACCTATACTATCCATAATAAAATCCTCCAGACTGACTTCTTATAATCGCTCTTAGCCGCAATAAGTCTAATTTAGCCAGTCAGTCATACCTATCTAGAAGCTCAACTCAATTTAATTTCTAGGAAAAATATATATAATAAAATACAACATAAGCCTCTATTCAAATACATAATAAAATAAAAATTATAAAAACTATGTTATAAATATATATTCAAACATTCTAAATACCCTAAATAAAATATAACCAATACAACAATGAGAATGCGATTTCTAAAATCCATAAATCTATCGACTAGGGTAAATTAAAAATAGGTTTCCTATATCATCGCTTATTAATAAGGAGTTGGTCCAGCTAGCTCATATCCTAGTCCAAAATCTAAATCCCTGGCACAAAGCAGTTTATGTATATACCCACAATATTTAGCTATCATTCCTATAAGACTTTTATCTTCTATTTACACTCCCCTATCCAGGTGTCAATCTATAATCTAAGGGTCTAGTGGTAATCCTCTACAGAATGACCACCGAGTCAATATGTTATCTGAATCTGTGTTTAGTTCCTTTAAATTCGTATCAATTCGAGACTGGTCAACAATTTTTACTCATACTAAATCCTCAAAATTCTAAGAGTATTACAATTCATAAATACTAAAATTATTATCCCTCAAGTCCATATCATAATTTCTTCTCCTTGGATTATGTGACCAAAATATCTTTTCCTTATCATTTATTTCTTACATACCTTCATATCTTCTAGTATGTTAATATTGTTTTCAACTATATGCTTCACTAATCATGGCCTAGTACTTTCTGCTTCATATTATGGATCTTCTAGGTAACTGCGAGTGATAAATTTTTTAATCCTTCCTACATCATTCTCTTAAATTAAAATGCTCAAAGTCAGGTACTCCTCGTGAATCTATTCTTGTTATTCATGATACCTTCTTTACCTCGAACCTGAGGTTTTTTCTAATTTATTCCATGTATACCCTTCATCCAAACTACACGGATATCATCTTGTTACCATCTATTATAGGTAATTCACTATATCTATCTCAAGACTATAACATCTATCACAACTCCCATCCTTCAATCCATTTGCCCTATCACATATACTAGCTTATCTACCCAAGTTGTCAATGGAGGAACTCAAGAGTCTAATTAACACTGGCAACCCAAATAATCAAGTATATCTAATCTGATTTTGAAAGCTATACCACAGTACTCAAATTATTAAATTATTCAAACATTTGGTCTAACATTCTACCTATCTATTCCTATAGTGTGAGACTTGTCTTACAGTATTCGTATTTTATGCGGATACGTATTTTGTGCTGTTATTGCATTTTATTGGATCTCGAGGAAGCTTATAAATTCTTAAAATTAAAACTTTACTACTTGACCAGTATACCGACGGTATACTATAATATACCGACGATATACTGTCCGACAGATATTTGTTTCACTTTCAAGATATTTTTGAGATAATTTTTCTATAAATAGTACTCGAGATATTTTATTTTATTCTTTCTCTTTCACTCTCCTCTCTTCTTTATTTTATCTCGAGCTTGGAAGCATGATCTTGAGACCTGGAATGTGGTTTCTGAACCCCTTCGTATTGGTGGACTAGAAGGTTTAGGTTGTGAGCTCGCGTTAGGCAGGTACACCTTGTCGATTTTGTGAACTTCTTTTACTTCGAGTCATTTTACTTTCCTTAGCTTGGTTATTGCTTTTTAGCTTAGACTTGCGTTTATATAGTTATTTATATCATAATTTCTAGCCTAGTGACCGTCACGGTTTAAATTTCTAGTAGAATCTCGTCCCGTCACTTTTTGGTAACTCGGTAACGGAAATGGTATCGGAGTTGTGATCGTGAGATTTTGTCCATATTATGATATGAGACTTATGCTAGACTTGACTTCTTGTTAGACTTGGTCTGGTAAATTTTAGGGTCTGATTTGGGTCCCAAAAATCAGACTTGATTAAACTAGGTTTTTCTTGGAAACCGGCATACCAACGGTATACCGATTTCAACCGACTTGATTTCTATGTATTTTTGTGTGAACCCTATCGACATACCAACGGAGAGTGTCATTCTGTCTAGCGATAGTGGGCCAGTAGTACCCGTATGTATCTATTGTACCAGTAGTTGCCTTCTTTGTTTCGTTCTTAATACAAACGGAAAAGAGAAGGAAAAAGCGCGGAATAGACCTAACCTACGTGTCGGCCAGTGCCGGGGCAGAGATAGGAACCATGAAAGCATGGGACCCGAATGATCGGTGCGGCGGTTAGGCATCCTTAGACGAAAGAGTGGTCTTTCAGGATTGGTCGTTGTGTGTCACCACCTCCCACCTATCCTACACCTTGACTCCACGGGAACTTCGGAACTTACACGTAGACTTCACAAAAAAAGGAACGAATAACGCCCGCAGGCAGGAACGATACTAGCAAAAGTGAAAATGATACGACGACTAGGTTACGCTTGCTACTTCACTCGTTTCCTCGTTCGTGGGTCTTCATCTCCGGCGCCCTCGGTATCTATCTATCCCTCGGCTGCGGGTAAGGTTCGAAACCTTCCCCTTGTCCCCAACTCACCATTATCCCTTTGCTTCGATTTGGCAAGGATCTTTCCTAAGCCTCCCTGAGATCGAATTCCTTATTCATATTTCTTTGACCTCTCGTCCTCCTAAGCAAGCTTTCCTATATTCCTTTCCGGTTCGTAGGCCCCACCCCGTCTCCACTGGATCTGTTCCCGGGGGCCGGGACTCAAAAGAATTTAGCGAAGTGTTTGTTCCTGAACGACAAAAGTGGAAAGACAAAGAGGGAGAGGGCGTAGCGAGCGCCTGATCTCGGTGTACAATCATTGAACGAAGGGGCGAGTTGGGGATCGAGAGGGGAAATACTCTCGAATGAGAAGGTCCATAGAAGCTTGAAGGCCTAAAGAAAGTCCTTATTCGAAAGATAGAAAGAATACGAGGATAGGTATTGACTGACAAGACTCTCTTCCTCACAGCTAACAAAAGTATGTGAATGGAAGAAGGAAAGAAGCAAACACCGCGGCTTGCCCTAAAGTAGTCCAGTAGCGAGCTCCGAGCGAGCGGCTGGGTTGAAAGTGAAAGTCGCCAAAAAGTGGCAGAATGCTCTCGAAACCAATTCACTTGAGTGAGACAGAGGAGAGTGGAATTTCGTGTGTAGGGGTGAAATCTGGAGATCTATGAAGGAAGGCCAAAAGCGTACTGGGTTGTTACCGATCTTGCCGATATTGTTAGATATTAGTCTTGGCCGACATACCGACGGTGTACTGGGCTGTGCCGACGATATACCAATTTGTGAAACTTTATTTTCCAGTAACTTTTTGCCTACTTGGAACGGTATACTACAATATACCGATGGTATACCAATTTTTTGGAATCCAGAACTTGCTGTATTTTTCTATCTCTGGACTCGTGTACCGACGGTGTACTGGACTATACCGATGGTATACCGATCGTGCACTTTCTCTTGGAATTCTTGATTTTTGTGATTTAATATTGAAACTTCTGGATTTTGCTTGGACACGCGAGGACTTGACCTGATCGTTGACATAACTTTATATGGCTTCAGATGACATGACTTGAATTGACTTGGCTTTACTCGATTTCATCTAGCTTTGCCCGGCTACACGTGATGACATGATTGACTGGACTTGACTTGGCATGACTTTACATGGCTTTATCGGACATGGCTTGACTTGGTTTCACTTGGTTTTATCTGGTTGGACATAGCTTCACATGGTTGTACATGGCTTTATCTGGTTTTATATGGCTTTACTTGGCTTCACTTGGATTGACATGGCTTCACTTGGCTTTACCTGGCTTCACTTGGTTTTACGTGGCTTAATTGCTGTCGTGGCATATATGAGTCCTTATGTGCAATATATATTAAACCTGTTTATATTACTATTAGAACTTGATTTGTCTGCATCATGTCTAAGATGGATTTTGCGGAATGCCACACTTGGATATATACCAAAAACTGCTAGGGGTTAAATAACTAGAGATTCATTTAGTGCATAGCTAAGGATTTTCCTAGTTTGCATGCAGTCCTAGTTATTTATACTGTTATCTTGAGGAGTATCCAGTGGTTTATATTGTAGCATATCTTGAGTAGTATCTAGTTGGTTATGTGTATAGATACCCCGGATGGACTGCAGGGGCATGCGATCAGAAGAAACTCTAGCATCGCGTTGCATTATAAAGTTAGTAATTAAGGATTGTGATAACCCTAGTTAGTTAAAGGTATCAAGGCGTACTTATGTGATTTGCCGTGATTGATGGTTGATGGTTATTCTAGACTTCACATAATCACCTTACCTTTAGTACTTGTTATTTCTTTATTGATTATTAGATCTAGATATGTCTCATTGCAGGTTTTACAGTATTTATTATCCTGAGGTATTTTATATTCTGTCTATACTTTTCAGTATTTATATTGGTTGTATTGTTGGTTTAAGTGCCTAGATTGGCTTTATTTATGGTACTTGCTATTTGGGGGTCTGACCCCACTGGTTTTGCATGGCCAAGTCCATATCAGCACCGGAGGATTTTTCGTACTTTTCTGAGGATGGTGGCACCAGGAGCACCAGACTGCTTGAGTGTGTTTTCTTATTTTTTCACTCTGATGTACATTCTATTTTATGGGCATTTAACTACCGAGCACGTGTTTAGCTCATGTTTTGGTTTGATCAGTTAGCCTACGGGTATTAGCATGATTGACATATCCTAGGGTTGATCATGTATGACTCATAGTCTGGCTAGTTTATTCATTCTGTGTTTACTAGCATCATGATCATTTGTATATTATAGTTTGGGATACTTTACTATTATATTTTAGCTGATCTTATATCTTGTTATTATTTTTGTTGTTATTGTGATTGAGACACTAGGGTTGTTGGACCTAGGCTTGACTGTTGGTTTGTATTAGTGACTCCTCATGTCTTATAGCTTCATCGTATATACAGAGTACCAGAGTACTCTAAGTATACGTAGATGACCTTGTCAGTCCCACTTTCCAGTATTCTGGTTCTGGGGTGTGACACGGTTTTAGTGGTGGCCCATGTAGGTCTGTCTGAGCGGATTATGTCTGTTTGAGAATATTTGATCTAGTTTTTATAGATATGTGGGGGTTGTTGTTGTTACTAGATGTCTCAATCCTAAAATATTCCCCGTGATCCCTAGTCATTTATCTCCATCCCTGATCCTTGACATATTATCTGCTTATTCGTTGATCTATCATGTTCTTCGTTTGACTCTTGTATCCTTAACTTTCAAGGGCATTGTTCATGTTACTATGGGCCAGATGGATCTAGTGCAGCTCAAGGAGGGTCAGCATTTGGGAGCCCAATATATTCCTGGAGATCAGCCTCAGCATTTAGGGGAAAAGTCTAGAGTAGATCCCGAGGCATATTGGTCGACCGTACCAGACCAGCGGGCAGCACCTGGGCACCCAGTTCAGCCCGAGCAGCCAGAGGGTATTGCCCAAGCATTGATGGATGTCCTATGAGATTTTATAATGACCCAACAACACTAGAGTAATGTACTCACTTATTCGGTCCAGACAACGTTGGAGCGAGGTGGTTCTCAGATCCATAATTTTGCGACCAGCTTTAAGCGACTCAGTCCTCCATTCTTCTTGGGTACAAAGGACGCAATTTCGTCTAATACTTGGCTACAGGATACTGAGTCCATCCTAGAGGCAGCAGGGACTTTGGCCATAGAGCAAGTAGCTGTAGTGAGGCTACAATTGATGGATTTGGCCCGTAATTGGTGTGCAGCGCAGGAGGTTTCTCTCATAGCATTGATTCCATGGACAGTTTTTACTGAGAGATTTTGGGCAAGGTACTTTTATGTGGTGGCATGTTACGAGCTTCAGCAGAGGTTTAAAAACCTCAGGCAGGAGAGCAGGACCATCGACGGTTAAGCAGCGAAGTTTGTGAGACTTAGTCGGTTTGCTCCCACTTTGGTAGCGACCGAGTTGGAGAGGGCGAGGAGGTTCCAGCAGTGACTTCATTTAGAGATTATCTTAGCTGTAGAGCAGCATGAGTTTCAGACATTTAAAACTATGATGCAGGCAGCCAAGAGGTATGAGTACACATCGCAGAGTATTATAAATACGGGCAGCCAAGAGGTATGAATACACATCGTAGAGTATCACAGATCGAGTTTGGGGCCAGAATAGGCCCAATATTTTAGTAGGATCAATATCCCAGTCATCAGCACCAGCTCCAGCAGTTAGAGCCCTGATGATTGGATCTTCGAGGAGGACTGCATTATCTTAGCAGTCTTCCCAGACTCTCCCTCAGCAACATCAATCATCTTCTTCTTTTTCTTCCCATAGTTGTTTTTATTATGGGAAACTTGGACATATTGTATTAGAGTGCCGTAGCGCACATGGATTATGCTTGGTAAGTGGGGCATCAGACCACATGGTTGGGATATGTCCTAGGAGGAATCAGACTAGATCATCATCGGCCAAGTCAGTAGTTCGGCCAGCAGTGCCACAGTTCTGGGCACCAGCACCAGTACAGCCACAGTTTCAGAGGCCTTTGCCTCCACAGGCTCAGGCATTCCAGCAGATAATGCAGCAGTATGTGCAGGCCCAGATACAGATGAGACCTAGAGGTCAGCAGAGGGGACCAGAAACTAGAGGGCAGGGTCGAGCCTTCTTGCTATCGATGGAGGAGGCTTTGGCAGCATGAGAGGTGGTAGTAGGTACCATTCTCGTCCACTTTTATTTAGCTTCTGTTTTATTTGATTCTGGTGCATCGCATTCATTTATATCTGTACAGTTTACGACACAAGTTGGATTGGAGTCCGAGTCCTTACCTATAAGGTTGAATATACTTACTGGTAATGGTCTTATGGGAGTAGATAGAGTATATCCCTCGTATAGAGTTATAGTGTGCGGGAGAGAGTTTCCCGCGAGGCTGATAGAGTTTTCTATGGGCGTTTATGATATTGTTCTTGGGATGGATTGGTTGAGTGCGAGATATGCGATGATAGATTGCCATAGCGACAAAGTTATCTTTCGTGTACCTGATGAGGAGGAGTTCTCATTCTTGAGAGGTGCAGTAGAGTCACTGGAGGTTACATTGATGATGGCGGAGACCAAGGAGACACAGTTTTCCAGGATAGTTTGTGAGTTTTCTGACATATTTCCCAACGAGTTATCAGGTGTACCACCATTTACAGATATAGAATTTTATATTAATTTATTCCCGGGAGCTGAGCTAGTATCATAGAGAGTTTATAGGATATCACCATCTGAGTTGGAGATCTTGTACCAGATGATTAAGGAGTTGAGAGCCAAGGGATTCATTAGACCTAATGCATCTTCTTGGGGATCCCCGTTACTTCTTATTAAAATGAAGGATGGTTCATCGCATTTAGTTATTGATTATAGAATACTAAATATAACAACCATTAAGAACAAGTATCCCTTGTCCATGATATATGACTTATTTGATCAAATTAGTGGGACAACTATATTTTCTATGATCGACTTGCGGTTTGGGTATTATCAGATCAGAGTCAGAGAGCAGGATATACCCAAGATGACATTCAGATCTTGATATGGTCATTGGGAGTTCCTAGTTATGCCATTTGGAGCGACCAATACACCAGCTATATTCATGTCTTTCATGAATAGCATCTTTATGCCTTACCTAGACCAGTTTATGATAGTGTTTATTGATGATATCTTGGTCTATATCTGGAGTGAGGAAGAGCATGAGCACCATCTATTCGTAGTTCTTCAGATTCATTGAGAGCAGCAACTGTACACGAAGTTCAGCAAGTGTGAGTTCTGGCTTGATCGTATCTCATTCTTGGAACATATCATTTTTGGTAGAGGAGTCGAGGTGGATCCCAAGAAGGTGGAGGCTATTGAGAGTTGGCCAGTACCCAGTACAGCTTCAGATGTGCACAGTTTCCTAGGTCTAGCAGGTTACTACGAGCTGTTTATGGCAGACTTTGCGAGGATCTCCGCACCCTTGACACGGATGACGTGTTAGGATGTGCGCTTTAAGTAGTCAGATGCTTGTCAGACTTCTTTTGAGAAGCTCAAACGGAGTTTGATTTTGGCTCCTATTCTGACACTTCTAGTGGGACCATATAGATTTTTAGTATATTGTGATGCTTCAGGAGTAGGATTATAGTGTGTCCTTATGCAGCATGGCAGAGTGATAACTTATGCGTCTCGGCAGCTTCGAGACCATAAAAAGAGTTATCTGACGCATGATTTTAAGTTGGCAGTAGTCGTGTTTGCACTTAAGCTCTGGAGGCATTACCTATATGGTGATCGAGTGAAGACTTTTACTGACCATAAGATCTTGAGGTATGTATTCACATAGAAGGAACTTAACATGCGTCAGAGGAGGTGGCTTAATTTATTGTTCGACTACGATCTTGACCTTTAGTATCATCCAGGGAAGGCCAATGTCATACTAGATGCCTTGAGCAGGAGAGGAGAAACTTACTTCTTGACAAAGCAGCACAATATTTTAGAGGATTTGCAAAAGATGGGTATCGTGGTAATATTACCTGGTGATATCGATTTTATGGCAAGTCTATAGGTTCAGTCTTCTATAGTTAAGAGTATTAGAGTAGAGCAGACTGGTGATGTCAAACTTCAGCAACTCAGAGCAGAGTGTGAGTCAGGACACCGACCAGAGTTGAGCATTCACGAGGATAGGACTCTCAGGTTTGGGAGCCGACTTTGCGTGCCGAAAGGAGATATCCGACAGAAGATTATGTCAGAGGCCCATAGTTCTCAGTACTCACTGCATCCAAGAGGGACAAAGATGTATCAGGATATTCGTCAGCACTTCTGGTGGAATGGTATGAAGAGGGAGATAGCTCGATTCGTTTCTCAGTGTTTAGTCTGTCAGCAGGTCAAGGCTGAACATCAGAGACTGGCCAGACTACTTTAGCCTTTACCAATTTTGGAGCAGAAGTGGGACATATTACTATGGACTTTGTGATCGATCTTCCTAGATCCCCGTCTGGCAAATATGCTATATGGGTTATAATGGATCGACTCATGAAGGTTACTCACTTTCTTCCTTTCAGAGTGGGCCAGTCTATGGAGCAGCTAGTCGAGATGTACATGAGACAGATAGTCAGATTGTATGGTGTACCAATTAGCATAGTCTCAGATAGTGTTACGCCCCAGTCCCAAAATACCGAGGGACTATCCACGTGGCAATGGCAACCAGCACAACTCCAATAGGCAAACTCAATTTAATGGACCCGTTAGAGTGCACTTAAGCTGTAATAAATATAAATACAGTCTATACCATCTACCACAGAATAATTCTAATCTCATCTACAGAAAAAAAATATAACTAAATATGATAGACTAATCAAGATAATAGATAAAGGAAATAGTCTATCATTAAGTCAACATATGTAGTGTCTTGGGGAATAACTCGATAAAAAAAGAAAAAAAAAGTCAATACATAAGTCCATGAGTCCAGATATGAAATAACAATGAGCATAAATAATTGAGTATGAAACTGAAATACTCAGGGGAAATCCTCCGGCACAACCTCGTCCTCAGGTGCCAGTACTGCTCCAGCGTCAGCTCCTGTCCCGTATATCTCGGGATAATCCTCTTCTGCTGTACCTAGGGACATAATTTGGATCTAGGTCCTCAGGGGACATAGTAAGGTACAATAAACACTCAAGCCAAATAAAATGCAGTATATAAAGATAGATCCTCAGGGTAAGCTATGTAACTATCTAAGTAAAATGCAAATGAGAGCATCACTAGTACTCAGGCTGAAACTACTACAAGCTCTGTATTGGGGAGCCCGTAGCAGCAAGAATATCATGTAATAGGCCAAGCTCTGGAACAGAGACTAAAGCACATCAATAATAAAGTATATATGTATATAATCAGCCTGTAGCCCATGTGTCTCTCCCCACCCAATGTAATCTCATGTCTCATGTCCATAATGTCTCATGTCTATAACATGAAAGATCATGACCTCTAGCTAGTACAACGAGTCATAATGATATCTATGTATATGCAAGTATTATGTCACGAATCAGGTAAGCCTATACAGAATCACCATGAATAACTCACAAAAGATCTGTCACATGAATAGTGTCAAGTGTCCTATGGTATGACGTACTTGGTAAAGCAAGCACGAAAAAAATATATAGGATCGTGGTATCAACTCTCTAAGTGATGTTACACGACTCCGCGTACGGCGTCGACACCCAAATCTTGTTCAAACGTTAAGCAACGTCTCACGGTCCTAGGTTAAATAGGTACATCATAGAATATATATATATATATATATATATATATATATATATATATATATATATAGAAAGAACACAAGCAAATAATATTACAGGATCTACTGTAAATTGGCAAGGTACACTTGCCTAGGTTCTGAGCTCCGTCAGTTGCTCCAATATAAGTAAAATCTCCAGGTACGCCTCCAAATACTGAAATAAATATCACCATTATTCTCAGAATACTTGAAATAGCTTGGATTGACTACCCATAAGTCCAATTTGGATAAAGGGGCAGAATTGACAGTTTTTGGTCAAAGTGGGGTCCACTTGTGGCCCACTTCGCACCAAAAAATGTGCCAGCGATAAAGTTTGCCAAATTCGTCAAACTTAGTATTTACGACTCCAAAATGATGATACAAATCCAATAGAACATCCAGAACTGGGTTTCGATAAGTCGATCACGAAATTGCCCGTCAAGTAGAACTGTAGGGCCCGCAAAATAGTGTTTCGTCAACGTTCTCAGAATCGAACTAAACTTGGGTCACATGACCAGTATAATGCTGTGAATGCGATGGCGCAAGTTTCGTTTTGAAACGATAAACACACACAAAATTATGACGAGTGTTAATACAGGTCGATATAATATTTTTCGACGGATACGCGTTGATTCCGGTATGCACGCACATCCAAATCAACTTTCATGAAATCCCACACATCCGCGTTGACGATACGCGCCTTTTGGTACAATTCACATATGACAAACTCGCCTCGTTTAGCGGGATGCACCCTATTTTGGGAAAATTTGGTTTTAAGAAACCAAATTTTTGACAAATTTTAACAGCAATTAAAATACAGCATACATCTGATTAAAATAAACTAATTGAAGAGATTAAAATTTGGTTATGTTGTCTAAATTACCGTTTAAGTAGAATTTTAGTATCACGTGCCGTTATGAAGATAACGGGACTCAAACACATGTACTTGAAACAGTTTTTGATCTACAAACTGGGTCATTTTTTTTATTTTGTGTCACAAATTATGACCGACATAGGACACGATAGGTTAAACTAATTACACAGAGTTCGGGGGGTCATGTGATCTTCATATAGGATTCGACATGTCATTAATTAATTTACTGTGCAGAGAGATAATGGGACGAGAAGTAGTGTACCTCACTACACTGCTGTTGCTCGGGATTTGGGCGGTTGCTCGGCGGCGGCTTGCGTCGTACGGCGGGAACGGTCCAACGGTCGTCGGCGGTCGGGGATGGTCGGGGTGGATGAGAAGATGATGGTGGTTGCTCTGAGGGTAGTGGTGTTATATATAGGGTGACGGGAAGGAAGTTACGGGGAGATGAAGAGAGGGGGTCGTGGCCATTTTCGGAAGGGAAAACGGAGGAGTCGAGCTGCTGGGGAAGTTATAGTAGGAACTATAGTGTTGGTTCAGGTCTCGGGTTATCGGGTAGTGGGTTCGGGTCTAGGTTTAGTTTGGATTGGGTTGGTTTGGTTTAGTTTGGTTTGGTTTGGTTTGTGTAAACCCCCAGAAATTTTCAGATTTTAAAAATCAATTTTCTAGAATTTTTGGTGATATTTAACTAATTAAATCAATTATTTTCTGATATTAAGTATTTTTAAATTATTTTATTAAATATTAAAATATTATGAAAATAATATTTTTGGGTGTAAAATAAAATATTAGACATAGGGTAATTTTCCTGGATTTTCTTGGACCCCGGAAATATTTTTAAAGACTTAAAAACTAAATTTTAATTAAACCCTAGAAATAAACCCGGTTTATTTCAAAATAAACCAAACCAACCCGAACCGGACCGGACCGGTCTAACTAAATCCAACCCAATCCTTATTGGGTCGGATTCGGGCCCAAAACCCAAACCCGACCCGAACCCGACCCGCTACCCTGCTACAGTAACCGTCCCCCCCCCCGACCCCCGCCGGCCATTGCTAATCCGCCACCGCCCGTAACCGCCGTCGCCTTCCCCGCGGCCGTTTCTGCCCTCTCTCCACCCGTTTAGCCCCGCCTCCTCCGCCCGTAACGGCCCAGCTCCTCGCCCTATATAAACCCGCCTCTCCCTACTGTCTCCACCACCAAACCACCACCGTAGCCTCGCCATCATCCGCCTCTCAACCCCGAGCAGACCCCTCTCCGCCTTCCTCCTCCAGATCCGTCCTGAACCCCCAACCACCGTCGTGCCGCCTCCAGTAGAGCCCCGGCCAGCCTCGTCAGAGTCGTCCCCGGCCGCCACCGCACGAGCAGCCCACCCAGCCGTGCCCTAGCCGCCACCAGCCGGAACCATAACCCTAATTTCGTCACCGTGTCGCGTCGCCTCGCGGACACGGGAAGACCCAGTTCTACGTAGCCCTATTCAGGTACCCTTTCCTCTCTCCTCGTTGCCCTATTTTTCTGTTCCGTCTGTTGTAACGCGAACCTTGCTTGATCCTCTTGATGCCCGTGCAACCTGCTCGGTGTGTCGCGCCCTGTGGCGATCGCAAACCGTGATCCAAAAATAGGAAAATAATACCCCGTTTTTCCCCGGAACTGATTGCGCCCCGCCAAATGGGACGACTTGGTCGCGTGCGGTCTTCACCGAAAGGTGCACACCGTGATACGGACGTTTGGGATTTCGTGGAAGTTGATTTGGATCAACACGTATCCGTCGACAACGCCCCATATCGGCCCTATTCCCGAACACGTTGTAACTTTGTGTACACACTTCGGATCGAAACGAAACTTGTGCCATTGGACTCGTAGCAATACGCTGGTCCTGTGACCCAAGTTTGGTTCGAATCTGAGAACGTTGACAAAATCGCGTATCGTGGGCCCCGCGGCTCCACTTGACGGGCGATTTTGTGGTCGGCTCATCGAAATTCAGTTCTGGAAGTTCCGTTGCGTTTGTATCATCGTTCTGGACCTGTTGACACTAAGTTGGACGAATTTGATGAATATTGGTTCTGACACATTTTTCGGTGCAAAGCGGGCCACATGTGGAACCCGCTAAAACCAGAGCGGCAGTTGGTAACCAAAACCCAGGCAAGTGTACCTTGCCCTACTTGCAGCATCTGTTTATACTATTTTTTCTTGATTTATGACTGTAAGATCTCTGTTCAACCTAGGGCTGTGTGACATTACTTAGCGTCCGACTAATATTCGGGTGTCAACACTGTACGCAGAGTTGTGAATATCACCTAGACATGGTTATCGAGACACTATACATTTTGTACTTGCCTTATCAAGTACGTCATACCTCAGGACACCTGACACTATTCATGAGACAGAATCTTTCTGAGATATTCATGGTGATTCTGTATAGAATACAGGTTTATGACATATACTTTATTCATGCCTAGATCTCATTATGACTTGTTGCATTAGATATGATCTTGCATGACATGGACATGAGACATCGTGAACATGAGACGTGTGATTACATTGGGTGGGGAGAGATTTACCATACAAAAGGCTGATTATATATTTATATATATATTACTTTACTGGAAGTGCCTTAGACTCTGACACAGAGCTTTGGTACCGTACTGGCCCTTCGAGAGAATACTGCTATGGGTTTTCCTGACACAGATCCTATAGAAGTCTCAGCCCGAGTATGACTAAAACTCTCACTTGCATATCACTTAGCTGGTTATATAGTTTACCCTATTATTTTATTTATTGCTGCACTGCATTTATTTTGGCATGAGTTATTTTGTACCTTGCTATGTCCCCTGAGGACCTGGATCTAGATTATGTCCTCAGGGTTAGCAGAGGATATCTATCCTGAGGTGTACGGAACTGGAGCACTTCTCGGAGTAGTACTAGGAACCGAGGACGAGGTGATAGCTGAGAATTTCTCTTGAGTATATGCATATTCTATACTCAGTTATTTCTATTGTTAGACTCTCTATTTCCAGTTTATTGAGTTGATGTATCAAACTCATTATCGGGTTGTTCCCCGACTTATGTTTTATTGTGACTTGGTATTTCTTTATATTCTGATATTTTGTATTCATTTCTGTGGATGAGATTAGCAGACCCTGATTGTTGTTTTACAGCTTAAGTACACATTGATGGGTCCATTAAATTGGGTTTGCCCATTAGTGTATGCTGCTGGCCATTGCCATGTGGCTAGTCCCTTGATATTTGGGACTGGGGCGTGACATGGTTTTTGTGGTGGCCCATGCAGGTCAACGACTAAATTGCTTCAGTTTCAACTTAGGGACCAAGCAAGCCTGCAATAAGAATATGATAAGTTTTTAGGATCTCATCCACTTGCTTGGATCATTTTTTATATCTATATCGGATTCAAATTAATTTCTTGACTTGCATCCTGCCTTGATTCCTGTACGCCTCTTACTATTTATTTTGGATACAGAGTAATGGATCCTCGAGCAAACGACGAGACTCCTGCAAGATCACCACGAGATATTGTGGTAACCAACGAAGAAGAAGTAACACTAGTGGATGGTGGTCAATCAGCTCAATAACACAGTCAAGCAAATCAGCATGCCTCGAGAATCCAGCAAGATGATACTTCGCCGCAGTTCACTCCACCAATGCCCGTATTCTCACAAGGGCAAGCTATGGACGTGCAACAGATGTTTTAAATGTACTACACGATGATGCAAGCCTATCAGAAGGTTCAGCAAAGCCAAACGGAGGAGTTCATTTACAGACTTAGCTCAGAGCTACGAAAGTTAATCAGCTCCATTGCAACGGACGTTCTTACGGCAGCACGAGCCATGGAGTGCATCACCAGGATAGAGTCCAGCCAGAAGCGACCGCATGCACCAGACCAAGCACATCAGAAAAGAGTTGCAAAGTGACCCCAGAAGAATCCACCACAGGGAGCAGCACCAAGAGCCTTATTCCTACCTATCTGTCAATATTGTCGCAAGCGAGGCCATCATGAGAACGAGTATAGACGCAAAAGGGGACTATGTTTAGCTTGCAAATCCAGTCACCATTCAGTGAAGGAATGCCCTGAGCGTAGAGAAGGAGCACCAATGGTAAACCAACAAGCTATACCAGTACCGAGGCCAGCCTATCCAGCATTGGGAGCACCGCAAACGGGAGTCGAAGGAGTCCTACCACCAGCTCCAGGAGGGTATCAGCCGAGGCCACCTTTGATACCCCAGGCCATACTCTTCCAGCAGGTCCAGCAGCAGCAGAGGAATCGACTACAAGGACGCGGACAAGCTCTTGCCTTGGAGAATGCGTCGACTCGTGGAGTAGCTAATGCGCGCAAGTTTTCGTAGCTATCTCGTCTAGTATTGTTTTAGCTCGTGCCTATTGGTTCGTGACCTTAGCCTTGACCTGGTAGTTTTGAACTTGCTAATAATTAATAACCTAGTTTTCTAAAACTGTAGTTTTCTTACTAGATTTTCTTCACTCTGGAAATTGTATGACTTCCATTGCTTAGGAAAATGATATTTTCATTCCCTATGTGTTTTTGCTTAATCCTCAACCTTTGATTCTCCTAAATCATGATTCTTGACAGTAATGTGCTTCGAACAATGCTTGCAACCGTGTCATCTCTGTTGATCGATTAATTCTTTGATTCCGAGGACGTAATCCTCTTAAGGGGGGTAGATTGTAAACCCCCAGAAATTTTTAGATTTTAAAAATCAATTTTCTAGAATTTTTGGTAATTTTTAACTAATTAAATCAATTGTTTTCTGGTATTAAGTTTTTTTAATATTAAAATATTATGAAAATATTATGAAAATAATATTTTTGGGTGTAAAATAAAATATTAGACATAGAATAATTTTCCTGGATTTTATTGGACCCCGAAAATATTTTTAGAGACCTAAAAACTAAATTTTAATTAAACCCTAGAAATAAACCCGGTTTATTTTAAAATAAACCAAACCAACCCGAACCGGACCGGTCTAACTAAACCCAACCCAATCCTTATTGGGTCAGATCCGGGCCCAAAACCCAAACCCGATCCGAACCTGACCCGCTACCCTGCTACAGTAACCTTCCCCCCCGACCCTCGCCAGCCGTTGCGAATCCGACCGCCGCCCGTAACCGCCACCGCCTTCCCCGCGGCCGTTTCTGCCCTCTCTCCGCCCGTAATCGCCCAGCTCCTCGCCCTATATAAACCCGCCTCTCCCCGCCGTCTCCACCACCAAACCACCACCGTAGCCTCGCCGTCCTCCGCCTCTCAACCCTGAGCAGACCCCTCTCCGCCTTCCTCCTCCAGTTCTGCCCTGAACCCCCAACCACCGCCGTGCCGCCTCCAGCAGATCCTCGGACAGCCTCGCCTGAGCCGTCCCCGGCCGCCTCCGCCCGAGCAGCCCACCCAACCATGCCCTAGCCGCCACCAGCCCCGGCCAGCCCCGGCCAGCTCCGACCGCCGGAACACTAACCCTAGTTTAGTCACTGTGTCGCATCGCCTCGCGGACACGGGAAAACCCAGTTCTGCGTAGCCCTGTTCAGGTACCCTTTCCTCTCTCCTCGTTGCCCTATTTTTTGTTCCGTCTGTTGTGACGTGAACCCTGCGTGACCCTGTCGATGCCCGTGCAACCCGCTCAGTGTGTCACGTCCTGTGGCGATCGCAAACCGCAATCCAAAAACAGGAAAATAACACCCCATTTTCCCCCGGTTCTGAGTGCGCCCCGCCAAACAGGACGACTTGGTCGCGTGCGGTCTTCACCAAAAGGTGCGCGCCATTGATACAGAGGTGTGAGATTTCACGAAAGTTGATTTGGATGTGCGTGCACACCGAAATCAACGCGTATCCGTCGACAACGCCCCGTATCGGCCCTATCCCCGAACACGTTGTAACTTTGTGTACACACGTCGGATCGAAACAAAACTTATGCCATTGGACTCGTAGTAATACGCTGGTCCTGTGACCGAAGTTTGGTTCGAATCTGAGAACGTTGACAAAATCGCGTATTGTGGGCCCCGTGACTCCACTTGACGAGCGATTTTGTGATCGGCTCATCAGAATCCAATTCTGGAAGTTTCGTTGGGTTCGTATCATCGTTCTGGACCTGTTGACACTAAGTTGGACGAATTTGGAGAACACTGGTTCTGACACGTTTTTCTGTGCGCAGCGGGCCATATGTGGACCTCGCTTTGACCAGAAACTGTCATTTTTGCCCCTGTGTCCAAATTGGACTCAAGGACAGGCATTTCTAGCTATTTGATATTTTCTTAACCTGATGGTAATGTCTATTTCACCAACCGGAGAAGTACCTGTAGAACCCGCTGAAACCAGAGCCGTAGTTGGTAACCAAAACCCAGGCAAGTGTACCTTGCCTTACTTGCAGCATCTGTTTATACTATTTTTTCTTGATTTATGACTGTAAGATCTTTGTTCAACATAGGGCCATGTGACATTACTTAGCGTTCGACTAATATTCGGGTGTCAACACTGTACACAAAGTTGTGAATGTCACCTAGACATGGTGATCGAGACACTATACATTTTGTACTTGCTTTATCAAGTACGTCATAACTCAGGACACCTGACACTATTCAGGAGACAGAATCTTCCTGAGATATTCATGGTGATTCTGTATAGGATACAGGTTTGTGACATATACTTTATTCATGCCTAGATCTCATTATGACTTGTTGTATTAGATATGATCTTGCGTGACATGGACATGAGACATCGTGAACATGAGACATGTGATTACAATGGGTGGGGAGAGATTTACCATATAAAAGGGTGATTATATATATATATATATATATATATATTACTTTACTGGAAGTGCGTTAGACTCTGACACAGAGATTTGGTACCGTACTGGCCCTTCGAGGGAATACTGCTATAGGTTTCCCCGACACAGATCCTATAGTAGTCTCAGCCCGAGTATGACTAAAACTCTCACTTGCATATCACTTAGCTGGTTATATAGTTTACCCTATTGTTTCATTTATTGCTGCACGGCATTTATTTTGGCATGAGTTATTTTGTACCTTGCTATGTCCCCTGAGGACCTGGATCTGGATTATGTCCCCAGGGTTAGCAGAGGATATCTATCCTGAGGTGTACGAAACAGGAGCACCTCTCGGAGCAGTACCAGGAACCGAGGAGGAGGTGATAACTGAGGATTTCTTCTGAGTATATGCACATTCTATGCTCAGTTATTTCTATTGTTAGACTCTCTATTTCTAGTTTATTTAGTTGATGTATCAAACTCATTATCAGGTTGTTCCCCGACTTATGTTTTATTGTGACTTGGTAATTCTTTATATTCTGATATTGTGTATTCATTTCTGTTGATGAGATTAGCAGACCCTGATTGTTGTTTTACAGCTTAAGTACACATTGATGGGTCCATTAAATTGGGTTTGCCCATTAGTGTGTGCTGCTGGCCGTTGCCACGTGGCTAGTCCCTCGATATTTGGGACTGGGGCGTGACAATTTGGTTTGGGTTGGTTTGGATTGGTTTAAAAATAATATATATATATGGCCATATAAAAATAGTTTTGGACTTCAATAAATTCTAAAAAAATTATACAATACTCTATTAATAGTTTTACACCCAAAAGTATATTTTTTGTGCTATATTAATAATTAATTAAATATACATAATTATAATTCCATGAATGAACATTTATTATAAATGGCTAAAAATTACAAAAAATTCTCCCTTAAACTCAGTAATTCATAAATACCAATAATTAAAATTCTAAAATTTAATTCTAAAAAATTAGGGTGTTTACAATCTACCCAATTTAAAAGAATTGTGCCCTCGTAATTAAAATAAAATGTAACCGGTCATGAAAAAGTTTTCTCCTGAAGAGATGGCGCGGTTGCAAGACATGTTTGTTGAAGCACGACACAAAGAATAAGGAACCATAAACAAGGAAAAATTAGGAGGAAGGGTGAGGATTTTGTTCAAGCAGAACACGTAGGGAAGAAATAAAAACTTTTTCTTAGGCAATGAGATATGAGTAACTCAAGAGTAAAGGAGCCTGGTTAGAACGAAGATCAACTACATCTTATGAAAACTTGGGTACCACTGACATATTACTAATCTAGACTAACATGTTCATGCTAATATAATACTAGGTATAGGATAGGGAAGGGAACTAACAGGCACATGCTAAAGTATTACTAAGAATATTCGTTATTATAGCTAGCTATGATAAAACTAAATCTTACTCATATTTGCTACTCCTCGAGTCTGTGCCTCCTCCACTGTCATCATAAAAGCCTATCCAAGTCCTTATGGTGGTCCCATCTACTGTTGTTGGGCTTGCTGAAAGAGTGCTGCCTGTGGTGCCAAGGGTGGCCTCGGCTGATATCCACCCAGTGTTGGTAAAACATGTCGGTTAACCGTCGGTGCGCGTCGGTGAACCATCGATGTTTCTCCTCGATGCTATGTACAATTTTTGGCTGAATGTTGGCTGGATTCGCAAACTAAGCACAATCCCAATCTGCGTCGGTATTCCTTAACCATATGGCCTACCTTGCCACAATAATGACAAATAAGGAGTCCTGGTGCTGGTGTTGGTCGATGAATCATCAGTGCTCTCTCTCGACGCTCAGGGCAATCCCTAGCTAAATGTTGGCTGGATCCGTAAGCTAAAGATAATCCCTATTTGCGTCTGTATTCCTTCTCAACATGGCCTACCTTGCCACAGTAGTAACAAGTAAGAAGGACTAGTGCTAGTGGTATAAATGCTCTATGTGGTAGATTCATCTGTAGTCGCTTTGCAGCTTCTCCCTGCTGTGCTCGGTCTGGAGCTAGTGCATACGACCACTTCTGGCTGGACTCTCTCCTAATAATGCGCTCCATGCAATGTGCTGCAGCAAGGACATCCGTATAAGAAGTAGTTACAACGGAGCCGATTAATCTCTGTAGCTCAAAGCTAAGTCCATCAAAGAACTTCTTCGCCCGGCATTGCTGGGCCTCTTAATAAACCTGCTATTGTACTTGCATTATTGTGTAGAATATTTGGAACATCTATTATCCGTCCATAGGCTGTCCTAGTAGGAAATTGGACATTGGTGGAGTAAACTACGGTGGTGGTGGAATATCGTCTCGTCGGAACCACGAGACGTGCTGATCTGCTTGATTGCTTTATTGAGTGGAGAGATCTCCACTTAGTGGCGTCACCCCATCATTGTAAGTGACCATAGCACCTTGTGGTGATCCCATGGAAGTCTCGTCGCTGGCTCGTGGATCCATTAATTTACATACAAAATAAACTATGAGAGGCGCACAGAGGAATCAAGGCAGGATGCAAGTCAATAAATTATTTTAAAGTCGATACAGAGGTTAAGAACAGATCAACAAGTGGATAAGATCCTATAATTTATCCTATCCTAATTGCAGGCTTGCTCGATTCCTTAGTTAAAACCAAAGCAATATAATCATAGACCTGCATGGGCCACCACAGATAGAGATTCGCGGTTCACGTCTTATTTCTAGCAGAGCCTACAGCAGAGTCTGGGTACTAGGTTGAAGTTTAGTCCAGCCTACCATCCACAGGCAGACGAAAAGTTGGAGCGTAATATTCAGACTTTGGAGGATATACTTCGAGCTTGTACACTTGACTTCGGTGGATCTTGGGAGGATCACTTACATTTAGTATATTTCTCCTATAACAATAGCTTCCAGGCGAGCATTCAGATGGCATCCTTCGAGGCTTTGTATGGTAGGAGATACAGATCACCATTAGCTTGTGATGACATTGGCAAGAGGCTGATGCTTGATCCAGAGATGATTGCTCAGTCGGTTTGAGTGATCAAGCAGATCAGAGAGCATCTCAGAGATTTTTAGGATCACCAGCTTCATTGGGTAGATCAAAATCATCATCATCTTGAGTTCGCTATCATTGACCATGTATTTCTGAGATTTTTTCTTCCCATGGAGTTATCATATTTATAGTGCTGGAAAAGCTTAGTCCCAGATTTATAGGCCCGTTCGATATTCTTGAGCAAGTTGGAGAAGTATTATATTGTCTAGCTCTTCCACCATAGCTTTATGAGGTACATGACATCTTTCACGTATCTCAGTTGGCCAGTATATTCCAGACCCAAGCCATATCCTGGATCATTCTGAGTTGGTCGTTGGTACCGACCTATCATATGAGGAGAGGCCCGTGTCTATTTTTGACCAAAGGGAGAAGATTCTCAAGAACTAGACTATTAGGTTACTTTATGTTGCTTGGGGGCATCACTCACTAGGCGAGTCGATGTGGAAGCGTGAGGATGATATGCGTACTCGTTATCCATTTCTCTACAACTTGGGAGGTATACTTATTCGTATACCCGTGTCCTATCATAGCTTGTGCATATGATTGATTGTTAGCTTATCTGTTATGTCTATTATTTTTACTTTCTGATTTCTTGTTGTTGCCTATAAAATTTTATGCTCACATGAGTTTCTTGTTTATTTTCGATTTCGAGCTAGTTTTCTTGGATTTTCTTGTTAGTGATTTTGGATCCTTATGGAAATTCTGATGATGAATTTTTTTTAAGGAGGAGAGAGTTGTGAGACTTATGTCATAGTAATCGTATTTTATGCGGATACGTATTTTATGCTAGTCATTGCATTTTATTGGATCTCGAGGAAGCTCAAAAATTCTCAAAATTAAAACTTTATTACTTGACCGGTATACCGACAATATACTACAGTATACCGATGGTATACTGCCCGGCAGATATTTATTTCACTTTCAAGATATTTTTGAGATATTTTCTCTATAAATAGTACTCGAGATATTTTATTTTATTCTTTCTCTTTCTCTTTCTCTCTCATCTCTTCTTTATTTTCTCTCGAGCTTGGAAGCGTGTTCTTAAGACCTAGAGTATGATTTTTGAACCCCTTCGTGGTGGTGGATTAGAAGGTTTAGGCTAGGAGCTCGCGTTAGGCAAGTACACCTGGCCGATTTTGTGAACTTCTTTTACTTCCAGTCGTTTTACTTTTTAGGAACTTGGTTAATTTTTTTTAGCTTAGACTCGCATTTCTATAGTTGTTTATATCATAATTTCTAGCCTAGTGACCGTCTCGATTTTGATTTCTGGTAGAATCTTGTCCCGTCCCATTTAGTAACTCGGTAACGGAAACGGTACCGGAGTTATGACCGTGAGATTTAGTCCATATTATGATATAGTCCATATTGTGATATGAGACTTATCCTAGACTTGACTTCTTGTTAGACTTCGTTCTGATAATTTTTGGAGTTTGATTTGGGTCCAAAAATCAGACTTGATTTAACCAAGTTTATTCTTGAAAACCGTCGGTTACCGACGATATACTATAGTATGCCGACGGTATAACGATTTCAACCGACTTGATTTCTAGATATTTTTGTGTGAACCCTATCGGCATACCGATGATGTAATAGGTTGTGTCGACGGTATACCGATCTTGCCAACATTGTTAGATATTAGTCTTGGCCGGCATACCGACGGTGTACTGGGCAATGCCGACGGTCTACCGATTTATGGAACTTTAATTTCCAGTAACTTTTTGACTACTTGGAACGACATACCGATAGTATACTACGATATATCGATAGTATACTGATTTGTTGGAATCCAGAACTTGCTATATTTTTTCTATCTCTGTACCGGTGTACCAACAGTATGCTGGACTGTACCGACGGTATACCGATCGTGCACTTTCTTTAGGAATTCTTGATTTCTGTGATTTAATATTGAAACATCTGGCTTTTGCTTGGACACGCGATGACTTGACCTGATATTTGACATGACTTTACATGGCTTTAGATGACATAACTTGACTTGACTTGGCTTTACTCGATTTTACCCAGCTTTGCCCAGCTATACGTGATGACATGATTGACTGAACTTGACTTGGCATAACTTTACATGGCTTCATCGGACATGGATTGACTTAATTTCACTTGGTTTCATCTGGTTGGACATGGCTTCACATAGTTGTAAATGGCTTTACCAGGTTTCACATGGCTTTATCTGGCTTCACTTTGATTGACATGGCTTCACTGGGCTTTAACTGGCTTCACTTGGTTTCACGTGGCTTGATTGTTATCGTGGCATACATGAGTCCTTATGTGCAATGTATATTAAATATGTTTATAATACTATTATAACTTGATTTGTCTGCATCATGTCTAGGATAGATTCTGTGGAATATCACACCCAAATTTATACCTGTAAACCCCCTCGATTTATTTTGTAGATAGTTGGAGTGGACCAGGAAAAATTTTGATGGCAGATGTTGAGGTTTAGAGTAGAGAAAACTTACCTGGAATTTTATTCCAATTAATTTAATCCCTTGGCGGACCCTAACTTTGTCTAGTTATTCGGAGCCCATTATCAGCCCATAAATTCCGTACAAATATTGTACTTCCGACTCAACTCGCCAAATTAGGTATTGGACTTTTCTGACTGTTAAAATCAATTTTTGTGTGCTCTAAATTAATTGCGTAATATTCCGAAAATCGTAACCCATATTTAATTCCGTGTCGGACACCTGTGTCGTTACCCTCGATTTTGGGGGTACCAACTTAACCCGTTGAGCCGGACCAACTAAAGGGTCCAAGACTGACTCCAAGCTCCCACCATTTTTGGCCTTTGCGTTATTTCCGGATTTTGACCCCACGGGTCCCAATTAAATTAAATTTGCGGGACATGTTATCTCTATTTTAATCGGGATTACCAACTTTGTAAATCCTATTTTAATCCTAAATTAATCCCAATGCCCTTCTAATTAGACCCGCGCCTGACGCGCAACACCCCCTCACCATGACAATTTTAAATATATTTTTCTCCGCAATTTTTGTGTCATTTTATGTGTCCATGCAATTTCCCAAATTTACGGGGGCTTAGTCGGAATTATTAAATTGTTGGCAACATCCTATTGGTCATAATTAATTGAGAGGGTCCCAATATAGGGTCCCAATCTCACCCACCTATTCCTCACATGAAGAAACCTCATCCTATCCATGTAAAATCCTATCCACCCATTTTTCAAGGAATGATCCCAACCCTCCATTCAACCTACACACTCCCCTATAAAGTAACATTTCCCCCACCCTCAACACACACCACCGGCCCTAATCCCAAGAAAATCCTTCTCTCTCCTCCTCTATTTATTTCTCCATGCAAGCTTCTCTCTCCTCTCTCCTCTACATAGGAAACCAAGCTACCACCTCCATATATATTTTATTCTTCTTCTTCTTCTTCCCTGGTTATTTTTCTGAGTGAAGCTCCGGCCGACCCACCGTGGCCTAGTTTTGTAGACTCATACAGGTATTCATCTGTTGTTGTAGCCTAGTTTTGTAGACTCATACTTCTTCTCGAGTCTATTCGAGTTAGTGTGTTATTGGGCGGCCGACCTTAGCACATTTAGCTCTTTCTTGTATACTGATGTATATTGTGGATTGAGACATAGAGGTTTACATTTATGGAAAATTCTAGATAGTACCCTTTATATTACAGCTTATATGTATTCGGGTCAGACCAGAGTCTGGTCGAATGCGTAGCTGGCGTGTCACGTATTCCTGGTCCTACGTATTTTGGGACTGGGGCGTGACATGTTTTTGTGGTGGCCTATGCAGGTCCGATTTAAATCGTCTTGGTCACCTGACTGTGCCAAGCGAGCCTACAAATTAGGAATAGAAGTTATGATTGTTGAATAGGATCTCAATCCATAATCGATTTTAAAACTCTTTGTATGTGATTATCGTCCTTGGACTTCCACTTTGCATTCATTTAATCTTCATCAATATCGTTATCCTTGTTTCTCGTCCCCTATTGTTCAGGGAGACGAATGCTTGTGACTGATGACTTCCCTCCAGAAGAAGATCGAAGACCAGACAACAGGAGACAGAATTCGTATACCTTTCTTGGAGAAGATTGTTACCTTATCAGGATAGATTGATGGGTTCTTTGGATTCTAGAACTAGTGTGGAAGGTTGGCAAGAGAGTTAGACCCAGTAGTACCCTACCCGTGCTTGAGGTAGCAGTGATCTTGGAAGTACTAAGAGCTGGAAGGATTGTTGATCATGACCTAGAATAATTTAGGGAAATGCATAGCCTGATGATGGAAACTAGTGGTTGGATATGACAGCAATATCAGGAATGATATTATGGACTAGAGGAGAAAAAAAAAAATTTAAGCTCTCACTTGGAAGATGATGATCTAATACCAGAAATTTTAGTATGTGCTTGGGTGACATCATTATTATAATTGTAATTGTGACTTGGAGAGATGAATAACGAAAAGAAGAAATTCGAGGAATAAAATTTTAAGGAAAACCTTGAGGGGAAGGGAAATTTTACATTAGGTAAGGAAACATTTTCTTTTGGGGATTGATGTTAAAAATAGAACAAGAGAATTTATTTTGAGGTTTGGTCTACACTATGACCTTATCCTAGACATGGATTGGTTGAGCGAATACCCCACGATGCGAGATTGTCGATATGATTATATTATTTAGGCCACCAGGTTACCCTGAGTTGAGTTCAGGGAGCCCAGGAGTATGGTGCCCATCTACCTTAGGGGTATACAATGCAGGAGGTGAACCAGTGTACCACCATGTTATATCAGAGTTGAGGATGTTTTTCTAGAGGATCTTCTAGGCCTGCCACCTGATAAAGAGACAGAGTTTGTTAAAAAGTGGGCTCCCAGAGCCGAGCAAATTATTTTTCCCGTCTTCAGACTAGCACCGAAAGAGTTGGTTGAGTTGAATGTCCATATTAGAGGATCACTTGGACAAGAGCTTCAGTCGGACTAGTGTTTCTCCATGGGAGAAAACCTATCTTAATTGTGCCGAAGAAAGACGGGACAATACAGTTGAATCAGCTAAGTGGCGCATATGTAATCTCGAAGATCAATCTCAGATCAGACTATCATCAGATCAAGGTACGGAGAGAGAACATTCCTAAGATGACTTTTCGGATGAAGTATGGATACTATGAGTTATAGTCATGCCGTTTAGTTTAACCAACGTGCCAGCAGTATTTATGAGTTTGAGGAACAATATTTTCTACCCGTACTTGGATAAGTTCGTGGTTGTATTTATAGACGACATCTTGATATATTCCAAGAGCCAGGAGGAGCATGAGAGACATCTCAGGATTGTGTTAGAGACGCTGAGACATGAGAGGCTGTATGCCAAACTCAGCAAATGTGATTTCTGCTTGGATAGAGTACCATTTCTGGGACACATAATCACCAGAGATGGACTATCAGTTGGCCCGGAGAAGATAGCTGCAATAGAGACCTGGCCTACCCCTACATCAGTTACAGAGGTTAGGAGTTTCCTCGGACTTGTCGGATATAATCGGAGGTTCGTGGAAAACTTTTCGAGGATAGCTGCGCCTATGACGCGACTGACGCGTAAGGGCGAAGAGTTTATCTGGACCGACGAGTGTCAGGTGGCTTTCGATGAGCTGAAGAAGCGTCTGACATCAGCACCGATTTTGACACTACCTTTCGGATCAGGAGGATTTGTAGTGTACAGTGATGCGTCAGGGAGCGGATTGGGATGTGTACTGATGCAACACGGTAAGGTGATAGCCTACGCATCGAGACAGTTGAGAGTTCATGAGAAGAACTATCCGACGAACGACTTGGAGCTAGCTGCAGTGATATTTGCACTAAAGCTATGGAGACAATACCTTTATGGTGAGCGGATTGAGATTTATACAGATCATAAAAGCCTGAAGTACGTCTGCACGTAAAAGGAGCTCAACATGAGGCAGAGACGTTGGCTAGAGTTGATGACAGATTATGACATTGAGCTGCAGTACCACCCTGGCAAGGCGAATGTCGTAGTAGATGCCTTAAGCAGGAAGCCCATGGCATACTTTTTGACGATGCAGCGACAGTTGCTAGAGGATCTCCAGGAGCTTGGGATAGAGATAGTACTGCCAGGCATGGATGGACAGATGGCCAGTCTTGAGGTTCAGTCTACTTTGATTGAGAGGATCAAGGCAGCATTGCCTACAGATGCGAGATTTCGACGTCTGTGAGAGAGAACAGAAGCCGGCATGCAGACGGGACTCAGGATTCATGAAGATGGAACGTTGAGGTGCGGAGATCGCCTATATGTTCTGAGTGGCGAGCTACGCCAAGAGTTGATGACCAAGGCTCATAGCTCGATATATTCTATTCATCCCGGGGGTACGAAGATGTAACGAGACTTGAGACAGCATTTCTGGTGGCATGGGATGAAGAGGGAAATTGCAAGATTTGTGGCGAAGTATTTAGTTTGTCAGCAAGTCAAGGCTGAACATCAGAGGACTGCAGGATTATTGCAGCCACTCCCTATTCCCGAGTGGAAGTGGGAACACATTACCATGGACTTCGTCATAGGATTTCCGCGAAGCCCTAGCGGGAAGGATGCAATTTGGGTTGTCGTAGACAGACTCACCAAGTCTGCACATTTCTTGCCCTTCAGAGTTGGGTAATCCACAGAGATACTAGCTGACATGTATATGAGGCAGATAGTACGATTACATGGAGTGCCTGTCAGCATCGTATCGGATCGTGATTCCAGATTCACGTCACATTTTTGGCGGAGTATGCAGGAGAGCCTAGGAACTCGTCTCAAGTTCAACACTGCGTATCATCCACAGACTGATGGACAGTCAGAGCGCACGATACAGATATTAGAGGATATGTTGAGAGCGTGCATGATTGATTTTGGAGGATCTTGGGAGGACCATCTACACTTGGTGGAATTCTCCTACAATAACAGTTACCAGGCTAGCATACAGATGGCACCTTATGAGGCACTGTACGACAGGAAATATAGGTCGCCAGTTTGTTGGAGTGACATGGGAGAGCGTCAGATACTTGGTCCAGAGTGGTAACACAGACAGTGGAGAAGGTCAAGCAGATTCAGAGCCACCTGCGTACAGCACAGGACAGACAGAAATACTGGGCAGATGCGCACCGCAGACCATTGGAATTCAAGGAGGGTGACCACGTATTTTTGAGGATATCGCCCACCCGCGGTACCATCAGATTCGGAGGCAGAGGCAAGCTGAGTCCGAGGTACATCGGGCCTTTTGACATTTTGGAACGAGTTGGCGAAGTGGTTTACCATCTTGCATTACCTCCATCATTAGAGGGAGTACACGACGTATTTCATGTATCGCAGCTGAGGAGATATGTCGCAGACCCTAGCCACGTACTTGATCATTCGGAGATTACAGTCGGGCCCAGTCTGTCTTACGTAAAGCAGCCAGTTGAGATCCTCGATCGCAGCGAGAAGACTTTGAGAGGGCAGACGATTCGACTGGTCAGAGTGGCATGGAAGCACCATTCCCCAGGCGATTCTACTTGGGAGCGCGAGGATTCTTTTCGGCAGCGATTCCCGTACTTATTTGAGGAGCAAGGTACGAATTTACGTACGGCATTTGATTACTAGTTGTTCAAACTTCTGTTAGATATTATCGTGCTTTACTTTTAATTTCGGGGACGAAATTTTCTAAGTTGGAAAGAATGTAAACCCCCTCGATTTATTCTGTAGATAGTTGGAGTGGACCAGGAAAATTTTTGATGGCAGATGTTGTGGTTTATAGTAGAGGAAACTTACCTGAAATTTTAATCCTATTAATTTAATCCCTTGGCGTACCCTAACTTTGTCTAGTTATTCGGAGCCCATTATCAGCCCACAAATTCCGTACAAATATTGTACTCCGACTCAACTCGCCAAATTAGGCACTGGACTTTTCTGACTGTTAAAATCAATTTTTGTGTGCTCTAAATTAATTGCGCAACATTCCGAAAATTATAACCCATATTTAATTCCGTGTCGGACACCTGTGTCGTTACCCTCGATTTTGGGGGTACCAACTTAACCCGTTGAGCCGGACCAACTAAAGGGTCCAAGACTGACTCCAAGCCCCCACCATTTTTGGCCTTTGCGTCATTTTCGGATTTTGACCCCACGGGTCCCAATTAAATTAAATTCGCGGGACGCGTTATCTCTATTTTAATCGGGATTACCAACTTTGTAAATCCCATTTTAATCCTAAATTAATCCCAATGCCCTTCTAATTAGACCCGCGCCTGACGTACAACACCCCCTCACCATGACAATTTTTAAATATATTTTTCTTCGCAATTTTTGTGTCATTTCATGTGGCCATGCAATTTCCCGAATTTACGGGGGCTTAGTCGCAATTATTAAATTGTTGGCAACATCCTATTGGTCATGATTAATTGAGAGGGTCCCAATATAGGGTCCCAATCTCACCCACCTATTCCTCACATGAAGAAACCTCATCCTATCCATATAAAATCCTATCCACCCATTTTTCTAGGAATGATCCCAACCCTCCATTCAACCTACACACTCCCCTATAAAGTAACATTCCCCCCACCCTCAATACACACCACCGGCCCTAATCCCAAGAAAATCCCTCTCTCTCCTCCTCCATTTATTTCTCCATGCAAGCTTCTCTCTCCTCTCTCCTCTACATAGGAAACCAAGCCACCACCTCCATATATATTTTATTCTTCTTCTTCGTCTTCCCTGGTTATTTTTCTGAGTGAAGCTCAGGCCGACCCACCGTGGCCGACCCCACGGCTGCCCCCGCACCCCCTCTCCGGCGGAGAACCCCGTGCCACTCGCTCCAGTGCTGTCCCCCGCTCCAGTACAGCAACTCCGGCCGCCGCGTGCGTCCCTCCGACCGCAGCGTGTGTCCCCCGCCGACACCGTTCAACTCTCCCCCGGCGCTGAGCAGTACTCTCCGGCGGCTGTTGCTGCCACGACTTCCCTCCGGCGCTGCCTCGAGCACCTCCCTCTCCGGCAGATGCTATAGCCACCACCACCTTCGGCCATAGCCCGAGCACTGACCGGCCGGATCCCCCTCCGGCCGAGCTACTACGCCACCGCCGCAATCACCCTATTCTCCGGCGGACTCCACCACATTACCCTAGAACCGGCTACCGCCATTGCCACCACCACCGACAGTATAACTGTCCACCACCACCTGCTGCCATGAGCTCGATACTCCGGTCAGCCACCTCACCCCGAGACTCCCATTCCTCCACCCCTCGAGCTGTCGCATCCTCCCATTGAATCTCCGGCGAGCTTCTCCGACATGCTGCACCACCGGCCGAGCACCTCTCTCGAGCTTCTCCTCCAGCGACCATCCGTTGTACAGCCTTCCACCTTCTCCACCTTGCTGTCGGTTTCCCTACGGGCAACCATTCCGGCGTGCCACCGTGCCGCTGCCAAGGTGAACACTCCCCCTCTCTATATGTTGCATATTGTGTATTGTTATGGTTAGTTTAGTATTATTTTATATTGTTATATAGTTTAGTTAGTTTTAGAGTTGTGTTAAATATGCTATTGAGATTTTAGGGTTATGAATACATGAGTTTTATGGTATATGTTGAGCTTTAGGGTTTTGAGGCCATGGAGATTTTAGAGTTATTACATTCTTAATAAATGCAAACTAATGGTTGAATACTAAATAGAGATTTTGGGGTGATTAAATGCAAATTGTTGGTATGTGAATGCAATGGGTTTTATGGTTTGATGTGACAAAGTATCTGCGTTGGTGATTGAAATAATAAATATAATTAGTGGAGGGTTAAAATATCATACGAGACTTTGGGAGTTATTTATTATATACAACTGATTAACATTGATAAGTAAATCTAATTGTTATGAAATGATGCTGAGGATAGTAAAACATTGATCGTCATTGAGGAGCAGGTTAATTATTATGAAATTGTAGAGTGACATCAACCCATGGGTTACTATTGAAAGTCTAATAAATATTACTTATTTAGTTGAGTTGAGGCACGTCAATGCGCATGTTAACATCTATGAACACTGAGGTGAAACTGAGGACCGGATCGTGTTTTGAACCACGAAATATCGAGATGAATAGAGTAAGATTGAGGTTTGAATTGATGATATTGTACAAATGTTTAATTTGATTAGATGTAACATTCTCCGAGTCAACCTTGGTCAACCCCCTAGCGTCGTGTCCCTATGAGTTGTAGCTGAGTCTGAGCATAGGTTTAGACGTGAGTCACATCCCTGTTTGCCAAATGATAGTTTATTGATTGAGTTGTATCTCATCTCTAGGTACTGCGGGACCTGAGGACTTGGACTTGGTACCGGATCCCCATCATCAGCAGCCGAACGCAGGCAAGTATACCTTGCCACCCTGTATTTCAGTTTACAGATATTGATTATTTTGTTATGTATATTGTACACGAATTTATGTTGACGTTCGATACTTCGCGTCCGGATCATAACCGGGTGTTGACGTTCATCGAAACGTCTTAGAATGAATGGTTAGATGCGATGTAGTACCTCGATGCACGTACCTGAGTACATCGACACCCCAGGACACACTCATACACTGTGATCGTGCCAGATTCCTGTATCCTGATACTGACATCATGACCAGAGACTGGGACGACCTTAGGGTCGCGTCTGTTGAGTTATCTTCCGTGTGTCGAGACTGTTAGAGGTTCAGGTTCAGCGCACATTCGTTACTAGACGTTTGGGCTACTATGCACGTGCTTATATATGTATATCTAGTGATCCTGTTTCATAGTGTAGTGGTAACACCCGTGTGTCTCTGTGCTCGGAGCTACGGTACGACCCGTGTGTCTCTGTGTTCGGAGCTGCGGTTTTATTTTGGACAGCCCACGCGTCGAACATTGTCTTTAAACTGTGTCACACTAGTTGGTTATGAAAGAGTACCCTGTCGTGCACTTGTACTTTCTGTTTACTTGGCATGCTATATTTTTGTACCTTGTTACGTCCCTCTGAGGACCTGGTTCCCTGCCAGTTTTGCAGCATAGACGATTACGGAGCATTTGGAGATACTGATGGAGTGGCATATCTTGCGAGCATGGTACCAGGTACTCACATTATATATACCGGCATTATGGTTATTTTACATTGTTTATTCATCTGCTGTTGTAGCCTAGTTTTGTAGACTCATACTTCTTCTCGAGTCTATTCGAGTTAGTGTGTTATTGGGCGGCCGACCTTAGCACATTTAGCTCTTTCTTGTATACTGATGTACATTGTGGATTGAGACATAGAGGTTTACATTTATGGAAAATTCTAGATAGTGCCCTTTATATTATAGCTTATACGTATTCGGGTCAGACCAGAGTCTGGTCGAATGCATAGCTGGCGTGTCACGTATTCCTGGTCCTACGTATTTTGGGACTGGGGCGTGACAATACCAGAAACTGCTAGGGGTTAAATAACTAGAGATTCACTTAGTACATGGCTAGAAATTTTCCTAGTTTGCATACAGTCCCGGTTATTCATACTATTATCTTGAGCAGTATCTAGTGGTTTATATTGTGGCGTATCTTGAGGAGTATCCAGTTGGTTATGTGTATGGATATCCCGGATAGACTGCAAGGACATGCGATTAGGAGGAACTCTAGCATCGTATTGCATTATAAAGTTAGTAATTAAGGATTATGATAACCCTAGTTAGTTAAAGGTATCAAGCCGTACTTATGTGATTTTTTGTGATTGATGGTTGATGGTTAGTCTAGGCTTCACATGATCACCTTACTTTCAATACTTGTTATTTTCTTATTGATTATCAGATCCGGATGTCTCATTGCAAGTTTTTACAATATTCATTATCCTGAGATATTTTATATTCAGTCTTTACTTTCTAGTATTTGTATTGTTTGTATTGTTAGTTTAAGTTCCTAGATTAGCTTCCTTTGTGGTACTTACTATTTGGGAGTTTGACCCGACTAATTTTGTCACTACCATATTTCTAGAATAAGGACATTTTTATCATTTATAATATATATATATATATATATATATATATATATATATATATATATATATATATATATATATATATATATATATAGTTTATTAGTTTAAATAATGTGTAATGTATATATGTTGTAATTATTAATAATATGGGTTAGTAGGCTAAACTTGATGTGACTATTAGACACAACACTAGATTAATCACTTTTGGGACCTAGCTAGGTAATCATCTTCATGAAATTAAAAATTTGATTAAGTTTCCATTAGGGATAAAAATCCCACTTATTGGAAAACCCTTCATGAAAATCCTATAGGACATTTTGGTCTGTGTGCCTTGACAAACCCTATGTCTCTAGTGGCCGGCCCTATAAGGAGGGGGGCCTCCCTCAAGCCTCATTAAATGTTCATGAAAACCCTAGTTTGATTTCCTTCCTAAACCACCCTCATTCTTCTTCTAAATTTTAGAAAAATCAATCCCAAATCCCTCTTATTTCCCTCATCTAAGAAGCCTAGAAGCTTAGGTCTCAAGGAGCATTGAAGAAGAAAAAGTTTGGCTAGAGAACCCATGGTTTTGCATTGGGAATTCATCTCCCATGAGGTAAAATTTTGAAATCTCTCCTTTAAATTCTGTTTTTATTATGTTGAGAACCATTAGGAGCCCACTCATGGTTTAGAAATACCCACAATGAGAGAGAAAGAGTCCCTATTGGTTCCATAGTATTTTCTTCATGAAGTTGTGTTCATAGTTTGGGGTTTTTGCGATAATGGGTGTGTTTTGTCTATTCCTCATTATAACTAATTAAAATAGTTGTAAATAGATGTATTTAATATGTATTATATTTTTAATAGAGTATTGGGGGTTTTTTCATGAAGATTGGTGGTGTATCATAGAATATCACCTTAGTGCACACAAAGTATTTGATAAATTGACCAATACAGGGTGTAATCTAATTAGAATACTGATTTTACGTGTTGTAGAATGTATATAGATATATAGTATATATATTAGAGTACTCATATATATTCTAGAGTGTGTGTGGTGTGCTGTGTGCACTAGAGGGTGCCGGGTTAGGCTATCAGTGCACTGTTGTGCAATGATACAAGGTTGCACTGTCTTGTGCTTATGTTAGTGAGCGTGGGTAGATGCACTTGGGGGTGAGCATTGCTCGAGCAAGTATTGGACACTTGTTTAATAGTACATTGACTGGGTATATGTGGCATTAAGTATCGGGTTTAATTGATACTTGGGGTTACCTGTAAGTTGGTCTGGTTGTTTAAGCTGTGAGTGTTGAGTGTTGTATCAGTGGCTAGTATAGGTGCCATTGCCAGCGATGGGTGTGTGCACTGACCTGGTAACTGAGTACACCAAATGGGTTTACTAACAGTAGGTTTGTAAGAGAGTGTTATATGAATCTGATGCTAGGTTGTGTGGTGTAGCATTCTCGATAAGCCCATAGCAGTAAAAGGGGTATGCAGTCTATTTTTGGGAGTAACATGGATGCTACCCCCATAGTGTCAGAGGTTTGTAAGTAGCAGCTGTCACGACCCGCACCCGGAATTTGGGCATGAGTCGTGGGTACGTCCAGCCTACGCCGCAGCATCGGCGGTAGAACGCTGTCTAGGTCTCAACATATAATATATCCTGTCAATAGTCTCAACTCCACACGGAGGACAATGATAAATAATCCACAGTTCTATGATATACTCAATCACAAGCTAATAGAAATAATGGCACGATGAGAATAGAAAAGAGTTCTATTAAAAACCAACCATAATAAGTCCAACTCAAATCTGGGTCTAGATGACCTCACAAAGTCACAAAATAATAATACAACTCAGTCTCAGTCTAAAACAATAAATGCAGAAAAATAATCTAAGAACAGCTAGGTAAATTCTCCTCTAGGCTAGGCAACTCCTCTGGGGTTTCTGGAGTAAAATCTCCCTCTAATCCTGGGCCGTAATGAGTGGGGCAAAGATCCTCCAGGTCCTCTGAAAAATGTTATCCAGTCAGGATTGGAGCGAAGCACAAGCACTAACAGCAGTTTCATTAAATTGACAAAGACTATAAACAGTGTAAGAAATACAAGATGGAAATACATGCTGGAAATGTAAAGTACTGGAGAAAATGAATATAGGCAATAGAGTATCTAGCAATGAACAATATATAGTGAATGCTAGAACAATAAGTAGTGAATGCTGGAACAAGTGAATCTGAATAAGAATAGACATCTAACTAAGTGTTTAAATTATCAGTTTATTATGTGATCGGCTTGGGACTAGATCAGGCTGGTTATATATGATTAGCTATGATTCTTGTAGGTCAGGCAAACTATATGGTTAGCTATGATGCATGTAGTGGTCAGGCTAATCATATATAACAGCTATGATGCATGTAAATGGTCAGGCCGCACCCGACGTGAGAAGTGGGGTGAGCTATGATGCATGTAAATGTTTGGATATGATCACATAATCTACTAATAGTTCCCCATCCCCCAGCTAGCACGATGGATTCCAATCATGACTCCTCATGATGGGGATCTATGGTGCTAACCCGTGTATCCATAGTGTCGGAATCAAGTATGTAATACAACTGCATTATAGAAATAATCAACAATGAAAACTGTCAGAGAATGTACTCGCCTGTGGTCCTGAGCAAGGTGTGAGGATCGATGTCCAAAGTGGGATCACAATGACCTATTTATGGAATATAAATGTCAGGTACTGAATTTAAAGGAATTAACATGTTAACTAATTAAGGAAAATGAGGCTTCTAGGTCATGGCTCAGTCTACACTAGGTTATTACCTAGGTTTCTAGGTAACACTTCACTAACACCTACACTAGCTAGTATAACTTAATTACTAACTTAGGTTTGAAACTAATGATCGTACACTTGATTAACATCTATACCTTTTTAATTAATACTTATCTTATACTATCACAGTTTACTATATATATACTTACTAATAGATCTATAGAGGCATGCTGACTAACTAACTGACACCAAAATATATAACACACTAACCAATTAATCACTCTACTGATACTGGAATCACTAGTTGATACTAATTTCTATATCTATTGACTCATTGTATCAACTGAGTTACTGATACTTATGAGTATCAGACATAATACTCTAGTACACATGTGTACTCTAGGTTTACTACTTATCAGTCTCCTGTGCTGAACCTAGTTCCCTTCCCCAAACCTGGGTGTACTGCACAGTTACACATAGGGAAATACTAGTTATTAATACACTAGTTATACTGATCTGGGGATTTATGGGACACACCACACTAATTTATACTGATATCAAAATTCTACACACACAGCCACACATTAACACCTGGGAATACTTTGCACCAACACTCAGTCTCACTCATAGGTTTTAGGTTCACTCACCCTAACATTCCACTCTGGTTCACAGGCAGTTTACTGATACACTAGACCTATACACCTGATACACTCACTTAAACACACACAGGTAGTTGCAGACACACTCAGGTATTTAATACACACAGATAACACACTGTGTTCACTGATACTCTAATCACTAAACTGACACAGGTATCTCTAACTAATACCCATACTAAAATTCTACACTGCACTATTCTAATTACCTACACAGTTGCATTGAACCTGGGAAAAATCATCTCTCACACACACAGATCTACTTTTACCTAACTGGTACACATGACACTGGAAAACTCACAGCTACACTCCCTCTCAACTGATGCATAGCCCACCAATACTCCATACATACACTACCACACACAGTCACTTAACACAGTGTCAAAACTGAGACTAACACACACAGACAATTTACAAAATACTGAGATATAGAAAACTATGAACCCAATTCACTGATGCACTAAACTCCTCATACCCTGGACTGATACATACTCCCTGAACTAAGACACAGGACGCTAATTTCCAACCAAAGAACACCCTGCACTTTAATACCAACCCACTGAAACCCCCAGATACTCTAACCACAGTTTAATTTTTGAACTGTACAGTGTACTGAGACATCACTGCACATTTTCTGGTACTCCATATGACACTCAAGCACAACCCAAAACCTACACTATACCTATACTTACATTCTACTGCCATCCTCAACCTCTCAAGACCCCAAATATCCATCACATAGACCCCCAAATATGGATACTGATCTGTCCCCCAATGCTGGTATACTGACATCCCTCTTCTAATACCAACATGCACTGAAATACAGTGCCACACACACAGAACTTCGAGCTCACACAGGCTCTCACTCACAGACACAAACACACAGGCATTCACACAATGATACTTGCAGATACACACAGTTCACTCAACCCGAATGTGCACAGAACTCCTACTGCACACAGCACAGCAACCTTCCCAAACACACAGCCTGTTCACAGCGCCATTATATATATCTAGATTAGTATATCCAAATGCAGGAATTAGAACACAGGGATAGGCAAAAACCCTAAGAAACATTCCATCAAACATAGGTAGTGCTGGGATCGGGTTTCACATGAGAACCCATGAATCCTCAACCAAAACCCTAAAAATCAAGATCTAACTTACACGTTGGAGGATGAAATAGGTCTACATGCAAACACCTAGGGATAGGGTTCACGAAATTGGGGAAACCAAACGTAGGCCACCCAAAACCCTAATTCCTCCTAAATCTCCATGTAGAACCTACGAAAATGAGATCTAAACCTCAGGGTGGGTTCCTAATAGGCATTAATACCAGAAAAACAGAATTTAAATGAATAAAAATAGAGTTTTACCTATAGGGAGATGGTTTCCCTATGAAGGTTCTTCTTTCCCAAGGCTTCTTGACCCAAGCTCCTTGTTTCCTTTGCCTTGAAGGAGGAAAATGGGATCCCTAGGGTTTGATCTCGAATTTGGGGTGGAGAACAAGTGGTTTTTCTTATGGAGGCTAGGGTTTCTTCTTTCTACATGAAGAATGGCTTTGAGAGAGACTCCCTTTTTATATTAAAACCAAGTTAGGGTTTCTAATGCATAGTCTTAGGTTAAACCCCCTATGTTAGGTCATGTAGAACCTAATTAACTAAGGTTTAGTCAGTCTAGGGTTTGAGGTCCAACCTAAAATTTGAATTCTAGGGTTTCTCTAGAATTGGTCTTCAAGTTAGGGTTTAGCCATACTGACTTCTAGGGTTTGATCTAACCCAACACAACCAACATCAAATAAATAGTTTTAAAAATCTCAGCAGATTAATTAAACACATAATTATCCAAAATAGTGAAATTACCCAAATGCCCTTGTCTGGAAAAGTGGTAGTGACAAGTCTACCCTCCTAAAAGAAATTTTGTCCTCGAAATTTGGACTGAACAGAACAAGAATAAATCAGAAAGGATATACCTCAAGTCTAGAAGAGGTACGGGTATTGCTCGCTCATTTCGTCCTCTCTCTCCCAGGTCGACTCCCCTGGAGAGTGATGTCTCCATGCAACACGAACCAAAGGAATAGTTTGGTTCCGCAACACCTTCTCTCTGCGGTCCAAGATCTCTACGGGCTGCTCGGGGTAGCTGAGTGTCAGACCAACCTCAATCTCCGAGTGGTCAAGTACGTGACTAGGGTCTGCCACGTACCGTCTCAGCTGCGACACGTGGAACACATCATGCACTCCCTCTAATGCAGGCGGCAAGTCCAGTCTATACGCCACTGTACCTACCCTCGCAAGAATGCCAAAGGGTCCGATGTAGCGTGGGCTAAGCTTCCCGCCTCGACCAAAACGAATCATGCCACGCGTCGGAGAAATCCGTAGGAACACTAGATCGCCAACCTAAAACAAAACAGTCTCAACACGCAATCTAAACAAACAAACATAAGCCAGAAAATAACGATCTATACCTGAAACTCAAGGGGTCTACGATGGCTGTCGGCCCAATGCCGCTGTCTGTCCTGCGCCACTCGCAGTCTGTCTCTGATGAGTTTCACCTTTTCTGCTGCATCCATGACCATTTCTGGTCCTAGCAAGGCTCTCTCTCCAACGTCGTCCCAAGATAACGGTGTACGACACCTCCTTCCATAAAGAGCCTCAAATGGTGACATTTCGATGCTGGCCTGATAGCTGTTGTTGTAAGCGAACTCTACCAGGTGCAGATGATCCTCCCAAGAACCTCCGAGATCTAGAACACAAGTGTGTAGCATATCCTCGATAGTCTGAATAGTCCGTTCAGACTGTCCGTCTGTTTGGGGGTGATATGCGGTACTGAACTTGAGCTGAGTGCCCAAACTAGCCTGCAGACTCCTCCAGAAGTGGGAAGTGAAACGGCTATCCTGATCCGAGACGATGCTTACAGGAACTCCATGAAGTCTAACGATCTGTCGCACGTACATCTCTGCTAGCCTCTCTGTCGACGTGCCCACCTTGAAAGGTAAGAAATGGGCTGATTTGGTCAACCTGTCCACGATGACCCAAATCGCGTCCTTTTCTCCTGGAGAACGTGGAAGCCCTGAAACGAAATCCATGGTCACGTGCTCCCACTTCCACTCTGGGATCGGTAAAGGTTGAAGCAAACCACCTGGCCTCTGCCGGTCTGCCTTTACCTGCTGGCACACTAGATACCGGGATACGAAGCGTGCTACCTCGCGCTTTATTCCATACCACCATACGTGCTCCCTCAAGTCTTGATACATCTTGTTGGCACCGGGATGCATCGAGTACTGAGAGCGGTGTGCCTCCTGCAAAACCTCCTCGCGCAGCTCCCCGCTCGGCACACATATCCTCGTGCCGTGTCGTAAGGAACCATCATCTGCGATAGTAAAGTCGTCCGACAATCCTGTCTGAACCTGTGCTCTGATACTCCTCAGAGCCTCATCATCATACTGCGCAGCTCTGATCCTGTCCATCAGCTTGGACTGTATCTGCAATCCCCACATCTTAATCTCTGTACCGGGAACTAATACCTCAATCTCCAAGCTTTCCAAATCTGCCAACAATTGTCTATCTGTCGTCAAGTACATAGCCATCGGATACCTGCTCAAGGCATCGGCGACTACGTTGGCCTTCCCTGGGTGGTACTGTAATGAGATGTCGAAGTCCTTCATCAACTCTAACCACCTTCTCTGCCTCATGTTCAGCTCCTTCTGTGTGAATACGTACTTCAAGCTCTTGTGGTCTGTGAAGATCTCCATACGCTCTCCGTACAGGTAATGTTTCTACAGCTTTAGAGCGAAGATAACTGCTGCCAACTCTAAATCGTGGGTGGGGTAGTTCTCTTCATGAGGGCGTAACTGCCTGGAAGCATAGGCAATTACCTTTCCGTGCTGCTAAAGAACACATCCCAGACCGTTACTTGAAGCATCACTGTAGATGGTGAAACCACCTGTCCCTGCTGGCAACGTCAAAACTGGAGCTATCGTCAACCTCTTCTTCAGCTCATCAAATGCAGCCTGGCACTCCTCCGTCCAGACAAAATCTACATCCTTCCTAGTCAATCTGGTCATTGGTGCTGCAATCCTGGAGAAGTCTTGTACAAACCTCCTGTAGTATCCTGCTAGCCCGAAAAAACTCCTGATCTCAGCTACCGAACTGGGGGTAGCCCACGACTTCACTGCCTCGATCTTCTGTGGGTTAATCGAGATTCCGTCACCCGATACCACATGCCTAAGAAATTCAACCTTGTCAAGGAAGAATTCACACTTAGAGAGTTTCCCGTACAGCTTCTCCCTCCTGAGAGTCTCTAAGACCAACCTCAGGTGCTCTTCGTGCTCCTCCGGGGTCTTGGAATACACAAGAATATCATCGATGAACACCACTATGAACTTGTCAAGGTACTGGTGGAACATCTTGTTCATCAGGTTCATGAATACTGCCGGTGCATTGGTTAAACCAAATGGCATCACCATGAACTCAAACTGGCCGTATCTGGTCCGAAAAGCTGTCTTCGGCGTGTCTTCTCTCTTCACCTTTACCTGGTGATAGCCTGACCTCAAATCTATCTTTGAAAACACCCTCGCCCCGCTCAACTGATCGAAGAGATCATCTATCCTCGGCAGCGGGTACTTGTTCTTGATAGTGATATTGTTCAAAGCTCTATAATCAATGCACATGCGCACCGTGCCGTCCTTTTTCGGTACGAACAATATCGGAGCTCCCCATGGTGATGAACTGGATTTGATGAAGCCTTTGTCCTGCAGCTCCTCAACTTGCTTCTTCAGTTCTGCCAGCTCGCTGTTGTTGACTCTATAGACATGTTGTGAAATGGGCTCCGCTCCTGGAACCAAGTCTATAGAGAATTCAACATCTCTGTCTGGCGGCAAGCCTGGCAACTCCTCTGGAAATACATCCAGGAACTCCGCTATCAGAGGATGTGGCAACTCCTCTTCTTCCGCCCTGGCTCCGCAAAATGTGCTCTTCCTCTGTTCCGCTGCTCCTCTGACGACCTCAAACTCCGGCTCTCCTGGTGATCTAAACAATACTCTGCCTCTATAAAAATCTATAGTAGCATGATGCCTACTCAACCAGTCCATTCCTAGTACTATATCGTACCCCAAAAGTGGCATGACGAGTAAGCTTACGCTCAACTCTCGGCCTCCTACTGACACTCTCCGGTCCTTGCAGTGATCACGGACTAGGATAATACCTCCACCAGTCATGATCTTGCAAGTCCTAGCTAATGGTTCTGTGTCTAAGTAATGTCGAAGTGCATAAGATACAAACACAAAACTATGGAAAGCGCCAGAGTCGAATAAGGTAAATGCGGGAATACAATCGAGAAGAACCGAACCTGTGATCAAGTCTCCTGCTGGCTCGATCTCCTCGACTGCCATGGCGTACGCTCGCCCCTGGGGTACACCTCTCTGCTGCTGGTGCTGGGCAAACTTCTGATGTTGCGGTGGAAGTGGTGCCCTCTGTTGTTGGCCTCCTGGTACGGCAGGTACCCTGTCTGGTCCTCTCTGGGCGACTGCTCCACCCTGACCTGAACGAATGGTAGGGCAATCCCTCAGCTGGTGTATCGTCGATCCGCAGGACAGACATGAGCCCAATCTCTTCCTGCAGATATCTCTAGTATGTCCCATCTTCCCGCAGTACGCATACTGGATGGCGGGCTGAGTCTGTCTCTGTTGCTGCTGCTGGACCTGCCTTCGGGCTGGTGCCTGATGCTGCTGCTGAAAGGGTCTCTGCTGCTGCTGCTGAAAGTGTGGACACTTGTCCGGTCCCGCACTACTGTTTGCTCCTCCAAAACCATCGCGTCCCCTCTTGGGCCTGAGGCCCAAGTCGTCCTCGGCTATCTTGGCATCCATCAATATGCCCTCGTAGGTAGCTGTGCGACGTCCCGACGTGCGGGACTTGATCTCCCTTGCCAGCCCCTTTCTGAACTTCCGGGCCCTGTCCCCCGGATCTCTAATCATCGATGGCGCGAAGCGGCTCAGGCGGGAAAACTTCGCGGCATACTCGTCGACGGACGAGCTCCCCTGGGCTAAGTCATGGAACTGACTCTCCAAAGCTCCCAGGGCAACATCAGGAAAGAACTTTTCCTTGAAGAGCTCCTTGAAAGCTTCCCAAGTGAGTCCCCTTTCAAGGAGTCTTGGCTCTGTGCGAAACCACGTCAAGGCGATATCAAACATCTGGCTGCCGGCGGCCTCGATCTGAGGAGCCTCCGGAAGCTTATCCAAGCGCAAGTTCCTCTCGATGTCCTCTAGCCAATCATCGGCGTAGAGTATCCCTTCTGTCCCCTTGAACTCCCGAGGCATCATCCTCTTGAAATCCACAATGGTGCCCGGTCTCTGGTGGTGCTGATCAGGACGCTGCTGCTGCTGAGTGACTCTCTCCACAGCCTGGAGAGCCACTTGATGAGCATTCTCCATGTTCACCCTCATCATCTCTGTCTGGGCCTGGTGTGCCTCAGCCTGCACCCTTTGGGCCTCTGCCGACGTCCTCTGGGCATCGACCATGCCCTGAATCAAGGCGAACATCTGTGCTCCATCGACGGGCATACCTCCTGGATGCTGAACTGGTGGTGGGGGTGGTGGTGGTGGTGGTGGAGGTGCCGTTGTAGCTATGGGGACCCTCTGAACAGGTGGTGGAGGACCCCCAAATGCTGCAGACACTCCCACATGTACTGGAGATGTAGGAGGTGCTGCGGATGTCTGTCCAGCAAGGCGAGAGGTGGCAGACCTCTCTGACTCTGCTGCTCCGGTTCTCCGGGATCTGGTTCTCGGCGGCATCCTGAAGACAGATCGAAGAATTTAATCAAGGCAATAGACACGATATCATCAAAGAAGGACAATAAATTCTAAAGGAAAAAATCATTAAGAGTAGTATTATAAGAATCAGAAATTCCTAATTGTGATTGAGCATATCCTCGGCCTAAATCCTATTTCCTAAAACAGGCTCGTAGTAATACTCTAAGCGAGCACCACTACGATGTCGCTCTAATGCGAATCTAGGACTCGACCTGCATGGGCCACCACTAAAACGTGTCACGACCCGCACCCGGAATTTGGGCATGAGTCGTGGGTACGTCCAGCCTATGCCGCAGCATCGGCGGTAGAACGCTGTCTAGGTGTCAACATATAATATATCCTGTCAATAGTCTCAACTCCACATGGAGGACAATGATAAATAATCCACAGTTCTATGATATACTCAATCACAAGCTAATAGAAATAATGGCACGATGAGAATAGAAAAGAGTTCTATTAAAAACCAACCACAATAAGTCCAACTCAAATCTGGGTCTAGATGACCTCACAAAGTCACAAAATAATAATACAACTCAGTCTCAGTCTAAAACAATAAATGCAGAAAAATAATCTAAGAACAGCCAGGTAAATTCTCCTCTAGGCTAGGCAACTCCTCTGGGGTTTCTGGAGTAAAATCTCCCTCTAATCCTGGGCCGTAATGATTGGGGCAAAGATCCTCCAGGTCCTCTGAAAAATGTTATCCAGTCAGGATTGGAGCGAAGCACAAGCACTAACAGCAGTTTCATTAAATTGACAAAGACTATAAACAGTGTAAGAAATACAAGATGGAAATACATGCTGGAAATGTAAAGTACTGGAGAAAATGAATATAGGCAATAGAGTATCTAGCAATGAACAATATATAGTGAATGCTAGAACAATAAGTAGTGAATGCTGGAACAAGTGAATCTGAATAAGAATAGACATCTAACTAAGTGTTTGAATTATCAGTTTATTATGTGATCGGCTTGGGACTAGATCAGGCTGGTTATATATGATTAGCTATGATTCTTGTAGGTCAGGCTAACCATATGGTTAGCTATGATGCATGTAGTGGTCAGGCTAATCATATGTAACAGCTATGATGCATGTAAATGGTCAGACCGCACCCGACGTGAGAAGTGGGGTGAGCTATGATGCATGTAAATGTTTGGATATGATCACATAATCTACTAATAGTTCCCCATCCCCCAGCTAGCACGATGGATTCCAATCACGACTCCTCATGATGGGGATCTAGGGTGCTAACCCGTGTATCCATAGTGTCGGAATCAAGTATGTAATACAACTGCATTATAGAAATAATCAACAATAAAAACTGTCAGAGAATGTACTCGCCTGTGGTCCTGAGCAAGGTGTGAGAATCGATGTCCAAAGTGGGATCACAATGACCTATTTATGGAATATAAATGTCAGGTACTGAATTTAAAGGAATTAACATGTTAACTAATTAAGGAAAATGAGGCTTCTAGGTCATGGCTCAGTCTACACTAGGTTATTACCTAGGTTTCTAGGTAATACTTCACTAACACCTACACTAGCTAGTATAACTTAATTACTAACTTAGGTTTGAAACTAATGATCGTACACTTGATTAACATCTATACCATTTTAATTAATACTTATCTTATACTATCACAGTTTACTATATATATACTTACTAATAGATCTATAGAGGCATGCTGACTAACTAACTGACACCAAAATATATAACACACTAACCAATTAATCACTTTACTGATACTGGAATCACTAGTTGATACTAATTTCTATATCTATTGACTCATTGTATCAACTGAGTTACTGATACTTATGAGTATCAGACTTAATACTCTAGTACACATGTGTACTCTAGGTTTACTACTTATCAGTCCCCTGTGCTGAACCTAGTTATACTAGTTATTAATACACTAGTTATACTGATCTGGGGATTTATGCGACACACCACACTAATTTATACTGATATCAAAATTCTACACACACAGCCACACATTAACACCTGGGAATACTTTGCACCAACACTCAGTCTCACTCATAGGTTTTAGGTTCACTCACCCTAACATTCCACTCTGGTTCACAGGCAGTTTACTGATACACTAGACCTATACACCTGATACACTCACTTAGACACACACAGGTAGTTGCAGACACACTCAGGTATTTAATACACACAGATAACATACTGTGTTCACTGATACTCTAATCACTAAACTGATACAGGTATCTCTAACTAATACCCACACTAATATTCCACACTGCACTATTCTAATTACCTACACAATTGCATTGAACCTGGGAAAAATTATTTCTCACACACACAGATCTACTTTCACCTAACTGGTACATACGACACTGGAAAACTCACAGCTACACTCCCTCTCAACTGATGCATAGCCCACCAATACTCCATACATACACTACCACACACAGTCACTTAACACAGTGTCAAAACTGAGACTAACACACACAAACAATTTACAAAATACTGAGATATGGAAAACTATGAACCCAATTCACTGATGCACTAAACTCCTCATACCCTGGACTGATACATACTCCCTGAACTAAGACACAGGACTCTAATTTTCAACCAAAGAACACCCTGCACTTTAATACCAACCCACTGAAACCCCCAGATACTCTAACCACAGTTCAATTTTTGAACTGTACAGTGTACTGAGACATCACTGCACATTTCCTGGTACTCCATATGACATTCAAGCACAACCCAAAACCTACACTATACCTATACTTATATTCTACTGCCATCCTCAACCTCTCAAGACCCCAAATATCCATCACATAGACCCCCAAATACGGATACTGATCTGTCCCCCAATGCTGGTATACTGACATCCCTTTTCTAATACCAACATGTACTGAAACACAGTGCCACACACACAGAACTTCGAGCTCACACAGGCTCTCACTCACAGACACAAACACACAGGCATTCACACAATAATACTTGCAGATACACACAGTTCACTCAACCCGAATGTGCACAGAACTCCTACTGCACACAGCACAGCAACCTTTCCAAACACACAGCCTGTTCACAGCGCCATTATATATATCTAGATTAGTATATCCAAATGCAGGAATTAGAACACAGGGATAGGCAAAAACCCTAAGAAATATTCCATCAAACACAGGTAGTGCTGGGATCGGGTTTCACATGAGAACCCATGAATCCTCAACCAAAACCCTAAAAATTAAGATCTAACTTACACGTTGGAGGATGAAATAGGTCTACATGCAAACACCTAGGGTTAGGGTTCACGAAATTGGGGAAACCAAACGTAGGCCACCAAAAACCCTAATTCCTCCTAAATCTCCATGTAGAACCTACGAAAATGAGATCTAAACCTCAGGGTGGGTTCCTAATAGGCATTAACACCAGAAAAACAGAATTTAAATGAATAAAAATAGAGTTTTACCTATAGGGAGATGGTTTTCCTATGAAGGTTCTTCTTTCCCAAGGCTTCTTGACCCAAGCTCCTTGTTCCCTTTGCCTTGAAGGAGGAAAATGGGATCCCTAGGGTTTGATCTCGAATTTGGGGTGGAGAACAAGTGGTTTTTCTTATGGAGGCTAGGGTTTCTTCTTTCTACATGAAGAATGGCTTTGAGAGAGGCTCCTTTTTTATATTAAAACCAAGTTAGGGTTTCTAATGCATAGTCTTAGGTTAAACCCCCTATGTTAGGTCATGTAGAACCTAATTAACTAAGGTTTAGTCAGTCTAGGGTTTGAGGTCCAACCTAAAATTTGAATTCTAGGATTTCTCTAGAATTGGTCTTCAAGTTAGGGTTTAGCCATACTGACTTCTAGGGTTTGACCTAACCCAACACAACCAACATCAAATAAATAGTTTTAAAAATCTCAGCAGATTAATTAAACACATAATTATCCAAAATAGTGAAATTGCCCAAATGCCCTTATCTGGAAAAGTGGTAGTGACAGCAGCAGTACCAGTATATTGGTTGAGGGGTAAGTATCAATCCAGTATCAGTGAACTACAATCATACTATATGCTGTTGGTTACAATTGTGATTCAATGGGGGTATGAGTGTATAGTATGTCAGTTATGTATCCAAGTGTGTTGAGTATCAGAGCTCTGAGCTCGGGTTGGATACTGTGTGAGGTGTAGTGTATCAGTAAACTTGAGTGATGGTGTATATTGAGGGTAATATGTACATCTATAGGTACTGTGTGTATATTTATGGGGTGGGGGATAACCAAGTTCTGCAGGCATAGGAGAGGACTTTGGGGTGTATTGAAACCCAGTATCAATATCAAGGATATTGAGGTATCACTAACACATATATACAGATATATTAAGGTAAATGGTCGGGCTTAGGAAGTAAGGTATTAGTAAGGTCTTAAGGTGTTGGATTATTATAGGAGTCAGATATCTTATAGTGCAGCAGTAAGGACTGGGGGTTAACACAGTGGTGTCAAGTATTGAATCAGCTGCAAATGCAGGGTTAGCTTCCTAGTATCAGTTGCAAGTGATGTTTTGAAGTTGGGGGCAATGTGTTTTAGGAATGAAGTATAGGACATATCATTGTGTTCCTGCACATTAGTGCATTAGCTCAAGTAATATGCAGTTCTGAATGTATCAGTGTTGGGGGGGGGGACTGAAATTAGTACTATAGTAAGTGCAACTTTTCATATACTTGTTATGTCCAGGCAGGGTGCAAGGGAAGTTAGGATAACTTGGAGTTTAGTTAGAAGTATCAATGTTTGGTGTGTGCTAGTTGTTGGGCTGCATATGGTAGTGCAAGTGATAGATACAATGTGTACTCGAGTTGAAGGAGCAGCAACCTACAGGTACTGCAATACCTATATCGAGTTGTAGCTAGGAGTGAGTTGAGGGTGTAGAATGGATGTGCTCAAGAAGGAGAGTACCTGGACTGAACAGCAACCATATTGCAGTAACATGAAGGAGGGTTGTTGCCTATGCATAGCAACTGGACGTGGTTGCTAGCGGATTTTAGGCCATCTTAGGCTCGTGTATTAGATTATTTAAGGATATAGTGTGTGAACATTGATATAGTTGTACCAGAGGGGAGTTCCAGATTAACTTCTATTAAGGGGGAAATATTTTAGTATCAGTTAAGATGGATAGTTAAAAGTATCAGTCATGTTTGGAGGTCAGAGTGTTAGATGTATTTGAGGTATAGTGCTAAGGTACTGGGGTTTGAGTCTAGTTAAGGTATTGGTCTCATTATTAGGGATTGCTATTAGTTAGGGGTATGTAGTTAAGGTAATATTAAATTCTAGTGCATGTTAAGTACTAATTGAATTAGTAAGGTATTAGCTGTAATCTACATACCTGAGTTAGTTATGGCAGATAGTATAATATTTTGACTAATTAACCTTGTTGACCTAGTTGACTCTCAAGATTTAGCATGGACCTAGAAATGGCCTAACAACCTCTTTTTAATCTAGTTAACCACTTGTATCATTCCAAACAATATTTTGACATTAATATTTGATATTTAGGTCTCCGTGATCCCATCTTGGACATTGATCCTCATTTGTTGTTCAGGACCACAGGCGAGTAGATTCTCTGATAGTTTTTATTATTTTGATCATTCATATGATTCTAGTTGTAGTGTATACTTGATTCCGATATAGTGGATACACGGGCTAGTATCATAGATACCTGTCATGAGGAGTCATGATTGGAATCCATCATACTAGCTGGGGACGGAAAAATATTAGCAAGTTATGTGATCATACCCCACCTTACATGCATCATAGCTCACCCCACATATCACGTAGGGTGTAGCCTAACCATTTACATGTCTCATAGCCTGTTATATATAATTAGCCTGACTATTGCTCACATCATAGCTAACCAGATGGTTAGACTGACCTTACTTATATCATAGCTAATCATATATAACAAGCCTAATCTAGTCCCAAGCCGATCATATAGTAAACTGATATTTTATGGCACTTAGCCAGTATTTCTATTCTTGTTCCAGTACATTTTATTTCTAGAATTCACATATATCTGTTCACTGCTAGTTATTTCTATATCATAATTATATGTCTCTCCACTTTTTCTTATATTCTAGTATTTTATTTCATCATGTATTTTCTTACACTGTTTTATAGTCTTTATCATTATAACTGAAATTGTTATTAGTGTTTGTGCTTCGCTCCAATCCTGACTGGATAATATTTTTTAGAGGATCTTGAGGACTTTTGTCCTACCCATTATAGTCCAGGAGTAGATGAAGATTATATCTAGGAGATTCCAGATGAGCCACTCCATATAGATAAGACACCACCTGCAGTTGTTTAGTCAGCACTTAGCTTATTTTTATGTATTAGATTATTCTAGACTTATAGACTTGAGTTGTATTATGCTCAGACTTATTTTTGTTGAGATAGCTAGACTCTTAGACTCTGTCTTATTTGAGATATATATATTAGTTTGTCTTTTATGTTTCTTTATATCTTTATCGTGCTATTACCTTCTTTATAGTTATTGTGATTGAGTACATTATGAATTGATGATCATATGCATATACATTGTCCTCCGTTTGGAGTTGAGAGATATTGACAGGTTATAATATCATTGATAGATAGCTATGTTAGACCTAGATAATGTTCTACCGTCGATGCTGCGGCGTAGGTTGGACGTACCCATGACTCATGCCCAATTTCCTGGTACGGGTCGTGACAGATTTTGCATGGCTAGATCCATTAGCAGCACCGGAGGATCTTCAGTACTTTCCTAAGGATGGTGGCCACCAGGAGCACTAGACCACTTGAGTGGATTTTTTTACTTCCCCACTCTGATGTACATTCTATTTTGTGGGCGTGTAGCTATCGAGCACGTGTTTAGCTTGTGTTTTGATTTGATCAGTTAGCCTACGGGCATTATCATGATTGACATATCCTAGGGTTGTTCATGTATGACTTATATTCTAGCTAGTTTATTCATTCTGTGTTTACTAGCATCATGATCATCTGTATATTATAGTTTGTGACACTTTACTATTATATTTTAGTTGATCTTACATCTTGTTATTATTCCTGTTATTCTTATGATTGAGATACTAGGGTTGTTGGACCTAGGCTTGACTGTTGGTTTGTAGTAGTGACCCCTCATGTCTTACAACTTCACCGTATATACGGAGTACCAGAGTGCTCTAAGTATACGTAGCTGGCATTGTCAGTCCAGCTTTCCAGTATTCGGTTCTGGGGCATGACATATAGTCATCAATAATTTAATGGTAGTAAGATCTAGATTTGATACTAAAAGTCATAAGGCAACTAGATATTTAACCAATATGGCCTACTACCTAAAGTTCTATTTTCTTAATGTCATAATACCATTCCTTGTATCACCAACATGGGCCATAACTAATCCTTAACATCTATCTATGTATTGCATAAATTATACTAGGATATTAGAATCAAACCATATTTCTAACTTCTAATACTTTCAAATTACTGCTACCTTAAGCAATGGGTAGGGTTAGTTCTAGACCTCTACTTTTATGTCTAATTCTTCTTCCAATAATCTATACTAGCTCTAAAATCTGGAAAAACCTATCAACCTTCTCTACTATGGGTAACCATATCCTCTTGAATATTATCTCAAGCCTGCATTCTTCCGTCTTAACAAGGATCTGCTTCTGGAGGAAATACCGCGCACGAACATCCATCTCTTCGAAATATGGAAAGATGAGAAACAATAATAATAATATTGAAGGAAAATAAATGAATGCAATTATGAAGTCCAAGGGTAACAATCAATTACAAGAGGAGTTTTGAACAGTTATGGATTGAGATCTTATTCAACATTAATTCTATATCGCGTGCTCGTTTGGTACAGTAATATAATCGAAACGATATACTCTGACCTGCATTGGCCACCACTTAAACCATATCATACCCTACTCCCAAAATATGCGGGACCAGACACGTGGCAATGCCCGACTGGTACAACTCCATAGGGCTTTCCAAATTAATGGGCCCGATGAAGTGCACTTACACTGTCTATAGTCAAGTGATCAAGCTAAATATCTATATCTATTACTATCTACATCTCAATCCATAGGACAAGAATAAAAAGAAATTTAAATATGTCTACTAGTCTACAGCCTAATAATCATACTTTTCGAGTAGACTCAAAGTAAATAGCACGAGTCTACAAAAACTAAGCAGACACAAATGACAGAACAAAACATATACGTATACACGGAAGGAATATACTTGTAAGGAAATGAGCACTCATCAACCATCCAGTAAAAGATCTGTGTGTCAAACTCAGCTAACCTGACAGGAAACCAGGTCCTCAGAGGGACGTAATAAGATATAAAAAGTACATACCGAAATGTAAATACTATGCAAAGTAAGTAAGGGTAACATATCCATCTAAGTGAATGCAAGTTGAGGTCAACATTGGTGCGTATAGGTAGGCATAGGCATATATAACAACCATAATGTTTCGTCGAATGCGACATCTGCTATATAAATAACCATAACGTTCCAAGAAACGCGACATCTGATATATATATTGTGACTCTCCTTCTCTCAAAATTCAATAAATATTTTTTTAATAAATTCTTATTAGAAATTGTTTACACTAATTTCTTTTAAATAATTTTCTTAGTACTATGTTAGAATAGAGAAATTTAAATAATATTTTATAATAGTTCTTGTAGAATAGTTTTTCTAGTTTAAATACTAATAATGATAACAGTATTTATAATGATAATAGTTTTTTGTTAATAATAGTATTTTCAGTAAATAAATTTGACCTTAAAACTGCTAAATATTTATACATTGTTGTTAAGACTCACTTATTATCCCTATACAAATTAATTCATTGGGACCAACTAGACCGAACTGAGCAAACCAACCAGTAAACAACCCAGCCCAGCTCTTATTATCCCTAATGGCCAACCGAACCCATCAATGTTAAGCCAAACACAAATAGGACAGACCCCTTTAGCTAAATTAGGGTATGGATTCTAGACCCAAACTACCCAACCCAATCCAATAAGTGAACCCGACTCGACCCGACCTAACCCATTGGTTATGTCCTTGAAAACTAAAGCATCAGCCCTGAAACCCAAAAACCAAATCCATTTGTAGCAACCGACCCATAGAGCCTAGCTAAGAAGCCAACCGAGTGACCCAAACCCAACCCCTCCTCACTGATTCCTTCTTCCTTCTTTCATCTATTCGGGTCACCACCGATGACTCTCCTAATCAACCACCTTCTCCTTTACCACATTCTTCCCGAAGCTTTACGAAAACCCTAGACCTCATAAAAAGCTACTATTTCACCGCCTAACTGACTTTGCTATATCAGCATCGACCCCGATCCGTGGCTCCTCTCCCTCCATCGTCCGATCCACCGACTCCGATCGACCGTTTCGGTGGCTTTCGGAGACATCTTCTCCACCAAATTCTCGCCTCTAAATAAGACCTCGTCCCTCACTCATTCTCTATTCCACCGTCTCGGCGAAGCCTTACTTCGATCGACCCCCACCCTCGTCTCTTTCCTCCTTCATGAGGCTTGAGCGTTTAGCCATGGCGGATTGGAGGTGAACGAGCAAAAGCTGGTATTCCTTTGCCAACGGAGTGGCCAGAGGTCTTCTTCGCACAGCACAAGCTGATCAGTCGCAGTCGTCAACTCTGAAACAGTAGTGAGTTCTTCATCGAACGAACAATATGTTAGAAGAATACTTATAATATAAATATATTACTTTCCAGAGATTTATAAGATAACAAAGAAAAAAAAGAAAATTATTACCGGCCTTCGGGAAAGTCGTGCACGAAGCACTGCCCTAAGAGTTGATCCGAGGTCTATGTGCAGACGTATCTCAGAAGCTCCTAGTGGTAAAACCCCCTGACTACTGGGTTCTCTTTGTTGCACACAACTCAGAGAGAGAGACCGAACTTAGCTCTGCCCAGAGCAAGGATTTAGAGAACAGAATGGTTTGAGAGAGAGAGAGAGGTTTCACGTAAGAGAGTTTTCTGTTAAAAATAAAGAAGGAAGAGACCATAGTATATAGGCAGTCCCAAGACACAGCCATGGGACAGGACAGTAAAGTCACATAAATAGGTCATTAAGGAACAATTTCAAGAAAGGAAAGAAACGTGGAGGAAAGCTGTCAAATGAGCTGTTACAGAAGCTGTCACTAGGTTCAATGAACCTGGACATATAGTCTCAACGTTCAAAATTTGAATAAGCCAAATGGGTTAAAAAAATAAAGAGCAGCAAAATTTTTTTTTTGGATCCCAGCCCGAACCCGAAGAGCAAATTGGATCGGCATTCGGCGCCCGCAGGTGTGGGCACATACCCGCACCCGTTACGCGCGTCGAACCGAACCGAGCCGAGCCGGGCAGGGCGATGGCGTCGGCGCGTGCGTGTAGCCCAAGAGGTTCCCCACATAACATCTTTAAGAACACAATAAAGAGGAACTAATATATGTACACAATGAGGGGTTGGCCCATCCGATGTTGGACTAAAGAAAAGAAGAAAGTTAAAATTTTGCTCAAACAAAGCTAACAATTCCCCCCCCCCAAAAGGTCAAGTTCCGAAATAGAAGTGACAAAGAAATTAAGAAAGGTAGAGTTTCTGGGCAGGTATATACTATGCATAGATGAGATGGACTACAGCCTTGAATCTCACTTAGTGACTATTGTCTTTGTCTGAAGAAGTGCTTGATGGACTATGCCTTGAATCAGACTTCTTTCACCAGATTCAGAAAAATAGCATACATAGTATGCTAGAGGTTTTGGGTTTAACGGGTGGCGCTTTTGGTTGGCCATGTGCACTAATTCCAAATTCCTGAGAGTTGTCTGGGATCGCCCTATCCCATAGTTGCGGCCTTCACGACCTCTCATATAGGTAAGTGTCACGCCCCAGTCCCAAAATATCGAGGGACTAGCCACGTGGCAATGGCCAGCAGCACACACCGATGGACAAACCTAATTTAATGGATCCATCGGGGCGTACTTAAGCTGTAATACAACAAAAAATAGGTCCAATGATACAAGTTACAGACTATTCTAATCTCATCCACAACAGATAATCACAGATCAAATACCGAAATAAATATAAATAAATATAAACTAACAAGTCTCAATAAAAAGTGTCTTGGAGAACAATCCAAGAACAAGTCTGATACATCAGTGCAATAGACTGGAAATAAAGTACTAGAAACAGAAATAAATGAGTATCTCAAGCCAATACTCAGGAGAAGTACTCTGGCACAATCTCGTCCTCAGATCCTGATTCTGCTCCAATGTATGCACCTGCTTCTGCTAATGCTAATGCTCCGGTCCCGTCAGCTAATCCTGGGGACATAATCCGGATCCAGGTCCTCAGGGGACATAACAAGGTACAAAATAACTCAAGCCACAATAAATGCAGTGCAAAAAATAAATGAGTAAACAGGGTAATACTAAATAACCAGCTAAGTGAAATGCAAGATGAGAGCATCACTAAAACTCAGGGTGAGACCACTACAAGCTCTGTGTCGGGGAGCCGATAGCAGTAATATCACTAGTAGAGTGCCTAGCCCTGATATAGAGTCTGAGGCCTCACAATAAATATAACACTAGTAGAGTGCCTAGCTCTGATGTGGAGTCTAAGGCCTCACCATAATAAATATATATATATAAATCAGCCTGTAGCCAGTGTGTCTCTCCCCACCCAATGTAATCACACGTCTCATGTCCACGATGCATCATGTCCATGTCACGTAAGATCATATCTAATGCAGCAAGTCATATAATGTCTATGAATAAGATGTCTATGTCATAAAACCTGTATCCTATACAGAATCACCATGAATATCTCAG